>JAECZT010000015.1:0-187000 GCA_020055645.1 Tomocerus qinae | reverse complement strand
TCATGATTTAATACTTGCACGAGTTAATAAGCTTAAAAAATAATTTTGAAGAGTTGAAATTCATGATTTAATACTTGTACGAGCCAAAAAGTTTAAAAATAACATTTAGCAGTTTTAATTGATTTTTTTTGAAACTTGTACGAGCCAAAAAGCTTAAAAAATAATTTTCAAGAGTTGAAATTCATGATTTAATACTTGTACGAGCCAATAAGCTTAAACAATAATTATGAAGAGTTGAAATTCATGATTTAATACTTGTACGAGCCAAAAAGCTTAAAAATAACATTTAGCAGTTTTAATTGATTTTTTTTGAAACTTGTACGAGCCAAAAAGCTTAAAAAATAATTTTCAAGAGTTGAAATTCATGATTTAATACTTGTACGAGCTAATAAGCTTAAAAAATAATTTTCAAGAGTTGAAATTCATGATTTAATAATTGTACGAGGCAAAAAGCTTAAAAAATAATTTTCAATGGTTGAAATTCATTATTTAATACTTGTACGAGCCAAAAAGCTTAAAAATAACATTTAGCAGTTTTAATTGATTTTTTTTGAAACTTGTAGGAGCCAAAAAGCTTAAAAAATAATTTTCAAGAGTTGAAATTCATGATTTAATACTTGTACGAGCCAATAAGCTTAAACAATAATTATGAAGAGTTGAAATTCATGATTTAATACTTGTACGAGCCAAAAAGCTTAAAAATAACATTTAGCAGTTTTAATTGATTTTTTTTGAAACTTGTACGATGCAAAAAGCTTAAAAAATAATTTTCAAGAGTTGAAATTCATGATTTAATACTTGTACGAGCCAAAAAGCTTAAAAAATAATTTTCAAGAGTTGAAATTCATGATTTTAGTACTTGTACGAGGCAAAAAGCTTAAAAAATAATTTTCAAGAGTTGAAATTCATGATTTAATACTTGTACGAGCCAAAAAGCTTAAAAATAGCATTTAGCAGTTTAAATTGATTTTTTTTGAATATTGTACGAGCCAAAAAGCTTAAAAAATAATTTTCAAGAGTTGAAATTCATGATTTAATACTTCCACGATTTAATAAGCTTAAAAAATAATTTTGAAGAGTTGAAATTCATGATTTAATACTTGTACGAGCCAAAAAGCTTAAAAAATAATTTTCAAGAGTTGAAATTCATGATTTAATACTTGTACGAGCCAAAAAGCTTAAAATATAATTTTCAAGAGTTGAAATTCATGATTTAATACTTGTACGAGCCAAAAAGCTTAAAAAAATAATTTTCAAGAGTTGAAATTCATGATTTAATACTTGTACGAGGCAAAAAGCTTAAAAAATAATTTTCAAGTGTTGAAATTCATGATTTAATACTTGTACGAGCCAAAAAGCTTAAAAATAACATTTAGCAGTTTTAATTGATTTTTTTTAAACTTGTACGAGCCAAAAAGCTTAAAAAATAATTTTCAAGAGTTGAAATTCATGATTTAATAGTTGTACGAGCTAATAAGCTTAAAAAATAATTTTCAAGAATTGAAATTCATGATTTATTAATTGTACGAGGCAAAAAGCTTAAAAAATAATTTTCAATGGTTGGAATTCATTATTTAATACTTGTACGAGCCAAAAAGCTTAAAAATAACATTTAGCAGTTTTAATTGATTTTTTTTGAAACTTGTACGAGCCAAAAAGCTTAAAAAATAATTTTCAAGAGTTGAAATTCATGATTTAATACTTGTACGAGGCAAAAAGCTTAAAAAATAATTTTCAAGAGTTGAAATTCATGATTTAATACTTGTACGAGCCAAAAAGCTTAAAAATAACATTTAGCAGTTTTAATTGATTTTTTTTGAAACTTGTACGAGGCAAAAAGCTTAAAAAATAATTTTCAAGAGTTGAAATTCATGATTTAATACTTGTACGAGCCAAAAAGCTTAAAAAATAATTTTCAAGATTTGAAATTCATGATTTAATACTTGTACGAGCCAAAAAGCTTAAAATATAATTTTCAAGAGTTGAAATTCATGATTTAATACTTGTACGAGCCAAAAAGCTTAAAATATAATTTTCAAGAGTTGAAATTCATGATTTAATACTTGTACGAGCCAAAAAGCTTAAAAAAATAATTTTCAAGAGTTGAAATTCATGATTTAATACTTGTACGAGGCAAAAAGCTTAAAAAATAATTTTCAAGTGTTGAAATTCATGATTTAATAC
The DNA here is from genome assembly GCA_020055645.1 of Tomocerus qinae. Lineage (NCBI taxonomy): Eukaryota > Metazoa > Arthropoda > Collembola > Entomobryomorpha > Tomoceridae > Tomocerus > Tomocerus qinae. Next base: position 184,816 of record JAECZT010000015.1, on the reverse strand, counting down.
TTGTACGAGCCAAAAAGCTTAAAAATAACATTTAGCAGTTTTAATTGATTTTTTTTGAAACTTGTACGAGCCAAAAAGCTTAAAAAATAATTTTCAAGAGTTGAAATTCATGATTTAATACTTGTACGAGCTAATAAGCTTAAAAAATAATTTTCAAGAGTTGAAATTCATGATTTAATAATTGTACGAGGCAAAAAGTTTAAAAAATAATTTTCAATGGTTGAAATTCATTATTTAATACTTGTACGAGCCAAAAAGCTTAAACAATAATTATGAAGATTTGAAATTCATGATTTAATACTTGTACGAGCCAAAAAGCTTAAAAATAACATTTAGCAGTTTTAATTGCTTTTTTTTGAAACTTGTACGAGGCAAAAAGCTTAAAAAGTAATTTTCAAGAGTTGAAATTCATGATTTAATACTTGTACGAGCCAAAAAGCTTAAAAAATAATTTTCAAGAGTTGAAATTCATGATTTTAGTACTTGTACGAGGCAAAAAGCTTAAAAAATAATTTTCAAGAGTTGAAATTCATGATTTAATACTTGTACGAGCCAAAAAGCTTAAAAATAGCATTTGGCAGTTTAAATTGATTTTTTTTGAATATTGTACGAGCCAAAAAGCTTAAAAAATAATTTTCAAGAGTTGAAATTCATGGTTTAATACTTCCACGAGTTAATAAGCTTAAAAAATAATTTTGAAGAGTTGAAATTCATGATTTAATACTTGTACGAGCTAAAAAGCTTAAAAATAACATTTAGCAGTTTTAATTGATTTTTTTGAAACTGGTACGAGCCAAAAAGTTTAAAAATAACATTTAGCAGTTGAAACCTGTAGGAGCAAAAAAGCTTAAAAAATAATTTTCAAGAGTTGAAATTCATGATTTAATACTTGTACGAGCCAAAAAGCTTAAAAAATAATTTTCAAGAGTTGAAATTCATGATTTAATACTTGTACGAGCCAAAAAGCTTAAAAAATAATTTTCAAGAGTTGAAATTCATGATTTAATACTTGTACGAGCCAAAAAGCTTAAAATATAATTTTCAAGAGTTGAAATTCATGATTTAATACTTGTACGAGCCAAAAAGCTTAAAAAAATAATTTTCAAGAGTTGAAATTCATGATTTAATACTTGTACGAGGCAAAAAGCTTAAAAAATAATTTTCAAGTGTTGAAATTCATGATTTAATACTTGTACGAGCCAAAAAGCTTAAAAATAACATTTAGCAGTTTTAATTGATTTTTTTTAAACTTGTACGAGCCAAAAAGCTTAAAAAATAATTTTCAAGAGTTGAAATTCATGATTTAATACTTGTACGAGCTAATAAGCTTAAAAAATAATTTTCAAGAGTTGAAATTCATGATTTAATAATTGTACGAGGCAAAAAGCTTAAAAAATAAATTTCAATGGTTGAAATTCATTATTTAATACTTGTACGAGCCAAAAAGCTTAAAAATAACATTTAGCAGTTTTAATTGATTTTTTTTGAAACTTGTACGAGCCAAAAAGCTTAAAAAATAATTTTCAAGAGTTGAAATTCATGATTTAATACTTGTACGAGCCAATAAGCTTAAACAATAATTATGAAGAGTTGAAATTCATGATTTAATACTTGTACGAGCCAAAAAGCTTAAAAATAACATTTAGCAGTTTTAATTGATTTTTTTTGAAACTTGTAAGAGGCAAAAAGCTTAAAAATTAATTTTCAAGAGTTGAAATTCATGATTTAATACTTGTACGAGCCAAAAAGCTTAAAAAATAATTTTCAAGAGTTGAAATTCATGATTTAATACTTCTACGAGCCAAAAAGCTTAAAATATAATTTTCAAGAGTTGAAATTCATGATTTAATACTTGTACGAGCCAAAAAGCTTAAAAAAATAATTTTCAAGAGTTGAAATTCATGATTTAATACTTGTACGAGGCAAAAAGCTTAAAAAGTAATTTTCAAGAGTTGAAATTCATGATTTAATACTTGTACGAGCCAAAAAGCTTAAAAAATAATTTTCAAGAGTTGAAATTCATGATTTTAGTACTTGTACGAGGCAAAAAGCTTAAAAAATAATTTTCAAGAGTTGAAATTCATGATTTAATACTTGTACGAGCCAAAAAGCTTAAAAATAGCATTTGGCAGTTTAAATTGATTTTTTTTGAATATTGTACGAGCCAAAAAGCTTAAAAAATAATTTTCAAGAGTTGAAATTCATGGTTTAATACTTCCACGAGTTAATAAGCTTAAAAAATAATTTTGAAGAGTTGAAATTCATGATTTAATACTTGTACGAGCTAAAAAGCTTAAAAATAACATTTAGCAGTTTTAATTGATTTTTTTGAAACTGGTACGAGCCAAAAAGTTTAAAAATAACATTTAGCAGTTGAAACCTGTAGGAGCAAAAAAGCTTAAAAAATAATTTTCAAGAGTTGAAATTCATGATTTAATACTTGTACGAGCCAAAAAGCTTAAAAAATAATTTTCAAGAGTTGAAATTCATGATTTAATACTTGTACGAGCCAAAAAGCTTAAAAAATAATTTTCAAGAGTTGAAATTCATGATTTAATACTTGTACGAGCCAAAAAGCTTAAAATATAATTTTCAAGAGTTGAAATTCATGATTTAATACTTGTACGAGCCAAAAAGCTTAAAAAAATAATTTTCAAGAGTTGAAATTCATGATTTAATACTTGTACGAGGCAAAAAGCTTAAAAAATAATTTTCAAGTGTTGAAATTCATGATTTAATACTTGTACGAGCCAAAAAGCTTAAAAATAACATTTAGCAGTTTTAATTGATTTTTCTAAACTTGTACGAGCCAAAAAGCTTAAAAAATAATTTTCAAGAGTTGAAATTCATGATTTAATACTTGTACGAGCTAATAAGCTTAAAAAATAATTTTCAAGAGTTGAAATTCATGATTTAATAATTGTACGAGGCAAAAAGCTTAAAAAATAAATTTCAATGGTTGAAATTCATTATTTAATACTTGTACGAGCCAAAAAGCTTAAAAATAACATTTAGCAGTTTTAATTGATTTTTTTTGAAACTTGTACGAGCCAAAAAGCTTAAAAAATAATTTTCAAGAGTTGAAATTCATGATTTAATACTTGTACGAGCCAATAAGCTTAAACAATAATTATGAAGAGTTGAAATTCATGATTTAATACTTGTACGAGCCAAAAAGCTTAAAAATAACATTTAGCAGTTTTAATTGATTTTTTTTGAAACTTGTAAGAGGCAAAAAGCTTAAAAATTAATTTTCAAGAGTTGAAATTCATGATTTAATACTTGTACGAGCCAAAAAGCTTAAAAAATAATTTTCAAGAGTTGAAATTCATGATTTAATACTTCTACGAGCCAAAAAGCTTAAAATATAATTTTCAAGAGTTGAAATTCATGATTTAATACTTGTACGAGCCAAAAAGCTTAAAAAAATAATTTTCAAGAGTTGAAATTCATGATTTAATAATTGTACGAGGCAAAAAGCTTAAAAAATAATTTTCAATGGTTGAAATTCATTATTTAATACTTGTACGAGCCAAAAAGCTTAGAAATAACATTTAGCAGTTTTAATTGATTTTTTTTGAAACTTGTACGAGCCAAAAAGCTTAAAAAATAATTTTCAAGAGTTGAAATTCATGATTTAATACTTGTACGAGCCAAAAAGCTTAAAAAATATTTTTCAAGAGTTGAAATTCATGATTTAATACTTGTACGAGCCAAAAAGCTTAAAAAATATTTTTCAAGAGTTGAAATTCATGATTTAATACTTGTACGAGCCAAAAAGCTTAAAAAATAATTTTCAAGAGTTGAAATTCATGATTTAATACTTGTACGAGCCAAAAAGCTTAAAATATAATTTTCAAGAGTTGAAATTCATGATTTAATACTTGTACGAGCCAAAAAGCTTAAAAAAATAATTTTCAAGAGTTGAAATTCATGATTTAATACTTGTACGAGCCAAAAAGCTTAAAAATAACATTTAGCAGTTTTAATTGATTTTTTTTTAAACTTGTACGAGCCAAAAAGCTTAAAAAATAATTTTCAAGAGTTGAAATTCATGATTTAATACTTGTACGAGCTAATAAGCTTAAAAAATAATTTTCAAGAGTTGAAATTCATGATTTAATAATTGTACGAGGCAAAAAGCTTAAAAAATAATTTTCAATGGTTGAAATTCATTATTTAATACTTGTACGAGCCAAAAAGCTTAAAAATAACATTTAGCAGTTTTAATTGATTTTTTTTGAAACTTGTACGAGGCAAAAAGCTTAAAAAATAATTTTCAAGAGTTGAAATTCATGATTTAATACTTGTACGAGCCAAAAAGCTTAAAAAATAATTTTCAAGAGTTGAAATTCATGATTTAATACTTGTACGAGCCAAAAAGCTTAAAATATAATTTTCAAGAGTTGAAATTCATGATTTAATACTTGTACGAGCCAAAAAGCTTAAAAAAATAATTTTCAAGAGTTGAAATTTATGATTTAATACTTGTACGAGGCAAAAAGCTTAAAAAATAATTTTCAAGTGTTGAAATTCATGATTTAATACTTGTACGAGCCAAAAAGCTTAAAAATAACATTTAGCAGTTTTAATTGATTTTTTTTGAAACTTGTACGAGCCAAAAAGCTTAAAAAATAATTTTCAAGAGTTGAAATTCATGATTTAATACTTGTACGAGCTAATAAGCTTAAAAAATAATTTTCAAGAGTTGAAATTCATGATTTAATAATTGTACGAGGCAAAAAGCTTAAAAAATAATTTTCAATGGTTGAAATTCATTATTTAATACTTGTACGAGCCAAAAAGCTTAAAAATAACATTTAGCAGTTTTAATTGAATTTTTTTGAAACTTGTACGAGCCAAAAAGCTTAAAAAATAATTTTCAAGAGTTGAAATTCATGATTTAATACTTGTACGAGCCAATAAGCTTAAACAATAATTATGAAGAGTTGAAATTCATGATTTAATACTTGTACGAGCCAAAAAGCTTAAAAATAACATTTAGCAGTTTTAATTGATTTTTTTTGAATTTTGTAGGAGGCAAAAAGCTTAAAAAATAATTTTCAAGAGTTGAAATTCATGATTTAATACTTGTACGAGCCAAAAAGCTTAAAGATAGCATTTAGCAGATTAAATTGATTTTTTTTGAATATTGTACGAGCCAAAAAGCTTAAAAAATAATTTTCAAGAGTTGAAATTCATGATTTAATACTTGCACGAGTTAATAAGCTTAAAAAATAATTTTGAAGAGTTGAAATTCATGATTTAATACTTGTACGAGCCAAAAAGCTTAAAAATAACATTTAGCAGTTGAAACCTGTAGGAGCCAAAAAGCTTAAAAAATAATTTTCAAGAGTTGAAATTCATGATTTAATACTTGTACGAGCCAAAAAGCTTAAAAAATAATTTTCAAGAGTTGAAATTCATGATTTAATACTTGTACGAGCCAAAAAGCTTAAAAAATAATTTTCAAGAGTTGAAATTCATGATTTAATACTTGTACGAGCCAAAAAGCTTAAAAAATAATTTTCAAGAGTTGAAATTCATGATTTAATACTTGTACGAGCCAAAAAGCTTAAAATATAATTTTCAAGAGTTGAAATTCATGATTTAATACTTGTACGAGCCAAAAAGCTTAAAAAAATAATTTTCAAGAGTTGAAATTCATGATTTAATAATTGTACGAGGCAAAAAGCTTAAAAAATAATTTTCAATGGTTGAAATTCATTATTTAATACTTGTACGAGCCAAAAAGCTTAGAAATAACATTTAGCAGTTTTAATTGATTTTTTTTGAAACTTGTACGAGCCAAAAAGCTTAAAAAATAATTTTCAAGAGTTGAAATTCATGATTTAATACTTGTACGAGCCAAAAAGCTTAAAAAATATTTTTCAAGGGTTGAAATTCATGATTTAATACTTGTACGAGCCAAAAAGCTTAAAAAATATTTTTCAAGAGTTGAAATTCATGATTTAATATTTGTACGAGCCAAAAAGCTTAAAAAATAATTTTCAAGAGTTGAAATTCATGATTTAATACTTGTACGAGCCAAAAAGCTTAAAATATAATTTTCAAGAGTTGAAATTCATGATTTAATACTTGTACGAGCCAAAAAGCTTAAAAAAATAATTTTCAAGAGTTGAAATTCATGATTTAATACTTGTACGAGGCAAAAAGCTTAAAAAATAATTTTCAAATGTTGAAATTCATGATTTAATACTTGTACGAGCCAAAAAGCTTAAAAATAACATTTAGCAGTTTTAATTGATTTTTTTTTAAACTTGTACGAGCCAAAAAGCTTAAAAAATAATTTTCAAGAGTTGAAATTCATGATTTAATACTTGTACGAGCTAATAAGCTTAAAAAATAATTTTCAAGAGTTGAAATTCATGATTTAATAATTGTACGAGGCAAAAAGCTTAAAAAATAATTTTCAATGGTTGAAATTCATTATTTAATACTTGTACGAGCCAAAAAGCTTAAAAATAACATTTAGCAGTTTTAATTGATTTTTTTTGAAACTTGTACGAGGCAAAAAGCTTAAAAAATAATTTTCAAGAGTTGAAATTCATGATTTAATACTTGTACGAGCCAAAAAGCTTAAAAAATAATTTTCAAGAGTTGAAATTCATGATTTAATACTTGTACGAGCCAAAAAGCTTAAAATATAATTTTCAAGAGTTGAAATTCAAGATTTAATACTTCTACGAGCCAAAAAGCTTAAAAAAATAATTTTCAAGAGTTGAAATTCATGATTTAATACTTGTACGATGCAAAAAGCTTAAAAAATAATTTTCAAATGTTGAAATTCATGATTTAATACTTGTACGAGCCAAAAAGCTTAAAAATAACATTTAGCAGTTTTAATTGATTTTTTTTGAAACTTGTACGAGCCAAAAAGCTTAAAAAATAATTTTCAAGAGTTGAAATTCATGATTTAATACTTGTACGAGCTAATAAGCTTAAAAAATAATTTTCAAGAGTTGAAATTCATGATTTAATAATTGTACGAGGCAAAAAGCTTAAAAAATAATTTTCAATGGTTGAAATTCATTATTTAATACTTGTACGAGCCAAAAAGCTTAAAAATAACATTTAGCAGTTTTAATTGAATTTTTTTGAAACTTGTACGAGCCAAAAAGCTTAAAAAATAATTTTCAAGAGTTAAAATTCATGATTTAATACTTGTACGAGCCAATAAGCTTAAACAATAATTATGAAGAGTTGAAATTCATGATTTAATACTTGTACGAGCCAAAAAGCTTAAAAATAACATTTAGCAGTTTTAATTGATTTTTTTTGAAACTTGTACGAGGCAAAAAGCTTAAAAAATAATTTCCAAGAGTTGAAATTCATGATTTAATACTTGCACGAGTTAATAAGCTTAAAAAATAATTTTGAAGAGTTGAAATTCATGATTTAATACTTGTACGAGCCAAAAAGCTTAAAAATAACATTTAGCAGTTTTAATTGATTATTTTTGAAACTTGTACGAGCCAAAAAGCTTAAAAAATAATTTTCAAGAGTTGAAATTCATGATTCAATACTTGTACGAGCTAAAAAGCTTAAAAATAACATTTAGCAGTTTCAATTGATTTTTTTGAAACTGGTACGAGCCAAAAAGTTTAAAAATAACATTTAGCAGTTGAAACCTGTAGGAGCCAAAAAGCTTAAAAAATAATTTTCAAGAGTTGAAATTCATGATTTAATACTTGTACGAGCCAAAAAGCTTAAAAAATAATTTTCAAGAGTTGAAATTCATGATTTAATACTTGTACGAGCCAAAAAGCTTAAAAAATAATTTTCAAGAGTTGAAATTCATGATTTAATACTTGTACGAGCCAAAAAGTTTAAAAAATAATTTTCAAGAGTTGAAATTCATGATTTAATACTTGTACGAGCCAAAAAGCTTAAAAAAATAATTTTCAAGAGTTGAAATTCATGATTTAATAGTTGTACGAGCCAAAAAGCTTAAAAATAACATTTAGCAGTTTTAATTGATTTTTTTTGAAACTTGTACGAGCCAAAAAGCTTTAAAAATAATTTTCAAGAGTTGAAATTCATGATTTAATACTTGTACGAGCTAATAAGCTTAAAAAATAATTTTCAAGAGTTGAAATTCATGATTTAATAATTGTACGAGGCAAAAAGCTTAAAAAATAATTTTCAATGGTTGAAATTCATTATTTAATACTTGTACGAGCCAAAAAGCTTAAAAATAACATTTAGCAGTTTTAATTGACTTTTTTTGAAACTTGTACGAGCCAAAAAGCTTAAAAAATAATTTTCAAGAGTTGAAATTCATGATTTAATACTTGTACGAGGCAAAAAGCTTAAAAAATAATTTTCAAGACTTCAAATTCATGATTTAATACTTGTACGAGCCAAAAAGCTTCAAAAATATATTTCAAGAGTTGAAATTCATGATTTAATACTTGTACGAGCCAATAAGCTTAAAAAATAATTTTCAATAGTTGAAATTCATGATTTAATAATTGTACGAGGCAAAAAGCTTAAAAAATAATTTTCAATGGTTGAAATTCATTATTTAATACTTGTACGAGCCAATAAGCTTAAAAAATAATTTTGAAGAGTTGAAATTCATGATTTAAGACTTGTACGAGCCAACAAGCTTAAAAAATAATTTTCAAGAGTTGAAATTCATGATTTAATACTTGTACGAGGCAAAAAGCTTAAAAAATAATTTTCAAGAAATGAAATTCATGATTTAATACTTGTACGAGGCAAAAAGCTTAAAAAATATTTTTCAAGAGTTGAAATTCATGATTTAATACTTGCACGAGTTAATAAGCTTAAAAAATAATTATAAAGAGTTGAAATTCATGATTTAATACTTGTACCAGCCAAAAAGCTTAAAAATAACAATTAGCATTTTTAATTGATTTTTTTGAAACTTGTAGGAGCCAAAAAGCTTAAAAAATAATTTTCAAGAGTTGAAATTCATGGTTTAATACTTGTACGAGGCAAAAAGCTTAAAAAATAATTTTCAAGATTTGAACTTCATGATTTAATACTTGTACGAGGCAAAAAGCTTAAAAAATAATTTTCAAGAGTTGAAATTCATGATTTAATACTTGTACGAGGCAAAAAGCTTAAAAAATATTTTTCAAGAGTTGAAATTCAAGATTTAATACTTGTACGAGCCAAAAAATTTAAAAATAACATTTACCAGTTTTAATTAATTTTTTTGAAACTTGTACGAGCAAAAAAGTTTAAAAATAACATTTAGCAGTTGAAACCGGTAGGAGCCAAAAAGCTTAAAAAATAATTTTCAAGAGTTGAAATTCATGATTTAATACTTGTACGAGGCAAAAAGCTTAAAAAATAATTTTCAAGAAATGAAATTCAAGATTTATTACTTGTACGAGGCAAAAAGCTTAAAAAATAATTTTCAAGAGTTGGAATTCATGATTTAATACTTGTACGAGGCAAAAAGCTTAAAAAATATTTTTCAAGAGTTGAAATTCAAGATTTAATGCTTGTACGAGCCAAAAAATTTAAAAATAAAATTTACCAGTTTTAATTAACTTTTTTTAAACTTGTACGAGCCAAAAAGTTTAAAAATAACATTTAGCAGTTTTAATTGATTTTTTTGAAACCTGTAGGAGCCAAAAAGCTTAAAAAATAATTTTCAAGACTTGGAATTCATGATTTAATACTTGTACGAGCCAAAAAGCTTAAAAATAACATTTAGCAGTTTTAATTGATTTTTTTTGAAACTTGTACGAGGCAAAAAGCTTAAAAAATAATTTTCAAGAGTTGAAATTCATGATTTAATACTTGTACGAGCCAAAAAGCTTAAAAATAGCATTTAGCAGTTTAAATTGATTTTTTTTGAAAATTCTACGAGCCAAAAAGCTTAAAAAATATTTTTCAAGAGTTAAAATTGATGATTTAATACTTGCACGAGTTAATAAGCTTAAAAAATAATTTTGAAGAGTTAAAATTCATGATTTAATACTTGTACGAGCCAAAAAGCTTAAAAATAACAATTAGCAGTTTTAATTGATTTTTTTTGAAACTTGTACGAGGCAAAAAGCTTAAAAAATAATTTTCAAGAGTTAAAATTCATGATTTAATACTTGCAGGAGTTAATAAGCTTAAAAAATAATTTTAAAGAGTTGAAATTCATGATTTAATACTTGTACGAGCCAAAAAGCTTAAAAATAACAATTAACGGTTTTAATTGATTTTTTTTGAAACTTGTACAAGCCAAAAAGCTTAAAAAATAATTTTCAAGATTTGAACTTCATGATTTAATACTTGTACGAGGCAAAAAGCTTAAAAAATAATTTTCAAGAGTTGAAATTCATGATTTAATACTTATACGAGGCAAAAAGCTTAAAAAATATTTTTCAAGAGTTGAAATTCAAGATTTAATACTTGTACGAGCCAAAAAATTTAAAAATAACATTTACCAGTTTTAATTAATTTTTTTGAAACTTGTACGAGCCAAAAAGTTTAAAAATAACATTTAGCAGTTGAAACCTGTAGGAGCCAAAAAGCTTAAAAAATAATTTTCAAGAGTTAAAATTCATTATTTAATACTTGTACGAGCCAAAAAGCTTAAAAAATAATTTTCAAGAGTTGAAATTCATGATTTAATACTTGTTCGAGGCAAAAAGCTTAAAAAATATTTTTCAAGAGTTGAAATTCAAGATTTAAAGCTTGTACGAGCCAACAAATTTAAAAATAACATTTAGCAGTTTTAATTGATTTTTTTGAAACTTGTACGAGCCAAAAAGTTTAAAAATAACATTTAGCATTTTTAATTAATTTTTTTGAAACTTGGAGAAGCCAAAAAGTTTAAAAATAATTTTCAAGATTTGAAATTCATGATTTAATACTTGTACGAGGCAAAAAGCTTAAAAAATAATTTTCAAGAAATGAAATTCAAGATTTATTACTTGTACGAGGCAAAAAGCTTAAAAAATAATTTTCAAGAGTTGGAATTCATGATTTAATACTTGTACGAGGCAAAAAGCTTAAAAAATATTTTTCAAGAGTTGAAATTCAAGATTTAATGCTTGTACGAGCCAAAAAATTTAAAAATAAAATTTACCAGTTTTAATTAACTTTTTTTAAACTTGTACGAGCCAAAAAGTTTAAAAATAACATTTAGCAGTTTTAATTGATTTTTTTGAAACCTGTAGGAGCCAAAAAGCTTAAAAAATAATTTTCAAGACTTGGAATTCATGATTTAATACTTGTACGAGCCAAAAAGCTTAAAAATAACATTTAGCAGTTTTAATTGATTTTTTTTGAAACTTGTACGAGGAAAAAAGCTTAAAAAATAATTTTCAAGAGTTGAAATTCATGATTTAATACTTGTACGAGGCAAAAAGCTTAAAAAATAATTTTCAAGAAATGAAATTCATGATTTATTACTTACACGAGGCAAAAAGCTTAAAAAATAATTTTCAAGAGTTGGAATTCATGATTTAATACTTGTACGAGCCAAAAAGCTTAAAAAATAATTTTCAAGAGTTAAAATTCATGATTTAATACTTGCACGAGTTAATAAGCTTAAAAAATAATTTTAAAGAGTTGAAATTCATGATTTAATACTTGTACGAGCCAAAAAGCTTAAAAATAACAATTAGCGGTTTTAATTGATTTTTTTTGAAACTTGTACGAGCCAAAAAGCTTACAAAATAATTTTCAAGAGTTGAAATTCATGATTTAATACTTGTACGAGCCAATAAGCTTAAAAAATAATTTCCAAGACTTGGAATTCATGATTTAATACTTGTACGAGCCAAAAAGCTTAAAAAATAGTTTTCAAGAGTTGAAATTCAAGATTTAATACTTGTACGAGCCAAAAAGCTTAAAAAAATAATTTTCAAGAGTTGAAATTCATGATTTTAGTACTTGTACGAGGCAAAAAGCTTAAAAAATAATTTTCAAGAGTTGAAATTCATGATTTAATACTTGTACAAGCCAAAAAGCTTAAAAAATAATTTTCAAGAGTTAAAATTCATGATTTAATACTTGTACGAGGCAAAAAGCTTAAAAAATAATTTTCAAGACTTGAAATTCATGATTTAATACTTGTACGAGCCAAAAAGCTTCAAAAATATATTTCAAGAGTTGAAATTCATGATTTAATACTTGTACGAGCCAATAAGCTTAAAAAATAATTTTCAATAGTTGAAATTCATGATTTAATAATTGTACGAGGCAAAAAGCTTAAAAAATAATTTTCAATGGTTGAAATTCATTATTTATTACTTGTACGAGCCAATAAGCTTAAAAAATAATTTTGAAGAGTATAAATTCATGATTTAAGACTTGTACGAGCCAACAAGCTTAAAAAATAATTTTCAAGAGTTGAAATTCATGATTTAATACTTGTACGAGGCAAAAAGCTTAAAAAATAATTTTCAAGAAATGAAATTCATGATTTAATACTTGTACGAGGCAAAAAGCTTAAAAAATATTTTTCAAGAGTTAAAATTCATGATTTAATACTTGCACGAGTTAATAAGCTTAAAAAATAATTTTGAAGAGTTAAAATTCATGATTTAATACTTGTACGAGCCAAAAAGCTTAAAAATAACAATTAGCAGTTTTAATTGATTTTTTTTGAAACTTGTACGAGCCAAAAAGCTTAAAAAATAATTTTCAAGAGTTGAAATTCATGACTTAATACTTGTACGAGCCAATAAGTTTAAAAAATAATTTTCAAGACTTGGAATTCATGATTTAATACTTGTACGAGCCAAAAAGCTTAAAAAATAATTTTCAAGAGTTAAAATTCATGATTTAATACTTGCACGAGTTAATAAGCTTAAAAAATAATTTTAAAGAGTTGAAATTCATGATTTAATACTTGTACGAGCCAAAAAGCTTAAAAATAACAATTAGCGGTTTTAATTGATTTTTTTTGAAACTTGTACGAGCCAAAAAGCTTAAAAAATAATTTTCAAGATTTGAACTTCATGATTTAATACTTGTACGAGGCAAAAAGCTTAAAAAATAATTTTCAAGAGTTGAAATTCATGATTTAATACTTGTGCGAGGCAAAAAGCTTAAAAAATATTTTTCAAGAGTTGAAATTCAAGATTTAATACTTGTACGAGCCAAAAAATTTAAAAATAACATTTACCAGTTTTAATTAATTTTTTTGAAACTTGTACGAGCCAAAAAGTTTAAAAATAACATTTAGCAGTTGAAACCTGTAGGAGCCAAAAAGCTTAAAAAATAATTTTCAAGAGTTAAAATTCATTATTTAATACTTGTACGAGCCAAAAAGCTTAAAAAATAATTTTCAAGAGTTAAAATTCATGATTTAATACTTGTACGAGGCAAAAAGCTTAAAAAATAATTTTCAAGAAATGAAATTCGTGATTTAATACTTGTACGAGGCAAAAAGCTTAAAAAATATTTTTCAAGAGTTAAAATTCATGATTTAATACTTGCACGAGTTAATAAGCTTAAAAAATAATTTTGAAGAGTTGAAATTCATGATTTAATACTTGTACGAGCCAAAAAGATTAAAAATAACAATTAGCAGTTTTAATTGACTTTTTTTGAAACTTGTACGAGCCAAAAAGCTTAAAAAATAATTTTCAAGAGTTGAAATTCATGATTTAATACTTGTACGAGGCAAAAAGCTTAAAAAATAATTTTCAAGAAATGAAATTCATGATTTATTACTTACACGAGGCAAAAAGCTTAAAAAATAATTTTCAAGAGTTGGAATTCATGATTTAATACTTGTACGAGCCAAAAAGCTTAAAAAATAATTTTCAAGAGTTAAAATTCATGATTTATTACTTGCACGAGTTAATAAGCTTAAAAAATAATTTTAAAGAGTTGAAATTCATGATTTAATACTTGTACGAGCCAAAAAGCTTAAAAATAACAATTACCGGTTTTAATTGATTTTTTTTGAAACTTGTACGAGCCAAAAAGCTTAAAAAATAATTTTCAAGAGTTGAAATTCATGACTTAATACTTGTACGAGCCAATAAGCTTAAAAAATAATTTCCAAGACTTGGAATTCATGATTTAATACTTGTACGAGCCAAAAAGCTTAAAAAATAGTTTTCAAGAGTTGAAATTCATGATTTAATACTTGTACGAGCCAAAAAGCTTAAAAAAATAATTTTCAAGAGTTGAAATTCATGATTTTAGTACTTGTACGAGGCAAAAAGCTTAAAAAATAATTTTCAAGAGTTGAAATTCATGATTTAATACTTGTACGAGCCAAAAAGCTTAAAAAATAATTTTCAAGAGTTAAAATTCATGATTTAATACTTGTACGAGGCAAAAAGCTTAAAAAATAATTTTCAAGACTTGAAATTCATGATTTAATACTTGTACGAGCCAAAAAGCTTAAAAAATAATTTTCAAGAGTTGAAATTCATGATTTAATACTTGTACGAGCCAATAAGCTTAAAAAATAATTTTCAATAGTTGAAATTCATGATTTAATAATTGTACGAGGCAAAAAGCTTAAAAAATAATTTTCAATGGTTGAAATTCATTATTTATTACTTGTACGAGCCAATAAGCTTAAAAAATAATTTTGAAGAGTATAAATTCATGATTTAAGACTTGTACGAGCCAACAAGCTTAAAAAATAATTTTCAAGAGTTGAAATTCATGATTTAATACTTGTACGAGGCAAAAAGCTTAAAAAATAATTTTCAAGAAATGAAATTCATGATTTAATACTTGTACGAGGCAAAAAGCTTAAAAAATATTTTTCAAGAGTTAAAATTCATGATTTAATACTTGCACGAGTTAATAAGCTTAAAAAATAATTTTGAAGAGTTAAAATTCATGATTTAATACTTGTACGAGCCAAAAAGCTTAAAAATAACAATTAGCAGTTTTAATTGATTTTTTTGGAAACTTGTACGAGCTAAAAAGCTTAAAAAATAATTTTCAAGAGTTGAAATTCATGACTTAATACTTGTACGAGCCAATAAGTTTAAAAAATAATTTTCAAGACTTGGAATTCATGATTTAATACTTGTACGAGCCAAAAAGCTTAAAAAATAATTTTCAAGAGTTAAAATTCATGATTTAATACTTGCACGAGTTAATAAGCTTAAAAAATAATTTTAAAGAGTTGAAATTCATGATTTAATACTTGTACGAGCCAAAAAGCTTAAAAATAACAATTAGCGGTTTTAATTGATTTTTTTTGAAACTTGTACGAGCCAAAAAGCTTAAAAAATAATTTTCAAGATTTGAACTTCATGATTTAATACTTGTACGAGGCAAAAAGCTTAAAAAATAATTTTCAAGAGTTGAAATTCATGATTTAATACTTGTACGAGGCAAAAAGCTTAAGAAATATTTTTCAAGAGTTGAAATTCAAGATTTAATACTTGTACGAGCCAAAAAATTTAAAAATAACATTTACCAGTTTTAATTAATTTTTTTGAAACTTGTACGAGCCAAAAAGTTTAAAAATAACATTTAGCAGTTGAAACCTGTAGGAGCCAAAAAGCTTAAAAAATAATTTTCAAGAGTTAAAATTCATTATTTAATACTTGTACGAGCCAAAAAGCTTAAAAAATAATTTTCAAGAGTTAAAATTCATGATTTAATACTTGTACGAGGCAAAAAGCTTAAAAAATAATTTTCAAGGAATGAAATTCGTGATTTAATACTTGTACGAGGCAAAAAGCTTAAAAAATATTTTTCAAGAGTTAAAATTCATGATTTAATACTTGCACGAGTTAATAAGCTTAAAAAATAATTTTGAAGAGTTGAAATTCATGATTTAATACTTGTAGGAGCCAAAAAGCTTAAAAATAACAATTAGCAGTTTTAATTGACTTTTTTTGAAACTTGTACGAGCCAAAAAGCTTAAAAAATAATTTTCAAGAGTTGAAATTCATGATTTAATACTTGTACGAGGCAAAAAGCTTAAAAAATAATTTTCAAGAAATGAAATTCATGATTTATTACTTACACGAGGCAAAAAGCTTAAAAAATAATTTTCAAGAGTTGGAATTCATGATTTAATACTTGTACGAGCCAAAAAGCTTAAAAAATAATTTTCAAGAGTTAAAATTCATGATTTATTACTTGCACGAGTTAATAAGCTTAAAAAATAATTTTAAAGAGTTGAAATTCATGATTTAATACTTGTACGAGCCAAAAAGCTTAAAAATAACAATTACCGGTTTTAATTGATTTTTTTTGAAACTTGTACGAGCCAAAAAGCTTAAAAAATAATTTTCAAGAGTTGAAATTCGTGATTTAAGACTTGTACGAGCCAATAAGCTTAAAAAATAATTTCCAAGACTTGGAATTCATGATTTAATACTTGTACGAGCCAAAAAGCTTAAAAAATAGTTTTCAAGAGTTGAAATTCATGATTTAATACTTGTACGAGCCAAAAAGCTTAAAAAAATAATTTTCAAGAGTTGAAATTCATGATTTTAGTACTTGTACGAGGCAAAAAGCTTAAAAAATAATTTTCAAGAGTTGAAATTCATGATTTAATACTTGTATGAGCCAAAAAGCTTAAAAAATAATTTTCAAGAGTTAAAATTCATGATTTAATACTTGTACGAGGCAAAAAGCTTAAAAAATAATTTTCCAGACTTGAAATTCATGATTTAATACTTGTACGAGCCAAAAAGCTTCAAAAATGTATTTCAAGAGTTGAAATTAATGATTTAATACTTGTACGAGCCAATAAGCTTAAAAAATAATTTTCAATAGTTGAAATTCATGATTTAATAATTGTACGAGGCAAAAAGCTTAAAAAATAATTTTCAATGGTTGAAATTCATTATTTATTACTTGTACGAGCCAATAAGCTTAAAAAATAATTTTGAAGAGTATAAATTCATGATTTAAGACTTGTACGAGCCAACAAGCTTAAAAAATAATTTTCAAGAGTTGAAATTCATGATTTAATACTTGTACGAGGCAAAAAGCTTAAAAAATAATTTTCAAGAAATGAAATTCATGATTTAATACTTGTACGAGGCAAAAAGCTTAAAAAATATTTTTCAAGAGTTAAAATTCATGATTTAATACTTGCACGAGTTAATAAGCTTAAAAAATAATTTTGAAGAGTTAAAATTCATGATTTAATACTTGTACGAGCCAAAAAGCTTAAAAATAACAATTAGCAGTTTTAATTGATTTTTTTTGAAACTTGTACGAGCCAAAAAGCTTAAAAAATAATTTTCAAGAGTTGAAATTCATGACTTAATACTTGTACGAGCCAATAAGTTTAAAAAATAATTTTCAAGACTTGGAATTCATGATTTAATACTTGTACGAGCCAAAAAGCTTTAAAAATAATTTTCAAGAGTTAAAATTCATGATTTAATACTTTCACGAGTTAATAAGCTTAAAAAATAATTTTAAAGAGTTGAAATTCATGATTTAATACTTGTACGAGCCAAAAAGCTTAAAAATAACAATTAGCGGTTTTAATTAATTTTTTTTGAAACTTGTACGAGCCAAAAAGCTTAAAAAATAATTTTCAAGATTTGAACTTCATGATTTAATACTTGTACGAGGCAAAAAGCTTAAAAAATAATTTTCAAGAGTTGAAATTCATGATTTAATACTTGTACGAGGCAAAAAGCTTAAAAAATATTTTTCAAGAGTTGAAATTCAAGATTTAATACTTGTACGAGCCAAAAAATTTAAAAATAACATTTACCAGTTTTAATTAATTTTTTTGAAACTTGTACGAGCCAAAAAGTTTAAAAATAACATTTAGCAGTTGAAACCTGTAGGAGCCAAAAAGCTTAAAAAATAATTTTCAAGAGTTAAAATTCATTATTTAATACTTGTACGAGCCAAAAAGCTTAAAAAATAATTTTCAAGAGTTGAAATTCATGATTTAATACTTGTTCGAGGCAAAAAGCTTAAAAAATATTTTTCAAGAGTTGAAATTCAAGATTTAAAGCTTGTACGAGCCAACAAATTTAAAAATAACATTTAGCAGTTTTAATTGATTTTTTTGAAACTTGTACGAGCCAAAAAGTTTAAAAATAACATTTAGCATTTTTAATTAATTTTTTTGAAACTTGTAGGAGCCAAAAAGCTTAAAAAATAATTTTCAAGAGTTGAAATTCATGATTTAATACTTGTACGAGGCAAAAAGCTTAAAAAATAATTTTCAAGAAATGAAATTCATGATTTATTACTTGTACGAGGCAAAAAGCTTAAAAAATAATTTTCAAGAGTTGGAATTCATGATTTAATACTTGTACGAGGCAAAAAGCTTAAAAAATATTTTTCAAGAGTTGAAATTCAAGATTTAATGCTTGTACGAGCCAAAAAATTTAAAAATAAAATTTACCAGTTTTAATTATTTTTTAAACTTGTACGAGCCAAAAAGTTTAAAAATAACATTTAGCAGTTTTAATTGATTTTTTTGAAACCTGTAGGAGCCAAAAAGCTTAAAAAATAATTTTCAAGACTTGGAATTCATGATTTAATACTTGTACGAGCCAAAAAGCTTAAAAATAACATTTAGCAGTTTTAATTGATTTTTTTTGAAACTTGGACGAGGCAAAAAGCTTAAAAAATAATTTTCAAGAGTTGAAATTCATGATTTAATACTTGTACGAGCCAAAAAGCTTAAAAATAACATTCAACAGTTTAAATTGGTTTTTTTTGAAAATTGTACGAGCCAAAAAGCTTAAAAAATAATTTTCAAGAGTTGAAATTCATGATTTAATACTTGCACGAGTTAATAAGCTTAAAAAATAATTTTGAAGAGTTGAAATTCATGATTTAATACTTGTACGAGCCAAAAAGCTTAAAAAATAATTTTGAAGAGTTGAAATTCATGATTCAAGACTTGTACGAGCCAACAAGCTTAAAAATAATTTTCAAGAGTTAAAATTCATGATTTAATACTTGTACGAGGCAAAAAGCTTAAAAAGTAATTTTCAAGAAATGAAATTCGTGATTTAATACTTGTACGAGGCAAAAAGCTTAAAAAATATTTTTCAAGAGTTAAAATTCATGATTTAATACTTGCACGAGTTAATAAGCTTAAAAAATAATTTTGAAGAGTTGAAATTCATGATTTAATACTTGTACGAGCCAAAAAGCTTAAAAATAACAATTAGCAGTTTTAATTGACTTTTTTTGAAACTTGTACGAGCCAAAAAGCTTAAAAAATAATTTTCAAGAGTTGAAATTCATGATTTAATACTTGTACGAGGCAAAAAGCTTAAAAAATAATTTTCAAGAAATGAAATTCATGATTTATTACTTGTACGAGGCAAAAAGCTTAAAAAATAATTTTCAAGAGTTGGAATTCATGATTTAATACTTGTACGAGCCAAAAAGCTTAAAAAATAATTTTCAAGAGTTAAAATTCATGATTTAATACTTGCACGAGTTAATAAGCTTAAAAAATAATTTTAAAGAGTTGAAATTCATGATTTAATACTTGTACAAGCCAAAAAGCTTAAAAATAACAATTAGCGGTTTTAATTGATTTTTTTTGAAACTTGTACGAGCCAAAAAGCTTAAAAAATAATTTTCAAGAGTTGAAATTCATGATTTAATACTTGTACGAGCCAATAAGCTTAAAAAATAATTTTCAAGACTTGGAATTCATGATTTAATACTTGTACGAGCCAAAAAGCTTAAAAAATAGTTTTCAAGAGTTGAAATTCATGATTTAATACTTGTACGAGCCAAAAAGCTTAAAAAAATAATTTTCAAGGGTTGAAATTCATGATTTTAGTACTTGTACGAGGCAAAAAGCTTAAAAAATAATTTTCAAGTGTTGAAATCCATGATTTAATACTTGTACGAGCCAAAAAGCTTAAAAAATAATTTTCAAGAGTTGAAATTCATGATTTAATACTTGTACGAGCCAAAAAGCTTAAAAAAAATAATTTTCAAGAGTTGAAATTCATGATTTAATACTTGCACGAGGCAAAAAGCTTAAAAAATAATTTTCAAGAGTTGAAATTCATGATTTAATACTTGTACGAGCCAATAAGCTTAAAAAATATTTTTCAAGAGTTGAAATCCAAGATTTAATGCTTGTACGAGCCAAAAAGCTTAAAAATAACATTTAGCAGTTTTAATTGATTTTTTTTGAAACTTGTACGACCCAAAAAGCTTAAAAAATAATTTTCAAGAGTTGAAAATCATGATTTAATACTTGTACGAGCCAATAAGGTTAAAAAATTATTTTCAAGAGTTGAAATTCATGATTTAATAATTGTACGAGGCAAAAAGCTTAAAAAAAATTTTCAATGGTTGAAATTCATTATTTAATACTTGTACGAGCCAATAAGCTCAAAAAATAATTTTGAAGAGTTGAAATTCATGATTTAAGACTTGTACGAGCCAACAAGCTTAAAAAATAATTTTCAAGAGTTGAAATTCATGATTTAATACTTGTACGAGGCAAAAATCTTAAAAAATAATTTTCAAGAAATGAAATTCATGATTTAATACTTGTACGAGGCAAAAAGCTTAAAAAATATTTTTCAAGAGTTAAAATTCATGGTTTAATACTTGCACGAATTAATAAGCTTAAAAAATAATTTTGAAGAGTTGAAATTCATGATTTAATACTTGTACGAGCCAAAAAGCTTAAAAATAACAATTAGCAGTATTAATTGATTTTTTTTGAAACTTGTACGAGCCAAAAAGCTTAAAAAATAATTTTCAAGAGTTGAAATTCATGATTTAATACTTGTACGAGCAAAAAAGCTTAAAAAATATTTTTCAAGAGTTAAAATTTAAGATTTAATGCTTGTACGAGCCCAAAAATTTAAAAGTAACATTTAGCAGTTTTATTTGATTTTTTTGAAACTTGTACGAGCCAAAAAGTTTAAAAATAACATTTAGCAGTTTTAATTGATTCTTTTTGAAACTTGTACGAGCCAAAAAGCTTAAAAAATAATTTTCAAGAGTTGAAATTCATGATTTAATACTCGTACGAGGCAAAAAGCTTAAAAAATAATTTTCAATGGTTGAAATTCATTATTTATTACTTGTACGAGCCAATAAGCTTAAAAAATAATTTTGAAGAGTGGAAATTCATGATTTAATACTTGTACGAGCCAAAAAGCTTAAAAATAACATTTACCAGTTTTAATTAATTTTTTTGAAATTTGTACGAGCCAAAAAGTTTAAAAATAACATTTAGCAGTTTTATTTGATTTTTTTTGAAACCTGTAGGAGCCAAAAAGCTTAAAAAATAGTTTTCAAGAGTTAAAATTCATGATTTAATACTTGTGCGAGCCAAAAAGCTTAAAAAATAATTTTCAAGAGTTGAAATTCATGATTTAATTTTGTACGAGCCAATAAGCTTAAAAAATAATTTTGAAGAGTTGAAATTCATGATTTAATACTTGTACGAGCCAAAAAGCTTAAAAAATAATTTTCAAGAAATGAAATTCATGATTTAATACTGGTACGAGGCAAAAAGCTTAAAAAATAATTTTCAATGGTTGAAATTCATGATTTAATACTTGTACGAGCTAAAAAGCTTAAAAATAACATTTAGCAGTTTTAATTGATTTTTTTGAAACTTGTACGAGCCAAAAAGCTTAAAAAATAATTTTCAAGAGTTGAAATTCATGATTTAATACTTGTACGAGCCAAAAAGCTTAAAAAATAATTTTCAAGAGTTGAAATTCATGATTTAATACTTCTACGAGCCAAAAAGCTTAAAAAATAATTTTCAAGAGTTGAAATTCAAGATTTAATGCATATACGAGCCAAAAAATTTAAAAATAACATTTACCAGTTTTAATTAATTTTTTTGAAACTTGTACGAGCCAAAAGGTTTAAAAATAACATTTAGCAGTTTTAATTGATTTTTTTTGAAACCTGTAGGAGCCAAAAAGCTTAAAAAATAATTTTCAAGAGTTGAAATCCATGATTTAATACTTGTACGAGCCAAAAAGCTTAAAAAATAATTTTCAAGAGTTGAAATTCATGATTTAATACTTGTACGAGCCAAAAAGCTTAAAAAAGAAATTTTCAAGAGTTGAAATTCATGATTTAATACTTGTACGAGCCAAAAAGCTTAAAAAATAATTTTCAAGAGTTGAAATTCATGATTTAATACTTGTACGAGCCAAAAAGCTTAAAAATAACATTTAGCATTTTTAATTGATTTTTTTGAAACTTGTAGGAGCCAAAAAGCTTAAAAAATAATTTTCAAGATTTGAAATTCATGATTTAATACTTGTACGAGCTAAAAAGCTTAAAAATAACATTTACCAGTTTTAATTAATTTTTTTGAAACTTGTACGAGCCAAAAAGTTTAAAAATAACATTTAGCAGTTGAAACCTGTAGGAGCCAAAAAGCTTAAAAAATAATTTTCAAGAGTTAAAATTCATTATTTAATACTTGTACGAGCCAAAAAGCTTAAAAAATAATTTTCAAGAGTTGAAATTCATGATTTAATACTTGTTCGAGGCAAAAAGCTTAAAAAATATTTTTCAAGAGTTGAAATTCAAGATTTAAAGCTTGTACGAGCCAACAAATTTAAAAATAACATTTAGCAGTTTTAATTGATTTTTTTGAAACTTGTACGAGCCAAAAAGTTTAAAAATAACATTTAGCATTTTTAATTAATTTTTTTGAAACTTGTAGGAGCCAAAAAGCTTAAAAAATAATTTTCAAGAGTTGAAATTCATGATTTAATACTTGTACGAGGCAAAAAGCTTAAAAAATAATTTTCAAGAAATGAAATTCATGATTTATTACTTGTACGAGGCAAAAAGCTTAAAAAATAATTTTCAAGAGTTGGAATTCATGATTTAATACTTGTACGAGGCAAAAAGCTTAAAAAATATTTTTCAAGAGTTGAAATTCAAGATTTAATGCTTGTACGAGCCAAAAAATTTAAAAATAAAATTTACCAGTTTTAATTAACTTTTTTTAAACTTGTACGAGCCAAAAAGTTTAAAAATAACATTTAGCAGTTTTAATTGATTTTTTTGAAACCTGTAGGAGCCAAAAAGCTTAAAAAATAATTTTCAAGACTTGGAATTCATGATTTAATACTTGTACGAGCCAAAAAGCTTAAAAATAACATTTAGCAGTTTTAATTGATTTTTTTTGAAACTTGTACGAGGCAAAAAGCTTAAAAAATAATTTTCAAGAGTTGAAATTCATGATTTAATACTTGTACGAGCCAAAAAGCTTAAAAATAGCATTTAGCAGTTTAAATTGATTTTTTTTGAAAATTGTACGAGCCAAAAAGCTTAAAAAATAATTTTCAAGAGTTGAAATTCATGATTTAATACTTGCACGAGTTAATAAGCTTAAAAAATAATTTTGAAGAGTTGAAATTCATGATTTAATACTTGTACGAGCCAAAAAGCTTAAAAAATAATTTTGAAGAGTTGAAATTCATGATTCAAGACTTGTACGAGCCAACAAGCTTAAAAATAATTTTCAAGAGTTAAAATTCATGATTTAATACTTGTACGAGGCAAAAAGCTTAAAAAGTAATTTTCAAGAAATGAAATTCGTGATTTAATACTTGTACGAGGCAAAAAAGCTTAAAAAATATTTTTCAAGAGTTAAAATTCATGATTTAATACTTGCACGAGTTAATAAGCTTAAAAAATAATTTTGAAGAGTTGAAATTCATGATTTAATACTTGTACGAGCCAAAAAGCTTAAAAATAACAATTAGCAGTTTTAATTGACTTTTTTTGAAACTTGTACGAGCCAAAAAGCTTAAAAAATAATTTTCAAGAGTTGAAATTCATGATTTAATACTTGTACGAGGCAAAAAGCTTAAAAAATAATTTTCAAGAAATGAAATTCATGATTTATTACTTGTACGAGGCAAAAAGCTTAAAAAATAATTTTCAAGAGTTGGAATTCATGATTTAATACTTGTACGAGCCAAAAAGCTTAAAAAATAATTTTCAAGAGTTAAAATTCATGATTTAATACTTGCACGAGTTAATAAGCTTAAAAAATAATTTTAAAGAGTTGAAATTCATGATTTAATACTTGTACAAGCCAAAAAGCTTAAAAATAACAATTAGCGGTTTTAATTGATTTTTTTTGAAACTTGTACGAGCCAAAAAGCTTAAAAAATAATTTTCAAGAGTTGAAATTCATGATTTAATACTTGTACGAGCCAATAAGCTTAAAAAATAATTTTCAAGACTTGGAATTCATGATTTAATACTTGTACGAGCCAAAAAGCTTAAAAAATAGTTTTCAAGAGTTGAAATTCATGATTTAATACTTGTACGAGCCAAAAAGCTTAAAAAAATAATTTTCAAGAGTTGAAATTCATGATTTAATACTTGTACGAGCCAAAAAGTTTAAAAAATAATTTTCAAGTGTTGAAATTCATGATTTAATACTTGTACGATCCAAAAATTTTAAAAAATAATTTTCAAGAGTTGAAATTCATGATTTAATACTTGTACGAGCCAAAAAGCTTAAAAAATAATTTTCAAGAGTTGAAATTCATGATTTAATACTTGCACGAGGCAAAAAGCTTAAAAAATAATTTTCAAGAGTTGAAATTCATGATTTAATACTCGTACGAGCCAATAAGCTTAAAAAATATTTTTCAAGAGTTGAAATCCAAGATTTAATGCTTGTACGAGCCAAAAAATTTAAAAATAACATTTAGCAGTTTTAATTGATTCTTTTTGAAACTTGTAGGAACCAAAAAGCTTAAAAAATAATTTTCAAGAGTTGAAATTCATGTTTTAATACTTTTACGAGCCAAAAAGCTTAAAAATAACATTTAGCAGTTTTAATTGATTTTTTTTGAAACTTGTACGACCCAAAAAGCTTAAAAAATAATTTTCAAGAGTTGAAAATCATGATTTAATACTTGTACGAGCCAATAAGGTTAAAAAATTATTTTCAAGAGTTGAAATTCATGATTTAATAATTGTACGAGGCAAAAAGCTTAAAAAAAATTTTCAATGGTTGAAATTCATTATTTAATACTTGTACGAGCCAATAAGCTTAAAAAATAATTTTGAAGAGTTGAAATTCATGATTTAAGACTTGTACGAGCCAACAAGCTTAAAAAATAATTTTCAAGAGTTGAAATTCATGATTTAATACTTGTACGAGGCAAAAATCTTAAAAAATAATTTTCAAGAAATGAAATTCATGATTTAATACTTGTACGAGGCAAAAAGCTTAAAAAATATTTTTCAAGAGTTAAAATTCATGGTTTAATACTTGCACGAATTAATAAGCTTAAAAAATAATTTTGAAGAGTTGAAATTCATGATTTAATACTTGTACGAGCCAAAAAGCTTAAAAATAACAATTAGCAGTATTAATTGATTTTTTTTGAAACTTGTACGAGCCAAAAAGCTTAAAAAATAATTTTCAAGAGTTGAAATTCATGATTTAATACTTGTACGAGCCAAAAAGCTTAAAAAATATTTTTCAAGAGTTAAAATTTAAGATTTAATGCTTGTACGAGCCCAAAAATTTAAAAGTAACATTTAGCAGTTTTATTTGATTTTTTTGAAACTTGTACGAGCCAAAAAGTTTAAAAATAACATTTAGCAGTTTTAATTGATTCTTTTTGAAACTTGTACGAGCCAAAAAGCTTAAAAAATAATTTTCAAGAGTTGAAATTCATGATTTAATACTCGTACGAGCCAATAAGGTTAAAAAATAATTTTCAAGAGTTGAAATTCATGATTTAATAATTGTACGAGGCAAAAAGCTTAAAAAATAATTTTCAATGGTTGAAATTCATTATTTATTACTTGTACGAGCCAATAAGCTTAAAAAATAATTTTGAAGAGTGGAAATTCATGATTTAATACTTGTACGAGCCAAAAAGCTTAAAAATAACAATTAGCGGTTTTAATTGATTTTTTTTGAAACTTGTACGAGCCAAAAAGCTTAAAAAATAATTTTCAAGAGTTGAAATTCATGAATTTATACTTGTACGAGCCAATAAGCTTAAAAAATAATTTTCAAAACTTGGAATTCATGATTTAATACTTGTACGAGCCAAAAAGCTTAAAAAATAGTTTTCAAGAGTTGAAATTCATGATTTAATACTTGTACGAGCCAAAAAGCTTAAAAAAATAATTTTCAAGAGTTGAAATTCATGATTTTAGTACTTGTACGAGGCAAAAAGCTTAAAAAATAATTTTCAAGAGTTGAAATTCATGATTTAATACTTGTACGAGCCAAAAAGCTTAAAAATAACATTTAGCAGTTTTAATTGATTTTTTTTGAAACTGGTACGAGGCAAAAAGCTTAAAAAATAATTTTCAAGAGTTGAAATTCATGATTTAATACTTGTACGAGCCAAAAAGCTTAAAAATAGCATTTAGCAGTTTAAATTGATTTTTTTTGAATATTGTACGAGCCAAAAAGCTTAAAAAATATTTTTCAAGAGTTGAAATTCAAGATTTAATGCTTGTACGAGCCAAAAAATTTAAAAATAACATTTACCAGTTTTAATTGATTTTTTTGAAACTTGTACGAGCCAAAAAGTTTAAAAATAACATTAAGCAGTTTTAATTGATTTTTTTTGAAACCTGTAGGAGCCAAAAAGCTTAAAAAATAATTTTCAAGACTTGGAATTCATGATTTAATACTTGTACGAGCCAACAAGCTTAAAAAATAGTTTTCAAGAGTTGAAATTCATGATTTAATACTTGTATGAGGCAAAAAGCTTAAAAAATAATTTTGAAGAGTTAAAATTCATGATTTAATACTTGTACGAGGCAAAAAGATTAAAAAATAATTTTCAATGGTTAAAATTCATGATTTAAAACTTGTACGAGCTAAAAAGCTTAAAAATATCATTTAGCAGTTTTAATTGATTTTTTTGAAACTTGTACGAGCCAATAAGCTTAAAAAATAATATTGAAGAGTTGAAATTCATGATTTAATACTTATACGAGCCAAAAAGCTTAAAAAATAATTTTCAAGAGTTGAAATTCAAGATTTAATGCTTATACGAGCCAAAAAATTTAAAAATAACATTTACCAGTTTTAATTAATTTTTTTGAAATTTGTACGAGCCAAAAAGTTTAAAAATAACATTTAGCAGTTTTATTTGATTTTTTTTGAAACCTGTAGGAGCCAAAAAGCTTAAAAAATAGTTTTCAAGAGTTAAAATTCATGATTTAATACTTGTGCGAGCCAAAAAGCTTAAAAAATAATTTTCAAGAGTTGAAATTCATGATTTAATTTTGTACGAGCCAATAAGCTTAAAAAATAATTTTGAAGAGTTGAAATTCATGATTTAATACTTGTACGAGCCAAAAAGCTTAAAAAATAATTTTCAAGAAATGAAATTCATGATTTAATACTGGTACGAGGCAAAAAGCTTAAAAAATAATTTTCAATGGTTGAAATTCATGATTTAATACTTGTACGAGCTAAAAAGCTTAAAAATAACATTTAGCAGTTTTAATTGATTTTTTTGAAACTTGTACGAGCCAAAAAGCTTAAAAAATAATTTTCAAGAGTTGAAATTCATGATTTAATACTTGTACGAGCCAAAAAGCTTAAAAAATAATTTTCAAGAGTTGAAATTCATGATTTAATACTTCTACGAGCCAAAAAGCTTAAAAAATAATTTTCAAGAGTTGAAATTCAAGATTTAATGCATATACGAGCCAAAAAATTTAAAAATAACATTTACCAGTTTTAATTAATTTTTTTGAAACTTGTACGAGCCAAAAGGTTTAAAAATAACATTTAGCAGTTTTAATTGATTGTTTTGAAACCTGTAGGAGCCAAAAAGCTTAAAAAATAATTTTCAAGAGTTGAAATCCATGATTTAATACTTGTACGAGCCAAAAAGCTTAAAAAATAATTTTCAAGAGTTGAAATTCATGATTTAATACTTGTACGAGCCAAAAAGCTTAAAAAAGAAATTTTCAAGAGTTGAAATTCATGATTTAATACTTGTACGAGCCAAAAAGCTTAAAAAATAATTTTCAAGAGTTGAAATTCATGATTTAATACTTGTACGAGCCAAAAAGCTTAAAAATAACATTTAGCATTTTTAATTGATTTTTTTGAAACTTGTAGGAGCCAAAAAGCTTAAAAAATAATTTTCAAGATTTGAAATTCATGATTTAATACTTGTACGAGCTAAAAAGCTTAAAAATAGCATTTAGCAGTTTTAATTGATTTTTTTGAAACTTGTACGAGCCAAAAAGCTTAAAAAATAATTTTCAAGAGTTGAAATTCATGATTTAATACTTGTACGAGGCAAAAAGCTTAAAAAATAATTTTCAAGAGTTGAAATTCATGATTTAATACTTGTACGAGGCAAAAAGCTTAAAAAATAATTTTCAAGAGTTGAAATTCAAGATTTAATGCTTGTACGAGCCAAAAAATTTAAAAATAACATTTACCAGTTTTAATTAATTTTTTTGAAACTTGTACGAGCCAAAAAGTTTAAAAATAACATTTAGCAGTTTTATTTGATTTTTTTTGAAACCTGTAGGAGCCAAAAAGCTTAAAAAATAGTTTTCAAGAGTTGAAATTCATGATTTAATACTTGTACGAGCCAAAAAGCTTAAAAAATAATTTTCAAGAGTTGAAATTCATGATTTAATTTTGTACGAGCCAATAAGCTTAAAAAATAATTTTGAAGAGTTGAAATTCATGATTTAATACTTGTACGAGCCAAAAAGCTTAAAAAATAATTTTCAAGAGTTGAAATTTATGATTTAATACTTGTACGAGCCAAAAAGCTTAAAAAATAATTTTCAAGAGTTGAAATTCATGATTTAAGACTTGTACGAGCCAACAAGCTTAAAAAATAATTTTCAAGAGTTGAAATTCATGATTTTATACTTGTATGAGGCAAAAAGCTTAAAAAATAATTTTCAATGGTTGAAATTCATGATTTAATACTTGTACGAGCTAAAAAGCTTAAAAATAACATTTAGCAGTTTTAATTGATTTTTTTGAAACTTGTACGAGCCAATAAGCTTAAAAAATAATATTGAAGAGTTGAAATTCATGATTTAATACTTGTACGAGCCAAAAAGCTTAAAAAATAATTTTCAAAAGTTGAAATTCAAGATTTAATGCTTATACGAGCCAAAAAATTTAAAAATAACATTTACCAGTTTTAATTAATTTTTTTGAAACTTGTACGAGCCAAAAAGTTTAAAAATAACATTTAGCAGTTTTATTTGATTTTTTTTGAAACCTGTAGGAGCCAAAAAGCTTAAAAAATAGTTTTCAAGAGTTGAAATTCATGATTTAATACTTGTACGAGCCAAAAAGCTTAAAAAATAATTTTCAAGAGTTGAAATTCATGATTTAATTTTGTACGAGCCAATAAGCTTAAAAAATAATTTTGAAGAGTTGAAATTCATGATTTAATACTTGTACGAGCCAAAAAGCTTAAAAAATAATTTTCAAGAGTTGAAATTCATGATTTAATACTTGTAGGAGCCAAAAAGCTTAAAAAATAATTTTCAAGAGTTGAAATTCATGATTTAATACTTGTACGAGCCAAAAAGCTTAAAAAATAATTTTCAAGAGTTGAAATTCATGATTTAATACTTGTACGAGCCAAAAAGCTTAAAAAATAATTTTCAAGAGTTGAAATTCATGATTTAATACTTGTACGAGCCAAAAAGCTTAAAAAATAATTTTCAAGAGTTGAAATTCATGATTTAATACTTGTACGAGCTAAAAAGCTTAAAAATAACATTTAGCATTTTTAATTGATTTTTTTGAAACTTGTAGGAGCCAAAAAGCTTAAAAAATAATTTTCAAGATTTGAAATTCATGATTTAATAGTTGTACGAGCTAAAAAGCTTAAAAATAACATTTAGCAGTTTTAATTGATTTTTTTGAAACTTGTACGAGCCAAAAAGCTTAAAAAATAATTTTCAAGAGTTGAAATTCATGATTTAATACTTGTACGAGGCAAAAAGCTTAAAAAATAATTTTCAAGAGTTGAAATTCATGATTTAATACTTGTACGAGGCAAAAAGCTTAAAAAATAATTTTCAAGAGTTGAAATTCATGATTTAATACTTGTACGAGGCAAAAAGCTTAAAAAATAATTTTCAAGAGTTGAAATTCAAGATTTAATGCTTGTACGAGCCAAAAAATTTAAAAATAACATTTACCAGTTTTAATTAATTTTTTTGAAACTTGTACGAGCCAAAAAGTTTAAAAATAACATTTAGCAGTTTTATTTGATTTTTTTTGAAACCTGTAGGAGCCAAAAAGCTTAAAAAATAGTTTTCAAGAGTTGAAATTCATGATTTAATACTTGTACGAGCCAAAAAGCTTAAAAATAACATTTAGCATTTTTAATTGATTTTTTTGAAACTTGTAGGAGCCAAAAAGCTTAAAAAATAATTTTCAAGATTTGAAATTCATGATTTAATACTTGTACGAGCTAAAAAGCTTAAAAATAACATTTAGCAGTTTTAATTGATTTTTCTGAAACTTGTACGAGCCAAAAAGCTTAAAAAATAATTTTCAAGAGTTGAAATTCATGATTTAATACTTGTACGAGGCAAAAAGCTTAAAAAATAATTTTCAAGAGTTGAAATTCATGATTTAATACTTGTACGAGGCAAAAAGCTTAAAAAATAATTTTCAAGAGTTGAAATTCAAGATTTAATGCTTGTACGAGCCAAAAAATTTAAAAATAACATTTACCAGTTTTAATTAATTTTTTTGAAACTTGTACGAGCCAAAAAGTTTAAAAATAACATTTAGCAGTTTTATTTGATTTTTTTGAAACCTGTAGGAGCCAAAAAGCTTAAAAAATAGTTTTCAAGAGTTGAAATTCATGATTTAATATTGTACGAGCCAAAAAGCTTAAAAAATAATTTTCAAGAGTTGAAATTCATGATTTAATTTTGTACGAGCCAATAGGCTTAAAAAATAATTTTGAAGAGTTGAAATTCATGATTTAATACTTGTACGAGCCAAAAAGCTTAAAAAATAATTTTCAAGAGTTGAAATTCATGATTTAATACTTGTACGAGCCAAAAAGCTTAAAAAATAATTTTCAAGAGTTGAAATTCATGATTTAAGACTTGTACGAGCCAACAAGCTTAAAAAATAATTTTCAAGAGTTGAAATTCATGATTTAATACTTGTATGAGGCAAAAAGCTTAAAAAATAATTTTCAAGAGTTGAAATTCATGATTTAAGACTTGTACGAGCCAACAAGCTTAAAAAATAATTTTCAAGAGTTGAAATTCATGATTTAATACTTGTATGAGGCAAAAAGTTAAAAAAATAATTTTGAAGAGTTGAAATTCATGATTTAATACTTGTACGAGGCAAAAAGATTAAAAAATAATTTTCAATCGTTGAAATTCATGATTTAATACTTGTACGAGCTAAAAAGCTTAAAAATAACATTTAGCAGTTTTATTTGATTTTTTTTGAAACCTGTAGGAGCCAAAAAGCTTAAAAAATAGTTTTCAAGAGTTGAAATTCATGATTTAATATTGTACGAGCCAAAAAGCTTAAAAAATAATTTTCAAGAGTTGAAATTCATGATTTAATTTTGTACGAGCCAATAAGCTTAAAAAATAATTTTGAAGAGTTGAAATTCATGATTTAATACTTGTACGAGCCAAAAAGCTTAAAAAATAATTTTCAAGAGTTGAAATTCATGATTTAATACTTGTAGGAGCCAAAAAGCTTAAAAAATAATTTTCAAGAGTTGAAATTCATGATTTAATACTTGTACGAGCCAAAAAGCTTAAAAAATAATTTTCAAGAGTTGAAATTCATGATTTAATACTTGTACGAGCCAAAAAGCTTAAAAAATAATTTTCAAGAGTTGAAATTCATGATTTAATACTTGTACGAGCCAAAAAGCTTAAAAAATAATTTTCAAGAGTTGAAATTCATGATTTAATACTTGTACGAGCTAAAAAGCTTAAAAATAACATTTAGCATTTTTAATTGATTTTTTTGAAACTTGTAGGAGGCAAAAAGCTTAAAAAATAATTTTCAAGATTTGAAATTCATGATTTAATACTTGTACGAGCTAAAAAGCTTAAAAATAACATTTAGCAGTTTTAATTGATTTTTCTGAAACTTGTACGAGCCAAAAAGCTTAAAAAATAATTTTCAAGAGTTGAAATTCATGATTTAATACTTGTACGAGGCAAAAAGCTTAAAAAATAATTTTCAAGAGTTGAAATTCATGATTTAATACTTGTACGAGGCAAAAAGCTTAAAAAATAATTTTCAAGAGTTGAAATTCAAGATTTAATGCTTGTACGAGCCAAAAAATTTAAAAATAACATTTACCAGTTTTAATTAATTTTTTTGAAACTTGTACGAGCCAAAAAGTTTAAAAATAACATTTAGCAGTTTTATTTGATTTTTTTTGAAACCTGTAGGAGCCAAAAAGCTTAAAAAATAGTTTTCAAGAGTTGAAATTCATGATTTAATATTGTACGAGCCAAAAAGCTTAAAAAATAATTTTCAAGAGTTGAAATTCATGATTTAATTTTGTACGAGCCAATAAGCTTAAAAAATAATTTTGAAGAGTTGAAATTCATGATTTAATACTTGTACG
The DNA here is from genome assembly GCA_020055645.1 of Tomocerus qinae. NCBI lineage: Eukaryota > Metazoa > Arthropoda > Collembola > Entomobryomorpha > Tomoceridae > Tomocerus > Tomocerus qinae. Next base: position 152,303 of record JAECZT010000015.1, on the reverse strand, counting down.
AGCCAAAAAGCTTAAAAAATAATTTTCAAGAGTTGAAATTCATGATTTAATACTTGTACGAGCCAAAAAGCTTAAAAAATAATTTTCAAGAGTTGAAATTCATGATTTAAGACTTGTACGAGCCAACAAGCTTAAAAAATAATTTTCAAGAGTTGAAATTCATGATTTAATACTTGTATGAGGCAAAAAGCTTAAAAAATAATTTTCAAGAGTTGAAATTCATGATTTAAGACTTGTACGAGCCAACAAGCTTAAAAAATAATTTTCAAGAGTTGAAATTCATGATTTAATACTTGTATGAGGCAAAAAGCTTAAAAAATAATTTTGAAGAGTTGAAATTCATGATTTAATACTTGTACGAGGCAAAAAGATTAAAAAATAATTTTCAATGGTTGAAATTCATGATTTAATACTTGTACGAGCTAAAAAGCTTAAAAATAACATTTAGCAGTTTTAATTGATTTTTTTGAAATTTGTACGAGCCAATAAGCTTAAAAAATAATATTGAAGAGTTGAAATTCATGATTTAATACTTGTACGAGCTAAAAAGCTTAAAAAATAATTTTCAAGAGTTGAAATTCAAGATTTAATGCTTATACGAGCCAAAAAATTTAAAAATAACATTTACCAATTTTAATTAATTTTTTTGAAACTTGTACGAGCCAAAAGGTTTAAAAATAACATTTAGCAGTTTTAATTGATTTTTTTTGAAACCTGTAGGAGCCAAAAAGCTTAAAAAATAATTTTCAAGAGTTGAAATTCATAATTTAATACTTGTACGAGCCAAAAAGTTTAAAAAATAATTTTCAAGAGTTGAAATTCATGATTTAATACTTGTACGAGCCAAAAAGCTTAAAAAATAATTTTGAAGAGTTGAAATTCATGATTTAATACTTGTACGAGCCAAAAAGCTTAAAAAATAATTTTCAAGAGTTGAAATTCATGATTTAATACTTGTACGAGCCAAAAAGCTTAAAAATAACATTTAGCATTTTTAATTGATTTTTTTGAAACTTGTACGAGGCAAAAAGCTTAAAAAATAATTTTCAAGATTTGAAATTCATGATTTAATAGTTGTACGAGCTAAAAAGCTTAAAAATAACATTTAGCAGTTTTAATTGATTTTTTTGAAACTTGTACGAGCCAAAAAGCTTAAAAAATAATTTTCAAGAGTTGAAATTCATGATTTAATACTTGTACGAGGCAAAAAGCTTAAAAAATAATTTTTAAGAGTTGAAATTCATGATTTAATACTTGTACGAGCCAAAAAGCTTAAAAAATAATTTTCAAGAGTTGAAATTCAAGATTTAATGCTTGTACGAGCCAAAAAATTTAAAAATAACATTTACCAGTTTTAATTAATTTTTTAGAAACTTGTACGAGCCAAAAAGTTTAAAAATAACATTTAGCAGTTTTATTTGATTTTTTTTGAAACCTGTAGGAGCCAAAAAGCTTAAAAAATAGTTTTCAAGAGTTGAAATTCATGATTTAATACTTGTACGAGCCAAAAAGCTTAAAAATAACATTTAGCATTTTTAATTGATTTTTTTGAAACTTGTAGGAGGCAAAAAGCTTAAAAAATAATTTTCAAGATTTGAAATTCATGATTTAATACTTGTACGAGCTAAAAAGCTTAAAAATAACATTTAGCAGTTTTAATTGATTTTTCTGAAACTTGTACGAGCCAAAAAGCTTAAAAAATAATTTTCAAGAGTTGAAATTCATGATTTAATACTTGTACGAGGCAAAAAGCTTAAAAAATAATTTTCAAGAGTTGAAATTCATGATTTAATACTTGTACGAGGCAAAAAGCTTAAAAAATAATTTTCAAGAGTTGAAATTCAAGATTTAATGCTTGTACGAGCCAAAAAATTTAAAAATAACATTTACCAGTTTTAATTAATTTTTTTGAAACTTGTACGAGCCAAAAAGTTTAAAAATAACATTTAGCAGTTTTATTTGATTTTTTTTGAAACCTGTAGGAGCCAAAAAGCTTAAAAAATAGTTTTCAAGAGTTGAAATTCATGATTTAATACTTGTACGAGCCAAAAAGCTTAAAAAATAATTTTCAAGAGTTGAAATTCATGATTTAATTTTGTACGAGCCAATAAGCTTAAAAAATAATTTTGAAGAGTTGAAATTCATGATTTAATACTTGTACGAGCCAAAAAGCTTAAAAAATAATTTTCAAGAGTTGAAATTCATGATTTAATACTTGTACGAGCCAAAAAGCTTAAAAAATAATTTTCGAGAGTTGAAATTCATGATTTAAGACTTGTACGAGCCAACAAGCTTAAAAAATAATTTTCAAGAGTTGAAATTCATGATTTAATACTTGTATGAGGCAAAAAGCTTAAAAAATAATTTTCAAGAGTTGAAATTCATGATTTAAGACTTGTACGAGCCAACAAGCTTAAAAAATAATTTTCAAGAGTTGAAATTCATGATTTAATACTTGTATGAGGCAAAAAGCTTAAAAAATAATTTTGAAGAGTTGAAATTCATGATTTAATACTTGTACGAGGCAAAAAGATTAAAAAATAATTTTCAATGGTTGAAATTCATGATTTAATACTTGTACGAGCTAAAAAGCTTAAAAATAACATTTAGCAGTTTTAATTGATTTTTTTGAAACTTGTGCGAGCCAATAAGCTTAAAAAATAATATTGAAGAGTTGAAATTCATGATTTAATACTTGTACGAGCCAAAAAGCTTAAAAAATAATTTTCAAGAGTTGAAATTCAAGATTTAATGCTTATACGAGCCAAAAAATTTAAAAATAACATTTACCAATTTTAATTAATTTTTTTGAAACTTGTACGAGCCAAAAGGTTTAAAAATAACATTTAGCAGTTTTAATTGATTTTTTTTGAAACCTGTAGGAGCCAAAAAGCTTAAAAAATAATTTTCAAGAGTTGAAATTCATAATTTAATACTTGTACGAGCCAAAAAGCTTAAAAAATAATTTTCAAGAGTTGAAATTCATGATTTAATACTTGTACGAGCCAAAAAGCTTAAAAAATAATTTTGAAGAGTTGAAATTCATGATTTAATACTTGTACGAGCCAAAAAGCTTAAAAAATAATTTTCAAGAGTTGAAATTCATGATTTAATACTTGTACGAGCCAAAAAGCTTAAAAATAACATTTAGCATTTTTAATTGATTTTTTTGAAACTTGTAGGAGCCAAAAAGCTTAAAAAATAATTTTCAAGAGTTGAAATTCATGATTTAATACTTGTACGAGCTAAAAAGCTTAAAAATAACATTTAGCAGTTTTAATTGATTTTTTTGAAACTTTTACGAGCCAAAAAGCTTAAAAAATAATTTTCAAGGGTTGAAATTCATGATTTAATACTTGTACGAGGCAAAAAGCTTAAAAAATAATTTTCAAGAGTTGAAATTCATGATTTAATACTTGTACGAGGCAAAAAGCTTAAAAAATATTTTTCAAGAGTTGAAATTCAAGATTTAATGCTTGTACGAGCCAAAAAATTTAAAAATAACATTTACCAGTTTTAATTAATTTTTTTGAAACTTGTACGAGCCAAAAAGTTAAAAAATAACATTTAGCAGTTTTATTTGATTTTTTTTGAAACCTGTAGGAGCCAAAAAGCTTAAAAAATAGTTTTCAAGAGTTGAAATTCATGATTTAATACTTGTACGAGCCAAAAAGCTTAAAAAATAATTTTCAAGAGTTGAAATTCATGATTTAATTTTGTACGAGCCAATAAGCTTAAAAAATAATTTTGAAGAGTTGAAATTCATGATTTAATACTTGTACGAGACAAAAAGCTTAAAAAATAATTTTCAAGAGTTGAAATTCATGATTTAATACTTGTACGAGCCAAAAAGCTTAAAAAATAATTTTGAAGAGTTGAAATTCATGATTTAAGACTTGTACGAGCCAACAAGCTTAAAAAATAATTTTCAAGAGTTGAAATTCATGATTTAATACTTGTATGAGGCAAAAAGCTTAAAAAATAATTTTGAAGAGTTGAAATTCATGATTTAATACTTGTACGAGGCAAAAAGATTAAAAAATAATTTTCAATGGTTGAAATTCATGATTTAATACTTGTACGAGCTAAAAAGCTTAAAAATAACATTTAGCAGTTTTAATTGATTTTTTTGAAACTTGTAGGAGCCAAAAAGCTTAAAAAATAGTTTTCAAGAGTTGAAATTCATGATTTAATACTTGTGCGAGCCAAAAAGCTTAAAAAATAATTTTCAAGAGTTGAAATTCATGATTTAATTTTGTACGAGCCAATAAGCTTAAAAAATAATATTGAAGAGTTGAAATTCATGATTTAATACTTGTATGAGGCAAAAAGCTTAAAAAATAATTTTCAAGAGTTGAAATTCATGATTTAATACTTGTACGAGAAAAAAAGCTTAAAAAATATTTTTCAAGAGTTGAAATTCAAGATTTAATGCTTGTACGAGCCAAGAAATTTAAAAATAACATTTACCAGTTTTAATTAATTTTTTTGAAACTTGTACGAGCCAAAAAGTTTAAAAATAACATTTAGCAGTTTTATTTGATTTTTTTTGAAACCTGTAGGAGCCAAAAAGCTTAAAAAATAATTTTCAAGAGTTGAAATTCATGATTTAATACTTGTACGAGCCAAAAAGCTTAAAAAATAATTTTCAAGAGTTGAAATTCATGATTTAATTTTGTACGAGCCAATAAGCTTAAAAAATAATTTTCAAGAGTTGAAATTCATGATTTAATACTTGTACGAGCCAAAAAGCTTAAAAAATAATTTTCAAGAGTTGAAATTCATGATTTAATACTTGTACGAGCCAAAAAGCTTAAAAAAATAATTTTCAAGAGTTGAAATTCATGATTTAATACTTGTACGAGCCAAAAAGCTTAAAAAATAATTTTCAAGAGTTGAAATTCATGATTTAATACTTCTACGAGCCAACAAGCTTAAAAAATAATTTTCAAGAGTTGAAATTCATGATTTAATACTTGTTCGAGCCAATAAGCTTAAAAAATAATTTTCAAGAGTTGAAATTCATGATTTAATACTTGTACGAGCCAATAAGCTTAAAAAATAATTTTCAAGAGTTGAAATTCATGATTTAATACTTGTACGAGCCAAAAAGCTTAAAAATATAATTTTTAAGAGTTGAAATTCATGATTTAATACTTGTACGAGGCAAAAAGCTTAAAAAATGATTTTCAATGGTTGAAATTCATGATTTAATACTTGTACGAGCTTAAAAGCTTAAAAATAACATTTAGCAGTTTTAATTGATTTTTTTTGAAACCTGTAGGAGCCAAAAAGCTTAAAAAATAATTTTCAAGAGTTGCTATTCATGATTTAATACTTGTACGAGCCAAAAAGCTTAAAAAATAATTTTCAAGAGTTGAAATTCATGATTTAATGCTTGTACGAGCCAAAAAGCTTAAAAAATAATTTTGAAGAGTTGAAATTCATGATTTAATACTTGTACGAGCCAAAAAGCTTAAAAAATAATTTTCAAGAGTTGAAATTCATGATTTAATACCTGTACGAGCCAAAAAGCTTAAAAATAACATTTAGCATTTTTAATTGATTTTTTTGAAACTTGTAGGAGCCAAAAAGCTTAAAAAATAATTTTCAAGAGTTGAAATTCATGATTTAATACTTGTACGAGCTAAAAAGCTTAAAAATAACATTTAGCAGTTTTAATTGATTTTTTTGAAACTTTTACGAGCCAAAAAGCTTAAAAAATAATTTTCAAGGGTTGAAATTCATGATTTATTACTTTTACGAGGCAAAAAGCTTAAAAAATAATTTTCAAGAGTTGAAATTCATGATTTAATACTTGTACGAGGCAAAAAGCTTAAAAAATATTTTTCAAGAGTTGAAATTCAAGATTTAATGCTTGTACGAGCCAAAAAATTTAAAAATAACATTTACCAGTTTTAATTAATTTTTTTGAAACTTGTACGAGCCAAAAAGTTTAAAAATAACATTTAGCAGTTTTATTTGATTTTTTTGAAACCTGTAGGAGCCAAAAAGCTTAAAAAATAGTTTTCAAGAGTTGAAATTCATGATTTAATACTTGTACGAGCCAAAAAGCTTAAAAAATAATTTTCAAGAGTTGAAATTCATGATTTAATTTTGTACGAGCCAATAAGCTTAAAAAATAATTTTGAAGAGTTGAAATTCATGATTTAATACTTGTACGAGCCAAAAAGCTTAAAAAATAATTTTCAAGAGTTGAAATTCATGATTTAATACTTGTACGAGCCAAAAAGCTTAAAAAATAATTTTCAAGAGTTGAAATTCATGATTTAAGACTTGTACGAGCCAACAAGCTTAAAAAATAATTTTCAAGAGTTGAAATTCATGATTTAATACTTGTATGAGGCAAAAAGCTTAAAAAATAATTTTGAAGAGTTGAAATTCATGATTTAATACTTGTACGAGGCAAAAAGATTAAAAAATAATTTTCAATGGTTGAAATTCATGATTTAATACTTGTACTAGCTAAAAAGCTTAAAAATAACATTTAGCAGTTTTAATTGATTTTTTTGAAACTTGTAGGAGCCAAAAAGCTTAAAAAATAGTTTTCAAGAGTTGAAATTCATGATTTAATACTTGTACGAGCCAAAAAGCTTAAAAAATAATTTTCAAGAGTTGAAATTCATGATTTAATTTTGTACGAGCCAATAAGCTTAAAAAATAATATTGAAGAGTTGAAATTCATGATTTAATACTTGTATGAGGCAAAAAGCTTAAAAAATAATTTTCAAGAGTTGAAATTCATGATTTAATACTTGTACGAGAAAAAAAGCTTAAAAAATATTTTTCAAGAGTTGAAATTCAAGATTTAATGCTTGTACGAGCCAAGAAATTTAAAAATAACATTTACCAGTTTTAATTAATTTTTTTGAAACTTGTACGAGCCAAAAAGTTTAAAAATAACATTTAGCAGTTTTATTTGATTTTTTTTGAAACCTGTAGGAGCCAAAAAGCTTAAAAAATAATTTTCAAGAGTTGAAATTCATGATTTAATACTTGTACGAGCCAAAAAGCTTAAAAAATAATTTTCAAGAGTTGAAATTCATGATTTAATTTTGTACGAGCCAATAAGCTTAAAAAGCAATTTTCAAGAGTTGAAATTCATGATTTAATACTTGTACGAGCCAAAAAGCTTAAAAAATAATTTTCAAGAGTTGAAATTCATGATTTAATACTTGTACGAGCCAAAAAGCTTAAAAAAATAATTTTCAAGAGTTGAAATTCATGATTTAATACTTGTACGAGGCAAAAAGCTTAAAAAATAATTTTCAAGAGTTGAAATTCATGATTTAATACTTCTACGAGCCAACAAGCTTAAAAAATAATTTTCAAGAGTTGAAATTCATGATTTAATACTTGTTCGAGCCAATAAGCTTAAAAAATAATTTTCAAGAGTTGAAATTCATGATTTAATACTTGTACGAGCCAATAAGCTTAAAAAATAATTTTCAAGAGTTGAAATTCATGATTTAATACTTGTACGAGCCAAAAAGCTTAAAAATATAATTTTTAAGAGTTGAAATTCATGATTTAATACTTGTACGAGGCAAAAAGCTTAAAAAATGATTTTCAATGGTTGAAATTCATGATTTAATACTTGTACGAGCTTAAAAGCTTAAAAATAACATTTAGCAGTTTTAATTGATTTTTTTTGAAACCTGTAGGAGCCAAAAAGCTTAAAAAATAATTTTCAAGAGTTGAAATTCATGATTTAATACTTGTACGAGCCAAAAAGCTTAAAAAATAATTTTCAAGAGTTGAAATTCATGATTTAAGACTTGTACGTGCCAACAAGCTTAAAAAATAATTTTCAAGAGTTGAAATTCATGATTTAATACTTGTATGAGGCAAAAAGCTTAAAAAATAATTTTCAATGGTTGAAATTCATGATTTAATACTTGTACGAGCTAAAAAGCTTAAAAATAACATTTAGCAGTTTTAATTGATTTTTTTGAAACTTGTACGAGCCAATAAGCTTAAAAAATAATATTGAAGAGTTGAAATTCATGATTTAATACTTGTACGAGCCAAAAAGCTTAAAAAATAATTTTCAAGAGTTGAAATTCAAGATTTAATGCTTATACGAGCCAAAAAATTTAAAAATAACATTTACCAGTTTTAATTAATTTTTTTGAAACTTGTACGAGCCAAAAGGTTTAAAAATAACATTTAGCAGTTTTGATTGATTTTTTTTGAAACCTGTAGGAGCCAAAAAGCTTAAAAAATAATTTTCAAGAGTTGAAATTCATGATTTAATACTTGTACGAGCCAAAAAGCTTAAAAAATAATTTTCAAGAGTTGAAATTCATGATTTAATACTTGTACGAGCCAAAAAGCTTAAAAAATAATTTTCAAGAGTTGAAATTCATGATTTAATACTTGTACGAGCCAAAAAGCTTTAAAAATAATTTTCAAGAGTTGAAATTCATGATTTAATACTTGTACGAGCCAAAAAGCTTAAAAATAACATTTAGCAGTTTTAATTGATTTTTTTGAAACTTGAACGAGCCAAAAAGCTTAAAAAATAATTTTCAAGAGTTGAAATTCATGATTTAATACTTGTACGAGGCAAAAAGCTTAAAAAATAATTTTCAAGAGTTGAAATTCATGATTTAATACTTGTACGAGGCAAAAAGCTTAAAAAATATTTTTCAAGAGTTGAAATTCAAGATTTAATGCTTGTACGAGCCAAAAAATTTAAAAATAACATTTACCAGTTTTAATTAATTTTTTTGAAACTTGTACGAGCCAAAAAGTTTAAAAATAACATTTAGCAGTTTTATTTGATTTTTTTTGAAACCTGTAGGAGCCAAAAAGCTTAAAAAATAGTTTTCAAGAGTTGAAATTCATGATTTAATACTTGTACGAGCCAAAAAGCTTAAAAAATAATTTTCAAGAGTTGAAATTCATGATTTAATTTTGTACGAGCCAATAAGCTTAAAAAATAATTTTGAAGAGTTGAAATTCATGATTTAATACTTGTACGAGCCAAAAAGCTTAAAAAATAATTTTCAAGAGTTGAAATTCATGATTTAATACTTGTACGAGCCAAAAAGCTTAAAAAATAATTTTCAAGAGTTGAAATTCATGATTTAAGACTTGTACGAGCCAACAAGCTTAAAAAATAATATTGAAGAGTTGAATTTCATGATTTAATACTTGTATGAGGCAAAAAGCTTAAAAAATAATTTTGAAGAGTTGAAATTCATGATTTAATACTTGTACGAGGCAAAAAGATTAAAAAATAATTTTCAATGGTTGAAATTCATGATTTAATACTTGTACGAGCTAAAAAGCTTAAAAATAACATTTAGCAGTTTTAATTGATTTTTTTGAAACTTGTAGGAGCCAAAAAGCTTAAAAAATAGTTTTCAAGAGTTGAAATTCATGATTTAATACTTGTACGAGCCAAAAAGCTTAAAAAATAATTTTCAAGAGTTGAAATTCATGATTTAATTTTGTACGAGCCAATAAGCTTAAAAAATAATATTGAAGAGTTGAAATTCATGATTTAATACTTGTATGAGGCAAAAAGCTTGAAAAATAATTTTCAAGAGTTGAAATTCATGATTTAATACTTGTACGAGGCAAAAAGCTTAAAAAATATTTTTCAAGAGTTGAAATTCAAGATTTAATGCTTGTACGAGCCAAGAAATTTAAAAATAACATTTACCAGTTTTAATTAATTTTTTTGAAACTTGTACGAGCCAAAAAGTTTAAAAATAACATTTAGCAGTTTTATTTGATTTTTTTTGAAACCTGTAGGAGCCAAAAAGCTTAAAAAATAATTTTCAAGAGTTGAAATTCATGATTTAATACTTGTACGAGCCAAAAAGCTTAAAAAATAATTTTCAAGAGTTGAAATTCATGATTTAATTTTGTACGAGCCAATAAGCTTAAAAAATAATTTTGAAGAGTTGAAATTCATGATTTAATACTTGTACGAGCCAAAAAGCTTAAAAAATAATTTTCAAGAGTTGAAATTCATGATTTAATACTTGTACGAGCCAAAAAGCTTAAAAAAATAATTTTCAAGAGTTAAAATTCATGATTTAATACTTGTACGAGGCAAAAAGCTTAAAAAATAATTTTCAAGAGTTGAAATTCATGATTTAATACTTGTACGAGCCAAAAAGCTTAAAAAATAATTTTCAAGAGTTGAAATTCATGATTTAATACCTGTACGAGCCAAAAAGCTTAAAAATAACATTTAGCATTTTTAATTGATTTTTTTGAAACTTGTAGGAGCCAAAAAGCTTAAAAAATAATTTTCAAGAGTTGAAATTCATGATTTAATACTTGTACGAGCTAAAAAGCTTAAAAATAACATTTAGCAGTTTTAATTGATTTTTTTGAAACTTGAACGAGCCAAAAAGCTTAAAAAATAATTTTCAAGAGTTGAAATTCATGATTTAATACTTGTACGAGCCAAAAAGCTTAAAAAATAATTTTCAAGAGTTGAAATTCATGATTTAATACTTGTACGAGCCAAAAAGCTTAAAAAATAATTTTCAAGAGTTGAAATTCATGATTTAAGACTTGTACGTGCCAACAAGCTTAAAAAATAATTTTCAAGAGTTGAAATTCATGATTTAATACTTGTATGAGGCAAAAAGCTTAAAAAATAATTTTCAATGGTTGAAATTCATGATTTAATACTTGTACGAGCTAAAAAGCTTAAAAATAACATTTAGCAGTTTTAATTGATTTTTTTGAAACTTGTACGAGCCAATAAGCTTAAAAAATAATATTGAAGAGTTGAAATTCATGATTTAATACTTGTACGAGCTAAAAAGCTTAAAAATAACATTTAGCATTTTTAATTGATTTTTTTGAAACTTGTAGGAGCCAAAAAGCTTAAAAAATAATTTTCAAGATTTGAAATTCATGATTTAATAGTTGTACGAGCTAAAAAGCTTAAAAATTACATTTAGCAGTTTTAATTGATTTTTTTGAAACTTGTACGAGCCAAAAAGCTTAAAAAATAATTTTCAAGAGTTGAAATTCATGATTTAATACTTGTACGAGGCAAAAAGCTTAAAAAATAATTTTCAAGAGTTGAAATTCATGATTTAATACTTGTACGAGGCAAAAAGCTTAAAAAATAATTTTCAAGAGTTGAAATTCAAGATTTAATGCTTGTACGAGCCAAAAAATTTAAAAATAACATTTACCAGTTTTAATTAATTTTTTTGAAACTTGTACGAGCCAAAAAGTTTAAAAATAACATTTAGCAGTTTTATTTGATTTTTTTTGAAACCTGTAGGAGCCAAAAAGCTTAAAAAATAGTTTTCAAGAGTTGAAATTCATGATTTAATACTTGTACGAGCCAAAAAGCTTAAAAAATAATTTTCAAGAGTTGAAATTCATGATTTAATTTTGTACGAGCCAATAAGCTTAAAAAATAATTTTGAAGAGTTGAAATTCATGATTTAATACTTGTACGAGCCAAAAAGCTTAAAAAATAATTTTCAAGAGTTGAAATTCATGATTTAATACTTGTACGAGCCAAAAAGCTTAAAAAATAATTTTCAAGAGTTGAAATTCATGATTTAAGACTTGTACGAGCCAACAAGCTTAAAAAATAATTTTCAAGAGTTGAAATTCATGATTTAATACTTGTATGAGGCAAAAAGCTTAAAAAATAATTTTGAAGAGTTGAAATTCATGATTTAATACTTGTACGAGGCAAAAAGATTAAAAAATAATTTTCAATGGTTGAAATTCATGATTTAATACTTGTACGAGCTAAAAAGCTTAAAAATAACATTTAGCAGTTTTAATTGATTTTTTTGAAACTTGTACGAGCCAATAAGCTTAAAAAATAATATTGAAGAGTTGAAATTCATGATTTAATACTTGTACGAGCCAAAAAGCTTAAAAAATAATTTTCAAGAGTTGAAATTCAAGATTTAATGCTTATACGAGCCAAAAAATTTAAAAATAACATTTACCAGTTTTAATTGATTTTTTTGAAACTTGAACGAGCCAAAAAGCTTAAAAAATAATTTTCAAGAGTTGAAATTCATGATTTAATACTTGTACGAGGCAAAAAGCTTAAAAAATAATTTTCAAGAGTTGAAATTCATGATTTAATACTTGTACGAGGCAAAAAGCTTAAAAAATAATTTTCAAGAGTTGAAATTCAAGATTTAATGCTTGTACGAGCCAAAAAATTTAAAAATAACATTTACCAGTTTTAATTAATTTTTTTGAAACTTGTACGAGCCAAAAAGTTTAAAAATAACATTTAGCAGTTTTATTTAATTTTTTTTGAAACCTGTAGGAGCCAAAAAGCTTAAAGAATAGTTTTCAAAAGTTGAAATTCATGATTTAATACTTGTACGAGCCAAAAAGCTTAAAAAATAATTTTCAAGAGTTGAAATTCATGATTTAATTTTGTACGAGCCAATAAGCTTAAAAAATAATTTTGAAGAGTTGAAATTCATGATTTAATACTTGTACGAGCCAAAAAGCTTAAAAAATAATTTTCAAGAGTTGAAATTCATGATTTAATACTTGTACGAGCCAAAAAGCTTAAAAAATAATTTTCAAGAGTTGAAATTCATGATTTAAGACTTGTACGTGCCAACAAGCTTAAAAAATAATTTTCAAGAGTTGAAATTCATGATTTTATACTTGTATGAGGCAAAAAGCTTAAAAAATAATTTTCAATGGTTGAAATTCATGATTTAATACTTGTACGAGCTAAAAAGCTTAAAAATAACATTTAGCAGTTTTAATTGATTTTTTTGAAACTTGTACGAGCCAATAAGCTTAAAAAATAATATTGAAGAGTTGAAATTCATGATTTAATACTTGTACGAGCCAAAAAGCTTAAAAAATAATTTTCAAGAGTTGAAATTCATGATTTATTACTTGTACGAGCCAAAAAGCTTAAAAATAACATTTAGCATTTTTAATTGATTTTTTTGAAACTTGTAGGAGCCAAAAAGCTTAAAAAATAATTTTCAAGAAATGAAATTCATGATTTAATACTTGTACGAGCTAAAAAGCTTAAAAATAACATTAAGCAGTTTTAATTGATTTTTTTGAAACTTGTACGAGCCAAAAAGCTTAAAAAATAATTTTCAAGAGTTGAAATTCATGATTTAATACTTGTACGAGGCAAAAAGCTTAAAAAATAATTTTCAAGAGTTGAAATTCATGATTTAATACTTGTACGAGGCAAAAAGCTTAAAAAATATTTTTCAAGAGTTGAAATTCAAGATTTAATGCTTGTACGAGCCAAAAAATTTAAAAATAACATTTACCAGTTTTAATTAATTTTTTTGAAACTTGTACGAGCCAAAAAGTTTAAAAATAACATTTAGCAGTTTTATTTGATTTTTTTGAAACCTGTAGGAGCCAAAAAGCTTAAAAAATAGTTTTCAAGAGTTGAAATTCATGATTTAATACTTGTACGAGCCAAAAAGCTTAAAAAATAATTTTCAAGAGTTGAAATTCATGATTTAATTTTGTCCGAGCCAATAAGCTTAAAAAATAATTTTGAAGAGTTGAAATTCATGATTTAATACTTGTACGAGCCAAAAAGCTTAAAAAATAATTTTCAAGAGTTGAAATTCATGATTTAATACTTGTACGAGCCAAAAAGCTTAAAAAAATAATTTTCAAGAGTGTAAATTCATGATTTAATACTTGTACGAGGCAAAAAGCTTAAAAAATAATTTTCAAGAGTTGAAATTCATGATTTAAGACTTGTACGAGCCAACAAGCTTAAAAAATAATTTTCAAGAGTTGAAATTCATGATTTAATACTTGTTCGAGCCAATAAGCTTAAAAAATAATTTTCAAGAGTTGAAATTCATGATTTAATACTTGTACGAGCCAATAAGCTTAAAACATAATTTTCAAGAGTTGAAATTCATGATTTAATACTTGTACGAGCCAAAAAGCTTAAAAATATAATTTTCAAGAGTTGAAATTCATGATTTAATACTTGTACGAGGCAAAAAGCTTAAAAAATGATTTTCAATGGTTGAAATTCATGATTTAATACTTGTACGAGCTTAAAAGCTTAAAAATAATATTTAGCAGTTTTAATTGATTTTTTTTGAAACCTGTAGGAGCCAAAAAGCTTAAAAAATAATTTTCAAGAGTTGAAATTCATGATTTAATACTTGTACGAGCCAAAAAGCTTAAAAAATAATTTTCAAGAGTTGAAATTCATGATTTAATGCTTGTACGAGCCAAAAAGCTTAAAAAATAATTTTGAAGAGTTGAAATTCATGATTTAATACTTGTACGAGCCAAAAAGCTTAAAAAATAATTTTCAAGAGTTCAAATTCATGATTTAATACCTGTACGAGCCAAAAAGCTTAAAAATAACATTTAGCATTTTTAATTGATTTTTTTGAAACTTGTAGGAGCCAAAAAGCTTAATAAATAATTTTCAAGAGTTGAAATTCATGATTTAATACTTGTACGAGCTAAAAAGCTTAAAAATAACATTTAGCAGTTTTAATTGATTTTTTTGAAACTTGTACGAGCCAAAAAGTTTAAAAATAACATTTAGCAGTTTTATTTGATTTTTTTTGAAACTTGTAGGAGCCAAAAAGCTTAAAAAATAGTTTTCAAGAGTTGAAATTCATGATTTAATACTTGTACGAGCCAAAAAGCTTAAAAAATAATTTTCAAGAGTTGAAATTCATGATTTAATACTTGTTCGAGCCAATAAGCTTAAAAAATAATTTTCAAGAGTTGAAATTCATGATTTAATACTTGTACGAGCCAATAAGCTTAAAAAATAATTTTCAAGAGTTGAAATTCATGATTTAATACTTGTACGAGCCAAAAAGCTTAAAAATATAATTTTTAAGAGTTGAAATTCATGATTTAATACTTGTACGAGGCAAAAAGCTTAAAAAATGATTTTCAATGGTTGAAATTCATGATTTAATACTTGTACGAGCTTAAAAGCTTAAAAATAACATTTAGCAGTTTTAATTGATTTTTTTTGAAACCTGTAGGAGCCAAAAAGCTTAAAAAATAATTTTCAAGAGTTGAAATTCATGATTTAATACTTGTACGAGCCAAAAAGCTTAAAAAAATAATTTTCAAGAGTTGAAATTCATGATTTAATACTTGTACGAGGCAAAAAGCTTAAAAAATAATTTTCAAGAGTTGAAATTCATGATTTAAGACTTGTACGAGCCAACAAGCTTAAAAAATAATTTTCAAGAGTTGAAATTTATGATTTAATACTTGCATGAGGCAAAAAGCTTAAAAAATAATTTTTAAGAGTTGAAATTCATGATTTAATACTTGTACGAGCCAAAAAGCTTAAAAAATTAATTTTGAAGAGTTGAAATTCATGATTTAAGACTTGTACGAGCCAACAAGCTTAAAAAATAATTTTCAAGAGTTGAAATTTATGATTTAATACTTGTACGAGCCAAAAAGCTTAAAAAATAATTTTCAAGAGTTGAAATTCATGATTTAATTTTGTACGAGCCAATAAGCTTAAAAAATAATTTTGAAGAGTTGAAATTCATGATTTAATACTTGTACGAGCCAAAAAGCTTAAAAAATAATTTTCTTGAGTTGAAATTCATGATTTAATACTTGTACGAGCCAAAAAGCTTAAAAAAATAATTTTCAAGAGTTGAAATTCATGATTTAATACTTGTACGAGGCAAAAAGCTTAAAAAATAATTTTCAAGAGTTGAAATTCATGATTTAAGACTTGTACGAGCCAACAAGCTTAAAAAATAATTTTCAAGAGTTGAAATTTATGATTTAATACTTGCATGAGGCAAAAAGCTTAAAAAATAATTTTCAAGAGTTGAAATTCATGATTTAATACTTGTACGAGCCAAAAAGCTTAAAAAATTAATTTTGAAGAGTTGAAATTCATGATTTAATACTTGTACGAGCCAAAAAGCTTAAAAAATAATTTTCAAGAGTTGAAATTCGTGATTTAATACTTGTATGAGGCAAAAAGCTTAAAAAATAATTTTGAAGAGTTGAAATTCATGATTTAATACTTGTACGAGCCAATAAGCTTAAAAAATAATTTTGAAGAGTTGAAATTCATGATTTAATACTTGTACGAGCCAAAAAGCTTAAAAAATAATTTTCAAGAGTTGAAATTCATGATTTAATACTTGTACGAGCCAAAAAGCTTAAAAAATTAATTTTCAAGAGTTGAAATTCATGATTTAATACTTGTACGAGACAAAAAGCTTAAAAAATAATTTTCAAGAGTTGAAATTCATGATTTAATACTTGTACGAGCCAATAAGCTTAAAAAATAATTTTGAAGAGTTGAAATTCATGATTTAATACTTGTACGAGCCAAAAAGCTTAAAAAATAATTTTCAAGAGTTGAAATTCGTGATTTAATACTTGTACGAGCCAAAAAGCTTAAAAAAATAATTTTCAAGAGTTGAAATTCATGATTTAATACTTGTACGAGGCAAAAAGATTAAAAAATAATTTTCAATGGTTGAAATTCATGATTTAATACTTGTACGAGCTAAAAAGCTTAAAAATAACATTTAGCAGTTTTAATTGATTTTTTTGAAACTTGTACGAGCCAAAAAGCTTAAAAAATAATTTTCAAGAGTTGAAATTCATGATTTAATACTTGTACGAGCTAAAAAGCTTAAAAATAACATTTAGCAGTTTTAATTGATTTTTTTGAAACTTGTACGAGCCAAAAAGCTTAAAAAATAATTTTGAAGAGTTGAAATTCATGATTTAATACTTGTACGAGCCAATAAGCTTAAAAAATAATTTTGAAGAGTTGAAATTCATGATTTAATACTTGTACGAGCCAAAAAGCTTAAAAAATAATTTTCAAGAGTTGAAATTCATGATTTAATACTTGTACGAGCCAAAAAGCTTAAAAAATTAATTTTCAAGAGTTGAAATTCATGATTTAATACTTGTACGAGGCAAAAAGCTTAAAAAATAATTTTCAAGAGTTGAAATTCATGATTTAATACTTGTACGAGCCAATAAGCTTAAAAAATAATTTTGAAGAGTTGAAATTCATGATTTAATACTTGTACGAGCCAAAAAGCTTAAAAAATAATTTTCAAGAGTTGAAATTCATGATTTAATACTTGTAC
This sequence comes from Tomocerus qinae, assembly GCA_020055645.1. Classification (NCBI taxonomy): domain Eukaryota; kingdom Metazoa; phylum Arthropoda; class Collembola; order Entomobryomorpha; family Tomoceridae; genus Tomocerus; species Tomocerus qinae. Next base: position 135,186 of record JAECZT010000015.1, on the reverse strand, counting down.
GAGCCAAAAAGCTTAAAAAAATAATTTTCAAGAGTTGAAATTCATGATTTAATACTTGTACGAGGCAAAAAGATTAAAAAATAATTTTCAATGGTTGAAATTCATGATTTAATACTTGTACGAGCTAAAAAGCTTAAAAATAACATTTAGCAGTTTTAATTGATTTTTTTGAAACTTGTACGAGCCAAAAAGCTTAAAAAATAATTTTCAAGAGTTGAAATTCATGATTTAATGCTTCTACGAGCCAAAAAATTTAAAAATAACATTTAGCAGTTTTAATTGATTTTTTTTGAAACCTGTAGGGGCCAAAAAGTTTAAAAAATTATTTTCAAGAGTTGAAAATCATGATTTAATACTTGTACGAGCCAAAAAGCTTAAAAAATAATTTTCAAGAGTTGAAATTCATGATTTAATTTTGTACGAGCCAATAAGCTTAAAAAATAATTTTGAAGAGTTGAAATTCATGATTTAATACTTGTACGAGCCAAAAAGCTTAAAAAATAATTTTCTTGAGTTGAAATTCATGATTTAATACTTGTACGAGCCAAAAAGCTTAAAAAAATAATTTTCAAGAGTTGAAATTCATGATTTAATACTTGTACGAGGCAAAAAGCTTAAAAAATAATTTTCAAGAGTTGAAATTCATGATTTAAGACTTGTACGAGCCAACAAGCTTAAAAAATAATTTTCAAGAGTTGAAATTTATGATTTAATACTTGCATGAGGCAAAAAGCTTAAAAAATAATTTTCAAGAGTTGAAATTCATGATTTAATACTTGTACGAGCCAATAAGCTTAAAAAATAATTTTGAAGAGTTGAAATTCATGATTTAATACTTGTACGAGCCAATAAGCTTAAAAAATAATTTTGAAGAGTTGAAATTCATGATTTAATACTTGTACGAGCCAAAAAGCTTAAAAAATAATTTTCAAGAGTTGAAATTCATGATTTAATACTTGTACGAGCCAAAAAGCTTAAAAAATTAATTTTCAAGAGTTGAAATTCATGATTTAATACTTGTACGAGACAAAAAGCTTAAAAAATAATTTTCAAGAGTTGAAATTCATGATTTAATACTTGTACGAGCCAATAAGCTTAAAAAATAATTTTGAAGAGTTGAAATTCATGATTTGCTACTTGTACGAGCCAAAAAGCTTAAAAAATAATTTTCAAGAGTTGAAATTCGTGATTTAATACTTGTACGAGCCAAAAAGCTTAAAAAAATAATTTTCAAGAGTTGAAATTCATGATTTAATACTTGTACGAGGCAAAAAGATTAAAAAATAATTTTCAATGGTTGAAATTCATGATTTAATACTTGTACGAGCTAAAAAGCTTAAAAATAACATTTAGCAGTTTTAATTGATTTTTTTGAAACTTGTACGAGCCAAAAAGCTTAAAAAATAATTTTCAAGAGTTGAAATTCATGATTTAATGCTTGTACGAGCCAAAAAATTTAAAAATAACATTTAGCAGTTTTAATTGCTTTTTTTTGAAACCTGTAGGAGCCAAAAAGTTTAAAAAATAATTTTCAAGAGTTGAAAATCATGATTTAATACTTGTACGAACGAAAAAGCTTAAAAAATAATTTTCAAGAGTTGAAATTCATGATTTAATTTTGTACGAGCCAATAAGCTTAAAAAATAATTTTGAAGAGTTGAAATTCATGATTTAATACTTGTACGAGCCAAAAAGCTTAAAAAATAATTTTCTTGAGTTGAAATTCATGATTTAATACTTGTACGAGCCAAAAAGCTTAAAAAAATAATTTTCAAGAGTTGAAATTCATGATTTAATACTTGTACGAGGCAAAAAGCTTAAAAAATAATTTTCAACAGTTGAAATTCATGATTTAAGACTTGTACGAGCCAACAAGCTTAAAAAATAATTTTCAAGAGTTGAAATTTATGATTTAATACTTGCATGAGGCAAAAAGCTTAAAAAATAATTTTCAAGAGTTGAAATTCATGATTTAATACTTGTACGAGCCAATAAGCTTAAAAAATAATTTTGAAGAGTTGAAATTCATGATTTAATACTTGTACGAGCCAAAAAGCTTAAAAAATTAATTTTCAAGAGTTGAAATTCATGATTTAATACTTGTACGAGGCAAAAAGCTTAAAAAATAATTTTCAAGAGTTGAAATTCATGATTTAATACTTGTACGAGCCAATAAGCTTAAAAAATACTTTTGAAGAGTTGAAATTCATGATTTAATACTTGTACAAGCCAAAAAGCTTAAAAAATAATTTTCAAGAGTTGAAATTCGTGATTTAATACTTGTACGAGCCAAAAAGCTTAAAAAAATAATTTTCAAGAGTTGAAATTCATGATTTAATACTTGTACGAGGCAAAAAGATTAAAAAATAAATTTCAATGGTTGATATTCATGATTTAATACTTGTACGAGCTAAAAAGCTTAAAAATAACATTTAGCAGTTTTAATTGATTTTTTTGAAACTTGTACGAGCCAAAAAGCTTAAAAAATAATTTTCAAGAGTTGAAATTCATGATTTAATACTTGTACGAGGCAAAAATCTTAAAAAATATTTTTCAAGAGTTGAAATTCAAGATTTAATGCTTGTACGAGCCAAAAAATTTAAAAATATTATTTACTAGTTTTAATTAATTTTTTTGAAACTTGTACGAGCCAAAAAGTTTAAAAATAACATTTAGCAGTTTTAATTGATTTTTTTGAAACTTGTAAGAGCCAAAAAGCTTAAAAAATAATTTTCAAGAGTTGAAATTCACGATTTAAGACTTGTACGAGCCAACAAGCTTAAAAAATAATTTTCAAGAGTTGAAATTCATGATTTAATACTTGTGCGAGGAAAAAAGCCTAAAAAAATAATTTTGAAGAGTTGAAATTCATGATTTAATGCTTGTACGAGCCAAAAAATTTAAAAATATTATTTACTAGTTTTAATTAATTTTTTTGAAACTTGTACGAGCCAAAAAGTTTAAAAATAACATTTAGCAGTTTTAATTGATTTTTTTTGAAACCTGTAGGAGCCAAAAAGCTTAAAAAATAATTTTCAAGAGTTGAAATTCATGATTTAATACTTGTACGAGCCAAAAAGCTTAAAAAATAATTTTGAAGAGTTGAAATTCATGATTTAATACTTGTACGAGCCAAAAAGCTTAAAAAATAATATTCAAGAGTTGAAATTCATGATTTAATACTTGTACGAGCCAAAAAGCTTAAAAAATAATTTTCAAGAGTTGAAATTCATGATTTAATACTTGTACGAGGCAAAAAGCTTAAAAAATAATTTTCAATGGTTGAAATTCATGATTTAATACTTGTACGACCTAAAAAGCTTAAAAATAACATTTAGCAGTTTTAATTGATTTTTTTGAAACTTGTACGAGCCAAAAAGCTTAAAAAATAATTTTCAAGAGTTGAAATTCATGATTTAATACTTGTACGAGCCAAAAAGCTTAAAAAATAATTTTCAAGAGTTGAAATTCAAGATTTAATGCTTGTACGAGCCAAAAAATTTAAAAATAACATTTACCAGTTTTAATTAATTTTTTTGAAACTTGTACGAGCTAAAAAGTTTAAAAATAATATTTAGCAGTTTTAATTGATTTTTTTTGAAACCTGTGGGAGCCAAAAAGCTTAAAAAATAATTTTCAAGAGTTGAAATTCATGATTTAATACTTGTACGAGCCAAAAAGCTTAAAAAATAATTTTCAAGAGTTGAAATTCATGATTTAATACTTGTACGAGGCAAAAAGCTTAAAAAATAATTTTCAAGAAATGAAATTCATGATTTAATACTTGTACGAGGCAAAAAGCTTAAAAAATATTTTTCAAGAGTTGAAATTCAAGATTTAATGCTTGTACGAGCCAAAAAATTTAAAAATAACATTTACCAGTTTTAATTAATTTTTTTGAAACTTGTACGAGCCAAAAAGTTTAAAAATAACATTTAGCAGTTTTAATTGATTTTTTTTGAAACCTGTAAGAGCCAAAAAGCTTAAAAAATAATTTTCAAGAGTTGAAATTCATGATTTAATACTTGTACGAGCCAAAAAGCTTAAAAAATAGTTTTCAAGAGTTGAAATTCATGATTTAATTTTGTACGAGCCAATAAGCTTAAAAAATAATTTTGAAGAGTTGAAATTCATGATTTAATACTTGTACGAGCCAAAAAGCTTAAAAAATAATTTTCAAGAGTTGAAATTCATGATTTAATACTTGTACGAGGCAAAAAGCTTAAAAAATAATTTTCAAGAGTTGAAATTCATGATTTAATACTTGTACGAGGCAAAAAGCTTAAAAAATATTTTTCAAGAGTTGAAATTCAAGATTTAATGCTTGTACGAGCCAAAAAATTTAAAAAAAACATTTACCAGTTTTAATTAATTTTTTTGAAACTTGTACGAGCCAAAAAGTTTAAAAATAACATTTAGCAGTTTTAATTGATTTTTTTTGAAACCTGTAGGAGCCAAAAAGCTTAAAAAATAATTTTCAAGAGTTGAAATTCATGATTTAATACTTTTACGAGCCAAAAAGCTTAAAAAATAGTTTTCAAGAGTTGAAATTCATGATTTAATTTTGTACGAGCCAATAAGCTTAAAAAATAATTTTGAAGAGTTGAAATTCATGATTTAATACTTGTACGAGCCAAAAAGCTTAAAAAATAATTTTCAAGAGTTGAAATTCATGATTTAATACTTGTACGAGCCAAAAAGCTTAAAAAAATAATTTTCAAGAGTTGAAATTCATGATTTAATACTTGTACGAGCCAAAAAGCTTAAAAAAATAATTTTCAAGAGTTGAAATTCATGATTTAATACTTGTACGAGGCAAAAAGATTAAAAAATAAATTTCAATGGTTGATATTCATGATTTAATACTTGTACGAGCTAAAAAGCTTAAAAATAACATTTAGCAGTTTTAATTGATTTTTTTGAAACTTGTACGAGCCAAAAAGCTTAAAAAATAATTTTCAAGAGTTGAAATTCATGATTTAATACTTGTACGAGGCAAAAATCTTAAAAAATATTTTTCAAGAGTTGAAATTCATGATTTAATACTTGTACGAGCTAAAAAGCTTAAAAATAACATTTAGCAATTTTAATTGATTTTTTTGAAACTTGTACGAGCCAATAAGCTTAAAAAATAATATTGAAGAGTTGAAATTCATGATTTAATACTTGTATGAGGCGAAATGCTTAAAAAATAATTTTCAAGTGTTGAAATTCATGATTTAATACTTGTACGAGGCAAAAAGCTTAAAAAATATTTTTCAAGAGTTGAAATTCAAGATTTAATGCTTGTACGAGCCAAAAAATTTAAAAATTACATTTACCAGTTTTAATTAATTTTTTTGAAACTTGTACGAGCCAAAAAGTTTAAAAATAACATTTAGCAGTTTTATTTGATTTTTTTTGAAACCTGTAGGAGCCAAAAAGCTTAAAAAATAATTTTCAAGAGTTGAAATTCATGATTTAATACTTGTACGAGCCAAAAAGCTTGAAAAATAATTTTCAAGAGTTGAAATTCAAGATTTAATGCTTGTACGAGACAAAAAATTTAAAAATAACATTTACCAGTTTTAATTAATTTTTTTGAAACTTGTACGAGCTAAAAAGTTTAAAAATAATATTTAGCAGTTTTAATTGATTTTTTTTGAAACCTGTGGGAGCCAAAAAGCTTAAAAAATAATTTTCAAGAGTTGAAATTCATGATTTAATACTTGTACGAGCCAAAAAGCTTAAAAAATAATTTTCAAGAGTTGAAATTCATGATTTAATACTTGTACGAGGCAAAAAGCTTAAAAAATAATTTTCAAGAAATGAAATTCATGATTTAATACTTGTACGAGGCAAAAAGCTTAAAAAATATTTTTCAAGAGTTGAAATTCAAGATTTAATGCTTGTACGAGCCAAAAAATTTAAAAATAACATTTACCAGTTTTAATTAATTTTTTTGAAACTTGTACGAGCCAAAAAGTTTAAAAATAACATTTAGCAGTTTTAATTGATTTTTTTTGAAACCTGTAAGAGCCAAAAAGCTTAAAAAATAATTTTCAAGAGTTGAAATTCATGATTTAATACTTGTACGAGCCAAAAAGCTTAAAAAATAGTTTTCAAGAGTTGAAATTCATGATTTAATTTTGTACGAGCCAATAAGCTTAAAAAATAATTTTGAAGAGTTGAAATTCATGATTTAATACTTGTACGAGCCAAAAAGCTTAAAAAATAATTTTCAAGAGTTGAAATTCATGATTTAATACTTGTACGAGCCAAAAAGCTTAAAAAAATAATTTTCAAGAGTTGAAATTCATAATTTAATACTTGTACGAGGCAAAAAGCTTAAAAAATAATTTTCAAGAGTTGAAATTCATGATTTAATACTTGTACGAGGCAAAAAGCTTAAAAAATATTTTTCAAGAGTTGAAATTCAAGATTTAATGCTTGTACGAGCCAAAAAATTTAAAAAAAACATTTACCAGTTTTAATTAATTTTTTTGAAACTTGTACGAGCCAAAAAGTTTAAAAATAACATTTAGCAGTTTTAATTGATTTTTTTTGAAACCTGTAGGAGCCAAAAAGCTTAAAAAATAATTTTCAAGAGTTGAAATTCATGATTTAATACTTGTACGAGCCAAAAAGCTTAAAAAATAGTTTTCAAGAGTTGAAATTCATGATTTAATTTTGTACGAGCCAATAAGCTTAAAAAATAATTTTGAAGAGTTGAAATTCATGATTTAATACTTGTACGAGCCAAAAAGCTTAAAAAATAATTTTCAAGAGTTGAAATTCATGATTTAATACTTGTACGAGCCAAAAGCTTAAAAAAATAATTTTCAAGAGTTGAAATTCATGATTTAATACTTGTACGAGGCAAAAAGCTTAAAAAATAATTTTCAATGGTTGAAATTCATGATTTAATACTTGTACGAGCTTAAAAGCTTAAAAATAACATTTAGCAGTTTTAATTAATTTTTTTGAAACTTGTACGAGCCAAAAAGCTTAAAAAATAATTTTCAAGAGTTGAAATTCATGATTTAATACTTGTACGAGTCAAAAAGCTTAAAAAATATTTTTCAAGAGTTGAAATTCAAGATTTAATGCTTGTACGAGCCAAAAAATTTAAAAATAACATTTACCAGTTTTAATTAATTTTTTTGAAACTTGTACGAGCCAAAAAGTTTAAAAATAACATTTAGCAGTTTTAATTGATTTTTTTTGAAACCTGTAGGAGCCAAAAAGCTTAAAAAATAATTTTCAAGAGTTGAAATTCATGATTTAATACTTGTACGAGCCAAAAAGCTTAAAAAATAATTTTGGAGAGTTGAAATTCATGATTTAATACTTGTACGAGCCAAAAAGCTTAAAAAATAGTTTTCAAGAGTTGAAATTCATGATTTAATTTTGTACGAGCCAATAAGCTTAAAAAATAATTTTGAAGAGTTGAAATTCATGATTTAATACTTGTACGAGCCAAAAAGCTTAAAAAATAATTTTCAAGAGTTGAAATTCATGATTTAATACTTGTACGAGCCAAAAAGCTTAAAAAAATAATTTTCAAGAGTTGAAATTCATAATTTAATACTTGTACGAGGCAAAAAGCTTAAAAAATAATTTTCAAGAGTTGAAATTCATGATTTAATACTTGTACGAGGCAAAAAGCTTAAAAAATATTTTTCAAGAGTTGAAATTCAAGATTTAATGCTTGTACGAGCCAAAAAATTTAAAAAAAACATTTACCAGTTTTAATTAATTTTTTTGAAACTTGTACGAGCCAAAAAGTTTAAAAATAACATTTAGCAGTTTTAATTGATTTTTTTTGAAACCTGTAGGAGCCAAAAAGCTTAAAAAATAATTTTCAAGAGTTGAAATTCATGATTTAATACTTGTACGAGCCAAAAAGCTTAAAAAATAGTTTTCAAGAGTTGAAATTCATGATTTAATTTTGTACGAGCCAATAAGCTTAAAAAATAATTTTGAAGAGTTGAAATTCATGATTTAATACTTGTACGAGCCAAAAAGCTTAAAAAATAATTTTCAAGAGTTGAAATTCATGATTTAATACTTGTGCGAGCCAAAAAGCTTAAAAAAATAATTTTCAAGAGTTGAAATTCATGATTTAATACTTGTACGAGGCAAAAAGCTTAAAAAATAACTTTCAATGGTTGAAATTCATGATTTAATACTTGTACGAGCTTAAAAGCTTAAAAATAACATTTAGCAGTTTTAATTGATTTTTTTGAAACTTGTACGAGCCAAAAAGCTTAAAAAATAATTTTCAAGAGTTGAAATTCATGATTTAATACTTGTACGAGTCAAAAAGCTTAAAAAATATTTTTCAAGAGTTGAAATTCAAGATTTAATGCTTGTACGAGCCAAAAAATTTAAAAATAACATTTACCAGTTTTAATTAATTTTTTTGAAACTTGTACGAGCCAAAAAGTTTAAAAATAACATTTAGCAGTTTTAATTGATTTTTTTTGAAACCTGTAGGAGCCAAAAAGCTTAAAAAATAATTTTCAAGAGTTGAAATTCATGATTTAATACTTGTACGAGCCAAAAAGCTTAAAAAATAATTTTGAAGAGTTGAAATTCATGATTTAATACTTGTACGAGCCAACAAGCTTAAAAAATAATTTTGAAGAGTTGAAATTCATGATTTAATACTTGTACGAGCCAAAAAGCTTAAAAAATAATTTTCAAGAGTTGAAATTCATGATTTAATACTTGTACGAGCCAAAAAGCTTAAAAAAATAATTTTCAAGAGTTGAAATTCATGATTTAATACTTGTACGAGGCAAAAAGCTTAAAAAATAATTTTCAAGAGTTGAAATTCATGATTTAATACTTGTACGAGCCAAAAAGCTTAAAAAATAGTTTTCAAGAGTTGAAATTCATGATTTAATTTTGTACGAGCCAATAAGCTTAAAAAATAATTTTGAAGAGTTGAAATTCATGATTTAATACTTGTACGAGCCAAAAAGCTTAAAAAATAATTTTCAAGAGTTGAAATTCATGATTTAATACTTGTACGAGCCAAAAAGCTTAAAAAAATAATTTTCAAGAGTTGAAATTCATGATTTAATACTTGTACGAGGCAAAAAGCTTAAAAAATAATTTTCAAGAGTTGAAATTCATGATTTAATACTTGTAAGAGGCAAAAAGCTTAAAAAATATTTTTCAAGAGTTGAAATTCAAGATTTAATGCTTGTACGAGCCAAAAAATTTAAAAAAAACATTTACCAGTTTTAATTAATTTTTTTGAAACTTGTACGAGCCAAAAAGTTTAAAAATAACATTTAGCAGTTTTAATTGATTTTTTTTGAAACCTGTAGGAGCCAAAAAGCTTAAAAAATAATTTTCAAGAGTTGAAATTCATGATTTAATACTTGTACGAGCCAAAAAGCTTAAAAAATAGTTTTCAAGAGTTGAAATTCATGATTTAATTTTGTACGAGCCAATAAGCTTAAAAAATAATTTTGAAGAGTTGAAATTCATGATTTAATACTTGTACGAGCCAAAAAGCTTAAAAAATAATTTTCAAGAGTTGAAATTCATGATTTAATACTTGTACGAGCCAATAAGCTTTAAAAATAATTTTCAAGAGTTGAAATTCATGATTTAATACTTGTACGAGGCAAAAAGCTTAAAAAATAATTTTCAATGGTTGAAATTCATGATTTAATACTTGTACGAGCTTAAAAGCTTAAAAATAACATTTAGCAGTTTTAATTGATTTTTTTGAAACTTGTACGAGCCAAAAAGCTTAAAAAATAATTTTCAAGAGTTGAAATTCATGATTTAATACTTGTACGAGTCAAAAAGCTTAAAAAATATTTTTCAAGAGTTGAAATTCAAGATTTAATGCTTGTACGAGCCAAAAAATTTAAAAATAACATTTACCAGTTTTAATTAATTTTTTTGAAACTTGTACGAGCCAAAAAGTTTAAAAATAACATTTAGCAGTTTTAATTGATTTTTTTTGAAACCTGTAGGAGCCAAAAAGCTTAAAAAATAATTTTCAAGAGTTGAAATTCATGATTTAATACTTGTACGAGCCAAAAAGCTTAAAAAATAATTTTCAAGAGTTGAAATTCATGATTTAATACTTGTACGAGCCAAAAAGCTTAAAAAAATAATTTTCAAGAGTTGAAATTCATAATTTAATACTTGTACGAGGCAAAAAGCTTAAAAAATAATTTTCAAGAGTTGAAATTCATGATTTAATACTTGTACGAGCCAAAAAGCTTAAAAAATAGTTTTCAAGAGTTAAAATTCATGATTTAATTTTGTACGAGCCAATAAGCTTAAAAAATAATTTTGAAGAGTTGAAATTCATGATTTAATACTTGTACGAGCCAAAAAGCTTAAAAAATAATTTTCAAGAGTTGAAATTCATGATTTAATACTTGTACGAGCCAAAAAGCTTAAAAAAATAATTTTCAAGAGTTGAAATTCATGATTTAATACTTGTACGAGGCAAAAAGCTTAAAAAATAATTTTCAATGGTTGAAATTCATGATTTAATACTTGTACGAGCTTAAAAGCTTAAAAATAACATTTAGCAGTTTTAATTGATTTTTTTGAAACTTGTACGAGCCAAAAAGCTTAAAAAATAATTTTCAAGAGTTGAAATTCATGATTTAATACTTGTACGAGTCAAAAAGCTTAAAAATATTTTTCAAGAGTTGAAATTCAAGATTTAATGCTTGTACGAGCCAAAAAATTTAAAAATAACATTTACCAGTTTTAATTAATTTTTTTGAAACTTGTACGAGCCAAAAAGTTTAAAAATAACATTTAGCAGTTTTAATTGATTTTTTTTGAAACCTGTAGGAGCCAAAAAGTTTAAAAAATATTTTTCAAGGCGAAATTCATAATTTAATTCTTGTAGGATGCAAAAAGCTTAAAAAATAATTTTTAAGAGTTTAAATTCATGATTTAATACTTGTAAAAGCGAAGAAGCTTAAAAAATAATTTTCAAGAGTTGAAATTCATGATTTAATACTTCTACGAGGCAAAAAACTTAAAAAATAATTTTCAAGAGTTGAAATTCATGATTTAATACTTGTACGAGCCAAAAAGCTTAAAAAATAATTTTCAAGAGTTGAAATTCATGATTTAATACTTGTACGTGGCAAAAAGCTTAAAAAATAATTTTCAAGAAATTAAATTCATGATTTAATACTTGTACGAGCCAAAAAGCTTAAAAAATAGTTTTCAAGAGTTGAAATTCATGATTTAATTTTGTACGAGCCAATAAGCTTAAAAAATAATTTTGAAGAGTTGAAATTCATGATTTAATACTTGTACGAGCCAAAAAGCTTAAAAAATAATTTTCAAGAGTTGAAATTCATGATTTAATACTTGTACGAGCCAAAAAGCTTAAAAAATAATTTTCAAGAGTTGAAATTCATGATTTAATACTTGTACGAGGCAAAAAGCTTAAAAAATAATTTTCAAGAGTTGAAATTCATGATTTAATACTTGTAAGAGGCAAAAAGCTTAAAAAATATTTTTCAAGAGTTGAAATTCAAGATTTAATGCTTGTACGAGCCAAAAAATTTAAAAAAAACATTTACCAGTTTTAATTAATTTTTTTGAAACTTGTACGAGCCAAAAAGTTTAAAAATAACATTTAGCAGTTTTAATTGATTTTTTTTGAAACCTGTAGGAGCCAAAAAGCTTAAAAAATAATTTTCAAGAGTTGAAATTCATGATTTAATACTTGTACGAGCCAAAAAGCTTAAAAAATAGTTTTCAAGAGTTGAAATTCATGATTTAATTTTGTACGAGCCAATAAGCTTAAAAAATAATTTTGAAGAGTTGAAATTCATGATTTAATACTTGTACGAGCCAAAAAGCTTAAAAAATAATTTTCAAGAGTTGAAATTCATGATTTAATACTTGTACGAGCCAAAAAGCTTAAAAAAATAATTTTCAAGAGTTGAAATTCATGATTTAATACTTGTACGAGGCAAAAAGCTTAAAAAATAATTTTCAATGGTTGAAATTCATGATTTAATACTTGTACGAGCTTAAAAGCTTAAAAATAACATTTAGCAGTTTTAATTGATTTTTTTGAAACTTGTACGAGCCAAAAAGCTTAAAAAATAATTTTCAAGAGTTGAAATTCATGATTTAATACTTGTACGAGTCAAAAAGCTTAAAAAATATTTTTCAAGAGTTGAAATTCAAGATTTAATGCTTGCACGAGCCAAAAAATTTAAAAATAACATTTACCAGTTTTAATTAATTTTTTTGAAACTTGTACGAGCCAAAAAGTTTAAAAATAACATTTAGCAGTTTTAATTGATTTTTTTTGAAACCTGTAGGAGCCAAAAAGCTTAAAAAATAATTTTCAAGAGTTGAAATTCATGATTTAATACTTGTACGAGCCAAAAAGCTTAAAAAATAATTTTGAAGAGTTGAAATTCATGATTTAATACTTGTACGAGCCAATAAGCTTAAAAAATTATTTTCAAGAGTTGAAATTCATGATTTAATACTTGTACGAGCCAAAAAGCTTAAAAAATAATTTTCAAGAGTTGAAATTCATGATTTAATACTTGTACGAGGCAAAAAGCTTAAAAAAATAATTTTCAAGAGTTGAAATTCATGATTTAATACTTGTACGAGGCAAAAAGCTTAAAAAATAATTTTCAAGAGTTGAAATTCATGATTTAATTTTGTACGAGCCAATAAGCTTAAAAAATAATTTTGAAGAGTTGAAATTCATGATTTAATACTTGTACGAGCCAAAAAGCTTAAAAAATAATTTTCAAGAGTTGAAATTCATGATTTAATACTTGTACGAGCCAAAAAGCTTAAAAAATAATTTTCAAGAGTTGAAATTCATGATTTAATACTTGTACGAGGCAAAAAGCTTAAAAAATAATTTTCAATGGTTGAAATTCATGATTTAATACTTGTACGAGCTTAAAAGCTTAAAAATAACATTTAGCAGTTTTAATTGATTTTTTTGAAACTTGTACGAGCCAAAAAGCTTAAAAAATAATTTTCAAGAGTTGAAATTCATGATTTAATACTTGTACGAGGCAAAAAGCTTAAAAAATATTTTTCAAGAGTTGAAATTCAAGATTTAATGCTTGTACGAGCCAAAAAATTTAAAAATAACATTTACCAGTTTTAATTAATTTTTTTGAAACTTGTACGAGCCAAAAGGTTTAAAAATAATATTTAGCAGTTTTAATTGATTTTTTTGAAACCTTTAGGAGCCAAAAAGCTTAAAAAATAATTTTCAAGAGTTGAAATTCATGATTTAATACTTGTACGAGCCAAAAAGCTTAAAAAATAATTTTCAAGAGTTAAAATTCATGATTTAATACTTGTACGAGCCAAAAAGCTTAAAAAATAATTTTGAAGAGTTGAAATTCATGATTTAATACTTGTACGAGCCAAAAAGCTTAAAAAATAATTTTCAAGAGTTGAAATTCATGATTTAATACTTGTACGAGCCAAAAAGCTTAAAAATAACATTTAGCATTTTTAATTGATTTTTTTGTAACTTGTAGGAGCCAAAAAGCTTAAAAAATATTTTTCAAGAGTTGAAATTCAAGATTTAATGATTGTACGAGCCAAAAAATTTAAAAATAACATTTACCAGTTTTAATTAATTTTTTTGAAACTTGTACGAGCTAAAAATTTTAAAAATAATATTTAGCAGTTTTAATTGATTTTTTTTGAAACCTGTAGGAGCCAAAAAGCTTAAAAAATAATTTTCAAGAGTTGAAATTCATGATTTAATACTTGTACGAGCCAAAAAGCTTAAAAAATAATTTTCAAGAGTTGAAATTCATGATTTAATACTTGTACGAGGCAAAAAGTTAAAAAATAATTTTCAAGAGTTGAAATTCATGATTTAATACTTGTACGAGGCAAAAAGCTTAAAAAATATTTTTCAAGAGTTGAAATTCAAGATTTAATGCTTGTACGAGCCAAAAAATTTAAAAAAAACATTTACCAGTTTTAATTAATTTTTTTGAAACTTGTACGAGCCAAAAAGTTTAAAAATAACATTTAGCAGTTTTAATTGATTTTTTTTGAAACCTGTAGGAGCCAAAAAGCTTAAAAAATAATTTTCAAGAGTTGAAATTCATGATTTAATTTTGTACGAGCCAATAAGCTTAAAAAATAATTTTGAAGAGTTGAAATTCATGATTTAATACTTGTACGAGCCAAAAAGCTTAAAAAAATAATTTTGAAGAGTTGAAATTCATGATTTAATACTTGTACGAGGCAAAAAGCTTAAAAAATATTTTTCAATGGTTGAAATTCATGATTTAATACTTGTACGAGCTTAAAAGCTTAAAAATAACATTTAGCAGTTTTAATTGATTTTTTTGAAACTTGTACGAGCCAAAAAGTTTAAAAATAACATTTACCAGTTTTAATTGATTTTTTTTGAAACCTGTAGGAGCCAAAAAGCTTAAAACATAATTTTCAAGAGTTAAAATTCATGATTTAATACTTGTACGAGCCAAAAAGCTTAAAAAATAGTTTTCAAGAGTTGAAATTCATGATTTAATTTTGTACGAGCCAATAAGCTTAAAAAATAATTTTGAAGAGTTGAAATTCATGATTTAATACTTGTACGAGCCAAAAAGCTTAAAAAATAATTTTCAAGAGTTGAAATTCATGATTTAATACTTGTACGAGCTTAAAAGCTTAAAAATAACATTTAGCAGTTTTAATTGATTTTTTTGAAACTTGTACGAGCCAAAAAGCTTAAAAAATAATTTTCAAGAGTTGAAATTCATGATTTAATACTTGTACGAGGCAAAAAGCTTAAAAAATATTTTTCAAGAGTTGAAATTCAAGATTTAATGCTTGTACGAGCCAAAAAATTTAAAAATAACATTTACCAGTTTTAATTAATTTTTTTGAAACTTGTACGAGCCAAAAGGTTTAAAAATAATATTTAGCAGTTTTAATTGATTTTTTTTGAAACCTTTAGGAGCCAAAAAGCTTAAAAAATAATTTTCAAGAGTTGAAATTCATGATTTAATACTTGTACGAGCCAAAAAGCTTAAAAAATAATTTTCAAGAGTTGAAATTCATGATTTAATACTTGTACGAGGCAGAAAGCTTAAAAAATAATTTTCAAGAGTTGAAATTCATGATTTAATACTTGTACGAGGCAAAAAGCTTAAAAAATATTTTTCAAGAGTTGAAATTCAAGATTTAATGCTTGTACGAGCCAAAAAATTTAAAAAAAACATTTACCAGTTTTAATTAATTTTTTTGAAACTTGTACGAGCCAAAAAGTTTAAAAATAACATTTAGCAGTTTTAATTGATTTTTTTTGAAACCTGTAGGAGCCAAAAAGCTTAAAAAATAATTTTCAAGAGTTGAAATTCATGATTTAATTTTGTACGAGCCAATAAGCTTAAAAAATAATTTTGAAGAGTTGAAATTCATGATTTAATACTTGTACGAGCCAAAAAGCTTAAAAAAATAATTTTCAAGAGTTGAAATTCATGATTTAATACTTGTACGAGGCAAAAAGCTTAAAAAATAATTTTCAATGGTTGAAATTCATGATTTAATACTTGTACGAGCTTAAAAGCTTAAAAATAACATTTAGCAGTTTTAATTGATTTTTTTGAAACTTGTACGAGCCAAAAAGCTTAAAAAATAATTTTCAAGAGTTGAAATTCATGATTTAATACTTGTACGAGGCAAAAAGCTTAAAAAATATTTTTCAAGAGTTGAAATTCAAGATTTAATGCTTGTACGAGCCAAAAAATTTAAAAATAACATTTACCAGTTTTAATTAATTTTTTTGAAACTTGTACGAGCCAAAAGGTTTAAAAATAATATTTAGCAGTTTTAATTGATTTTTTTTGAAACCTTTAGGAGCCAAAAAGC
This sequence comes from Tomocerus qinae, assembly GCA_020055645.1. Classification (NCBI taxonomy): domain Eukaryota; kingdom Metazoa; phylum Arthropoda; class Collembola; order Entomobryomorpha; family Tomoceridae; genus Tomocerus; species Tomocerus qinae. The sequence continues at coordinate 119,310 of JAECZT010000015.1, read as the reverse complement.
TTAAAAAATAATTTTCAAGAGTTGAAATTCATGATTTAATACTTGTACGAGCCAAAAAGCTTAAAAAATAATTTTCAAGAGTTAAAATTCATGATTTAATACTTGTACGAGCCAAAAAGCTTAAAAAATAATTTTGAAGAGTTGAAATTCATGATTTAATACTTGTACGAGCCAAAAAGCTTAAAAAATAATTTTCAAGAGTTGAAATTCATGATTTAATACTTGTACGAGCCAAAAAGCTTAAAAATAACATTTAGCATTTTTAATTGATTTTTTTGTAACTTGTAGGAGCCAAAAAGCTTAAAAAATATTATTCAAGAGTTGAAATTCAAGATTTAATGCTTGTACCAGCCAAAAAATTTAAAAATAACATTTACCAGTTTTAATTAATTTTTTTGAAACTTGTACGAGCTAAAAATTTTAAAAATAATATTTAGCAGTTTTAATTGATTTTTTTTGAAACCTGTAGGAGCCAAAAAGCTTAAAAAATAATTTTCAAGAGTTGAAATTCATGATTTAATACTTGTACGAGCTTAAAAGCTTAAAAATAACATTTAGCAGTTTTAATTGATTTTTTTGAAACTTGTACGAGCCAAAAAGCTTAAAAAATAATTTTCAAGAGTTGAAATTCATGATTTAATACTTGTACGAGGCAAAAAGCTTAAAAAATATTTTTCAAGAGTTGAAATTCAAGATTTAATGCTTGTACGAGCCAAAAAATTTAAAAATAACATTTACCAGTTTTAATTAATTTTTTTGAAACTTGTACGAGCCAAAAGGTTTAAAAATAATATTTAGCAGTTTTAATTGATTTTTTTTGAAACCTTTAGGAGCCAAAAAGCTTAAAAAATAATTTTCAAGAGTTGAAATTCATGATTTAATACTTGTACGAGCCAAAAAGCTTAAAAAATAATTTTCAAGAGTTGAAATTCATGATTTAATACTTGTACGAGGCAAAAAGCTTAAAAAATAATTTTCAAGAGTTGAAATTCATGATTTAATACTTGTACGAGGCAAAAAGCTTAAAAAATATTTTTCAAGAGTTGAAATTCAAGATTTAATGCTTGTACGAGCCAAAAAATTTAAAAAAAACATTTACCAGTTTTAATTAATTTTTTTGAAACTTGTACGAGCCAAAAAGTTTAAAAATAACATTTAGCAGTTTTAATTGATTTTTTTTGAAACCTGTAGGAGCCAAAAAGCTTAAAAAATAATTTTCAAGAGTTGAAATTCATGATTTAATTTTGTACGAGCCAATAAGCTTAAAAAATAATTTTGAAGAGTTGAAATTCATGATTTAATACTTGTACGAGCCAAAAAGCTTAAAAAAATAATTTTCAAGAGTTGAAATTCATGATTTAATACTTGTACGAGCCAAAAAGCTTAAAAAATAATTTTGAAGAGTTGAAATTCATGATTTAATACTTGTACGAGCCAAAAAGCTTAAAAAATAATTTTCAAGAGTTGAAATTTATGATTTAATACTTGTACGAGCCAAAAAGCTTAAAAATAACATTTAGCATTTTTAATTGATTTTTTTGTAACTTGTAGGAGCCAAAAAGCTTAAAAAATATTATTCAAGAGTTGAAATTCAAGATTTAATGCTTGTACCAGCCAAAAAATTTAAAAATAACATTTACCAGTTTTAATTAATTTTTTTGAAACTTGTACGAGCTAAAAATTTTAAAAATAATATTTAGCAGTTTTAATTGATTTTTTTTGAAACCTGTAGGAGCCAAAAAGCTTAAAAAATAATTTTCAAGAGTTGAAATTCATGATTTAATACTTGTACGAGCCAAAAAGCTTAAAAAATAATTTTCAAGAGTTGAAATTCATGATTTAATACTTGTACGAGGCAAAAAGCTTAAAAAATAATTTTCAAGAGTTGAAATTCATGATTTAATACTTGTACGAGGCAAAAAGCTTAAAAAATAATTTTCAATGGTTGAAATTCATGATTTAATACTTGTACGAGCTTAAAAGCTAAAAAATAACATTTAGCAGTTTTAATTGATTTTTTTGTAACTTGTAGGAGCCAAAAAGCTTAAAAAATATTTTTCAAGAGTTGAAATTCAAGATGTAATGCTTGTACGAGCCAAAAAATTTAAAAATATCATTTACCAGTTTTAATTAATTTTTTTGAAACTTGTACGAGCTAAAAAGTTTAAAAATAATATTTAGCAGTTTTAATTGGTTTTTTTTGAAACCTGTAGGAGCCAAAAAGCTTAAAAAATAATTTTCAAGAGTTGAAATTCATGATTTATTACTTGTACGAGCCAAAAAGCTTAAAAAATAATTTTCAAGAGTTGAAATTCATGATTTAATACTTGTACGAGGCAAAAAGCTTAAAAAATAATTTTCAAGAGTTGAAATTCATGATTTAATACTTGTACGAGGCAAAAAGCTTAAAAAATATTTTTCAAGAGTTGAAATTCAAGATTTAATGCTTGCACGAGCCAAAAAATTTAAAAATAACATTTACCAGTTTTAATTAATTTTTTTGAAACTTGTACGAGCCAAAAAGTTTAAAAATAACATTTAGCAGTTTTAATTGATTTTTTTTGAAACCTGTAGGAGCCAAAAAGCTTAAAAAATAATTTTCAAGAGTTGAAATTCATGATTTAATACTTGTACGAGCCAAAAAGCTTAAAAAATAATTTTGAAGAGTTGAAATTCATGATTTAATACTTGTACGAGCCAATAAGCTTAAAAAATAATTTTGAAGAGTTGAAATTCATGATTTAATACTTGTACGAGCCAATAAGCTTAAAAAATAATTTTGAAGAGTTGAAATTCATGATTTAATACTTGTACGAGGCAAAAAGCTTAAAAAAATAATTTTCAAGAGTTGAAATTCATGATTTAATACTTGTACGAGGCAAAAAGCTTAAAAAATAATTTTAAAGAGTTGAAATTCATGATTTAATTTTGTACGAGCCAATAAGCTTAAAAAATAATTTTGAAGAGTTGAAATTCATGATTTAATACTTGTACGAGCCAAAAAGCTTAAAAAATAATTTTCAAGAGTTGAAATTCATGATTTAATACTTGTACGAGCCAAAAAGCCTAAAAAAATAATTTTCAAGAGTTGAAATTCATGATTTAATACTTGTACGAGGCAAAAAGCTTAAAAAATATTTTTCAAGAGTTGAAATTCAAGATTTAATGCTTGCACGAGCCAAAAAATTTAAAAATAACATTTACCAGTTTTAATTAATTTTTTTGAAACTTGTACGAGCCAAAAAGTTTAAAAATAACATTTAGCAGTTTTAATTGATTTTTTTTGAAACCTGTAGGAGCCAAAAAGCTTAAAAAATAATTTTCAAGAGTTAAAATTCAAGATTTAATGCTTGCACGAGCCAAAAAATTTAAAAATAACATTTACCAGTTTTAATTAATTTTTTTGAAACTTGTACGAGCCAAAAAGTTTAAAAATAACATTTAGCAGTTTTAATTGATTTTTTTTGAAACCTGTAGGAGCCAAAAAGCTTAAAAAATAATTTTCAAGAGTTGAAATTCATGATTTAATACTTGTACGAGCCAAAAAGCTTAAAAAATAATTTTGAAGAGTTGAAATTCATGATTTAATACTTGTACGAGCCAATAAGCTTAAAAAATAATTTTGAAGAGTTGAAATTCATGATTTAATACTTGTACGAGCAAAAAAGCTTAAAAAATAATTTTCAAGAGTTGAAATTCATGATTTAATACTTGTACGAGGCAAAAAGCTTAAAAAATAATTTTAAAGAGTTGAAATTCATGATTTAATTTTGTACGAGCCAATAAGCTTAAAAAATAATTTTGAAGAGTTGAAATTCATGATTTAATACTTGTACGAGCCAAAAAGCTTAAAAAATAATTTTCAAGAGTTGAAATTCATGATTTAATACTTGTACGAGCCAAAAAGCTTAAAAAATAATTTTCAAGAGTTGAAATTCATGATTTAATACTTGTACGAGGCAAAAAGCTTAAAAAATATTTTTCAAGAGTTGAAATTCAAGATTTAATGCTTGCACGAGCCAAAAAATTTAAAAATAACATTTACCAGTTTTAATTAATTTTTTTGAAACTTGTACGAGCCAAAAAGTTTAAAAATAACATTTAGCAGTTTTAATTGATTTTTTTTGAAACCTGTAGGAGCCAAAAAGCTTAAAAAATAATTTTCAAGAGTTGAAATTCAAGATTTAATACTTGTACGAGCCAATAAGCTTAAAAAATTATTTTGAAGAGTTGAAATTCATGATTTAATACTTGTACGAGCCAAAAAGCTTAAAAAATAATTTTCAAGAGTTGAAATTCATGATTTAATACTTGTACGAGCCAAAAAGCTTAAAAAAATAATTTTCAAGAGTTGAAATTCATGATTTAATACTTGTACGAGGCAAAAAGCTTAAAAAATATTTTTCAAGAGTTGAAATTCAAGATTTAATGCTTGCACGAGCCAAAAAATTTAAAAATAACATTTACCAGTTTTAATTAATTTTTTTGAAACTTGTACGAGCCAAAAAGTTTTAAAATAACATTTAGCAGTTTTAATTGATTTTTTTTGAAACCTGTACGAGGCAAAAAGCTTAAAAAATATTTTTCAAGAGTTGAAATTCAAGATTTAATGCTTGCACGAGCCAAAAAATTTAAAAATAACATTTACCAGTTTTAATTAATTTTTTTGAAACTTGTACGAGCCAAAAAGTTTAAAAATAACATTTAGCAGTTTTAATTGATTTTTTTTGAAACCTGTAGGAGCCAAAAAGCTTAAAAAATAATTTTCAAGAGTTGAAATTCATGATTTAATACTTGTACGAGCCAAAAAGCTTAAAAAATAATTTTGAAGAGTTGAAATTCATGATTTAATACTTGTACGAGCCAATAAGCTTAAAAAATAATTTTGAAGAGTTGAAATTCATGATTTAATACTTGTACGAGCCAAAAAGCTTAAAAAATAATTTTCAAGAGTTGAAATTCATGATTTAATACTTGTACGAGGCAAAAAGCTTAAAAAAATAATTTTCAAGAGTTGAAATTCATGATTTAATACTTGTACGAGGCAAAAAGCTTAAAAAATAATTTTAAAGAGTTGAAATTCATGATTTAATTTTGTACGAGCCAATAAGCTTAAAAAATAATTTTGAAGAGTTGAAATTCATGATTTAATACTTGTACGAGCCAAAAAGCTTAAAAAATAATTTTCAAGAGTTGAAATTCATGATTTAATACTTCTACGAGCCAAAAAGCTTAAAAAAATAATTTTCAAGAGTTGAAATTCATGATTTAATACTTGTACGAGGCAAAAAGCTTAAAAAATATTTTTCAAGAGGTGAAATTCAAGATTTAATGCTTGCACGAGCCAAAAAATTTAAAAATAACATTTACCAGTTTTAATTAATTTTTTTGAAACTTGTACGAGCCAAAAAGTTTAAAAATAACATTTAGCAGTTTTAATTGATTTTTTTTGAAACCTGTAGGAGCCAAAAAGCTTAAAAAATAATTTTCCAGAGTTGAAATTCAAGATTTAATACTTGTACGAGCCAATAAGCTTAAAAAATTATTTTGAAGAGTTGAAATTCATGATTTAATACTTGTACGAGCCAAAAAGCTTAAAAAATAATTTTCAAGAGTTGAAATTCATGATTTAATACTTGTACGAGGCAAAAAGCTTAAAAAAATAATTTTCAAGAGTTGAAATTCATGATTTAATACTTGTACGAGGCAAAAAGCTTAAAAAATAATTTTCAAGAGTTGAAATTCATGATTTAATTTTGTACGAGCCAATAAGCTTAAAAAATAATTTTGAAGAGTTGAAATTCATGATTTAATACTTGTACGAGCCAAAAAGCTTAAAAAATAATTTTCAAGAGTTGAAATTCATGATTTAATACTTGTACGAGCCAAAAAGCTTAAAAAAATAATTTTCAAGAGTTGAAATTCATGATTTAATACTTGTACGAGGCAAAAAGCTTAAAAAATAATTTTCAATGGTTGAAATTCATGATTTAATACTTGTACGAGCTTAAAAGCTTAAAAATAACATTTAGCAGTTTTAATTGATTTTTTTGAAACTTGTACGAGCCAAAAAGCTTAAAAAATAATTTTCAAGAGTTGAAATTCATGATTTAATACTTGTACGAGGCAAAAAGCTTAAAAAATATTTTTCAAGAGTTGAAATTCAAGATTTAATGCTTGTACGAGCCAAAAAATTTAAAAATAACATTTACCAGTTTTAATTAATTTTTTTGAAACTTGTACGAGCCAAAAGGTTTAAAAATAATATTTAGCAGTTTTAATTGATTTTTTTTGAAACCTTTAGGAGCCAAAAAGCTTAAAAAATAATTTTCAAGAGTTGAAATTCATGATTTAATACTTGTACGAGCCAAAAAGCTTAAAAAATAATTTTCAAGAGTTAAAATTCATGATTTAATACTTGTACGAGCCAAAAAGCTTAAAAAATAATTTTGAAGAGTTGAAATTCATGATTTAATACTTGTACGAGCCAAAAAGCTTAAAAAATAATTTTCAAGAGTTCAAATTCATGATTTAATACTTGTACGAGCCAAAAAGCTTAAAAATAACATTTAGCATTTTTAATTGATTTTTTTGTAACTTGTAGGAGCCAAAAAGCTTAAAAAATATTTTTCAAGAGTTGAAATTCAAGATTTAATGCTTGTACGAGCCAAAAAATTTAAAAATAAAATTTACCAGTTTTAATTAATTTTTTTGAAACTTGTACGAGCTAAAAATTTTAAAAATAATATTTAGCAGTTTTAATTGATTTTTTTTGAAACCTGTAGGAGCCAAAAAGCTTAAAAAATAATTTTCAAGAGTTGAAATTCATGATTTAATACTTGTACGAGCCAAAAAGCTTAAAAAATAATTTTCAAGAGTTGAAATTCATGATTTAATACTTGTACGAGGCAAAAAGCTTAAAAAATAATTTTCAAGAGTTGAAATTCATGATTTAATACTTGTACGAGGCAAAAAGCTTAAAAAATATTTTTCAAGAGTTGAAATTCAAGATTTAATGCTTGTACGAGCCAAAAAATTTAAAAAAAACATTTACCAGTTTTAATTAATTTTTTTGAAACTTGTACGAGCCAAAAAGTTTAAAAATAACATTTAGCAGTTTTAATTGATTTTTTTTGAAACCTGTAGGAGCCAAAAAGCTTAAAAAATAATTTTCAAGAGTTGAAATTCATTATTTAATACTTGTACGAGCCAAAAAGCTTAAAAAATAGTTTTCAAGAGTTGAAATTCATGATTTAATTTTGTACGAGCCAATAAGCTTAAAAAATAATTTTGAAGAGTTGAAATTCATGATTTAATACTTGTACGAGCCAAAAAGCTTAAAAAATAATTTTCAAGAGTTGAAATTCATGATTTAATACTTGTACGAGCCAAAAAGCTTAGAAAAATAATTTTCAAGAGTTGAAATTCATGATTTAATACTTGTACGAGGCAAAAAGCTTAAAAAATAATTTTCAATGGTTGAAATTCATGATTTAATACTTGTACGAGCTTAAAAGCTAAAAAATAACATTTAGCAGTTTTAATTGATTTTTTTGTAACTTGTAGGAGCCAAAAAGCTTAAAAAATATTTTTCAAGAGTTGAAATTCAAGATTTAATGCTTGTACGAGCCAAAAAATTTAAAAATATCATTTACCAGTTTTAATTAATTTTTTTTAAACTTGTACGAGCTAAAAAGTTTAAAAATAATATTTAGCAGTTTTAATTGGTTTTTTTTGAAACCTGTAGGAGCCAAAAAGCTTAAAAAATAATTTTCAAGAGTTGAAATTCATGATTTAATACTTGTACGAGGCAAAAAGCTTAAAAAATATTTTTCAAGAGTTGAAATGCAAGATTTAATGCTTGCACGAGCCAAAAAATTTAAAAATAACATTTACCAGTTTTAATTAATTTTTTTGAAACTTGTACGAGCCAAAAAGTTTAAAAATAACATTTAGCAGTTTTAATTGATTTTTTTTGAAACCTGTAGGAGCCAAAAAGCTTAAAAAATAATTTTCAAGAGTTGAAATTCATGATTTAATACTTGTACGAGCCAAAAAGCTTAAAAAATAATTTTGAAGAGTTGAAATTCATGATTTAATACTTGTACGAGCCAATAAGCTTAAAAAATAATTTTGAAGAGTTGAAATTCATGATTTAATACTTGTACGAGCCAAAAAGCTTAAAAAATAATTTTCAAGAGTTGAAATTCATGATTTAATACTTGTACGAGGCAAAAAGCTTAAAAAATTAATTTTCAAGAGTTGAAATTCATGATTTAATACTTGTACGAGGCAAAAAGCTTAAAAAATAATTTTAAAGAGTTGAAATTCATGATTTAATTTTGTACGAGCCAATAAGCTTAAAAAATAATTTTGAAGAGTTGAAATTCATGATTTAATACTTGTACGAGCCAAAAAGCTTAAAAAATAATTTTCAAGAGTTGAAATTCATGATTTAATACTTGTACGAGCCAAAAAGCTTAAAAAAATAATTTTCAAGAGTTGAAATTCATGATTTAATACTTGTACGAGGCAAAAAGCTTAAAAAATATTTTTCAAGAGTTGAAATTCAAGATTTAATGCTTGCACGAGCCAAAAAATTTAAAAATAACATTTACCAGTTTTAATTAATTTTTTGAAACTTGTACGAGCCAAAAAGTTTAAAAATAACATTTAGCAGTTTTAATTGATTTTTTTTGAAACCTGTAGGAGCCAAAAAGCTTAAAAAATAATTTTCAAGAGTTGAAATTCAAGATTTAATACTTGTACGAGCCAATAAGCTTAAAAAATTATTTTGAAGAGTTGAAATTCATGATTTAATACTTGTACGAGCCAAAAAGCTTAAAAAATAATTTTCAAGAGTTGAAATTCATGATTTAATACTTGTACGAGGCAAAAAGCTTAAAAAAATAATTTTCAAGAGTTGAAATTCATGATTTAATACTTGAACGAGGCAAAAAGCTTAAAAAATAATTTTAAAGAGTTGAAATTCATGATTTAATTTTGTACGAGCCAATAAGCTTAAAAAATAATTTTGAAGAGTTGAAATTCATGATTTAATACTTGTACGAGCCAAAAAGCTTAAAAAATAATTTTCAAGAGTTGAAATTCATGATTTAATACTTGTACGAGCCAAAAAGCTTAAAAAAATAATTTTCAAGAGTTGAAATTCATGATTTAATACTTGTACGAGGCAAAAAGCTTAAAAAATAATTTTCAAGAGTTGAAATTCATGATTTAATTTTGTACGAGCCAATAAGCTTAAAAAATAATTTTGAAGAGTTGAAATTCATGATTTAATACTTGTACGAGCCAAAAAGCTTAAAAAATAATTTTCAAGATTTGAAATTCATGATTTAATACTTGTACGAGCCAAAAAGCTTAAAAAAATAATTTTCAAGATTTGAAATTCATGATTTAATACTTGTACGAGGCAAAAAGCTTAAAAAATAATTTTCAATGGTTGAAATTCATGATTTAATACTTGTACGAGCTTAAAAGCTTAAAAATAACATTTAGCAGTTTTAATTGATTTTTTTGAAACTTGTACGAGCCAAAAAGCTTAAAAAATAATTTTCAAGAGTTGAAATTCATGATTTAATACTTGTACGAGGCAAAAAGCTTAAAAAATAATTTTCAAGAGTTGAAATTCATGATTTAATTTTGTACGAGCCAATAAGCTTAAAAAATAATTTTGAAGAGTTGAAATTCATGATTTAATACTTGTACGAGCCAAAAAGCTTAAAAAATAATTTTCAAGATTTGAAATTCATGATTTAATACTTGTACGAGCCAAAAAGCTTAAAAAAATAATTTTCAAGAGTTGAAATTCATGATTTAATACTTGTACGAGGCAAAAAGCTTAAAAAATAATTTTCAATGGTTGAAATTCATGATTTAATACTTGTACGAGCCAAAAAGCTTAAAAAAATAATTTTCAAGAGTTGAAATTCATGATTTAATACTTGTACGAGGCAAAAAGCTTAAAAAATAATTTTCAATGGTTGAAATTCATGATTTAATACTTGTACGAGCTTAAAAGCTTAAAAATAACATTTAGCAGTTTTAATTGATTTTTTTGAAACTTGTACGAGCCAAAAAGCTTAAAAAATAATTTTCAAGAGTTGAAATTCATGATTTAATACTTGTACGAGGCAAAAAGCTTAAAAAATATTTTTCAAGAGTTGAAATTCAAGATTTAATGCTTGTACGAGCCAAAAAATTTAAAAATAACATTTACCAGTTTTAATTAATTTTTTTGAAACTTGTACGAGCCAAAAGGTTTAAAAATAATATTTAGCAGTTTTAATTGATTTTTTTGAAACCTTTAGGAGCCAAAAAGCTTAAAAAATAATTTTCAAGAGTTGAAATTCATGATTTAATACTTGTACGAGCCAAAAAGCTTAAAAAATAATTTTCAAGAGTTAAAATTCATGATTTAATACTTGTACGAGCCAAAAAGCTTAAAAAATAATTTTCAAGAGTTGAAATTCATGATTTAATACTTGTACGAGCCAAAAAGCTTAAAAATAACATTTAGCATTTTTAATTGATTTTTTTGTAACTTGTAGGAGCCAAAAAGCTTAAAAAATATTTTTCAAGAGTTGAAATTCAAAATTTAATGCTTGTACGAGCCAAAAAATTTAAAAATAACATTTACCAGTTTTAATTAATTTTTTTGAAACTTGTACGAGCTAAAAATTTTAAAAATAATATTTAGCAGTTTTAATTGATTTTTTTTGAAACCTGTAGGAGCCAAAAAGCTTAAAAAATAATTTTCAAGAGTTGAAATTCATGATTTAATACTTGTACGAGCCAAAAAGCTTAAAAAATAATTTTCAAGAGTTGAAATTCATGATTTAATACTTGTACGAGGCAAAAAGCTTAAAAAATAATTTTCAAGAGTTGAAATTCATGATTTAATTCTTGTACGAGGCAAAAAGCTTAAAAAATATTTTTCAAGAGTTGAAATTCAAGATTTAATGCTTGTACGAGCCAAAAAATTTAAAAAAAACATTTACCAGTTTTAATTAATTTTTTTGAAACTTGTACGAGCCAAAAAGTTTAAAAATAACATTTAGCAGTTTTAATTGATTTTTTTTGAAACCTATAGGAGCCAAAAAGCTTAAAAAATAATTTTCAAGAGTTGAAATTCATGATTTAATACTTGTACGAGCCAAAAAGCTTAAAAAATAGTTTTCAAGATTTGAAATTCATGATTTAATTTTGTACGAGCCAATAAGCTTAAAAAATAATTTTGAAGAGTTGAAATTCATGATTTAATACTTGTACGAGCCAAAAAGCTTAAAAAATAATTTTCAAGAGTTGAAATTCATGATTTAATACTTGTACGAGCCAAAAGGCTTAGAAAAATAATTTTCAAGAGTTGAAATTCATGATTTAATACTTGTACGAGGCAAAAAGCTTAAAAAATAATTTTCAATGGTTGAAATTCATGATTTAATACTTGTACGAGCTTAAAAGCTAAAAAATAACATTTAGCAATTTTAATTGATTTTTTTGTAACTTGTAGGAGCCAAAAAGCTTAAAAAATATTTTTCAAGAGTTGAAATTCAAGATTTAATGCTTGTACGAGGCAAAAAATTTAAAAATATCATTTACCAGTTTTAATTAATTTTTTTGAAACTTGTACGAGCTGAAAAGTTTAAAAATAATATTTAGCAGTTTTAATTGGTTTTTTTTGAAACCTGTAGGAGCCAAAAAGCTTAAAAAATAATTTTCAAGAGTTGAAATTCATGATTTATTACTTGTACGAGCCAAAAAGCTTAAAAAATAATTTTCAAGAGTTGAAATTCATGATTTAATACTTGTACGAGGCAAAAAGCTTAAAAAATAATTTTCAAGAGTTGAAATTCATGATTTAATACTTGTACGAGGCAAAAAGCTTAAAAAATATTTTTCAAGAGTTGAAATTCAAGATTTAATGCTTGCACGAGCCAAAAAATTTAAAAATAACATTTACCAGTTTTAATTAATTTTTTTGAAACTTGTACGAGCCAAAAAGTTTAAAAATAACATTTAGCAGTTTTAATTGATTTTTTTTGAAACCTGTAGGAGCCAAAAAGCTTAAAAAATAATTTTCAAGAGTTGAAATTCATGATTTAATACTTGTACGAGCCAAAAAGCTTAAAAAATAATTTTGAAGAGTTGAAATTCATGATTTAATACTTATACGAGCCAATAAGCTTAAAAAATAATTTTGAAGAGTTGAAATTCATGATTTAATACTTGTACGAGCCAAAAAGCTTAAAAAATAATTTTCAAGAGTTGAAATTCATGATTTAATACTTGTACGAGGCGAAAAGCTTAAAAAAATAATTTTCAAGAGTTGAAATTCATGATTTAATACTTGTACGAGGCAAAAAGCTTAAAAAATAATTTTAAAGAGTTGAAATTCATGATTTAATTTTGTACGAGCCAATAAGCTTAAAAAATAATTTTGAAGAGTTGAAATTCATGATTTAATACTTGTACGAGCCAAAAAGCTTAAAAAATAATTTTCAAGAGTTGAAATTCATGATTTAATACTTGTACGAGCCAAAAAGCTTAAAAAAATAATTTTCAAGAGTTGAAATTCATGATTTAATACTTGTACGAGGCAAAAAGCTTAAAAAATATTTTTCAAGAGTTGAAATTCAAGATTTAATGCTTGCACGAGCCAAAAAATTTAAAAATAACATTTACCAGTTTTAATTAATTTTTTTGAAACTTGTACGAGCCAAAAAGTTTAAAAATAATATTTAGCAGTTTTAATTAATTTTTTTTGAAACCTGTAGGAGCCAAAAAGCTTAAAAAATAATTTTGAAGAGTTGAAATTCATGATTTAATACTTGTACGAGCCAAAAAGCTTAAAAAATAATTTTGAAGAGTTGAAATTCATGATTTAATACTTGTACGAGCCAAAAAGCTTAAAAAAATAATTTTCAATGGTTGAAATTCATGATTTAATACTTGTACGAGCTTAAAAGCTTAAAAATAACATTTAGCAGTTTTAATTGATTTTTTTGAAACTTGTACGAGCCAAAAAGCTTAAAAAATAATTTTCAAGAGTTGAAATTCATGATTTAATACTTGTACGAGGCAAAAAGCTTAAAAAATATTTTTCAAGAGTTGAAATTCAAGATTTAATGCTTGCACGAGCCAAAAAATTTAAAAATAACATTTACCAGTTTTAATTAATTTTTTTGAAACTTGTACGAGCCAAAAAGTTTAAAAATAACATTTAGCAGTTTTAATTGATTTTTTTTGAAACCTGTAGGAGCCAAAAAGCTTAAAAAATAATTTTCAAGAGTTGAAATTCATGATTTAATACTTGTACGAGCCAAAAAGCTTAAAAAATAATTTTCAAGAGTTGAAATTCATGATTTAATACTTGTACGAGCCAATAAGCTTAAAAAATAATTTTGAAGAGTTGAAATTCATGATTTAATACTTGTACGAGCCAAAAAGCTTAAAAAATAATTTTCAAGAGTTGAAATTCATGATTTAATACTTGTACGAGGCAAAAAGCTTAAAAAAATAATTTTCAAGAGTTGAAATTCATGATTTAATACTTGAACGAGGCAAAAAGCTTAAAAAATAATTTTAAAGAGTTGAAATTCATGATTTAATACTTGTACGAGCCAAAAAGCTTAAAAAATAATTTTGAAGAAATTAAATTCATGATTTAATACTTGTACGAGCCAAAAAGCTTAAAAAATAGTTTTCAAGAGTTGAAATTCATGATTTATTACTTGTACGTGGCAAAAAGCTTAAAAAATAATTTTCAAGAGTTGAAATTCATAATTTAATACTTGTACGAGCCAAAAAGCTTAGAAAAATAATTTTCGAAATTCATGATTTAATACTTGTACGAGGCAAAAAGCTTAAAAAATAATTTTCAATGGTTGAAATTCATGATTTAATACTTGTACGAGCTTAAAAGCTAAAAAATAACATTTAGCAGTTTTAATTGATTTTTTTGTAACTTGTAGGAGCCAAAAAGCTTAAAAAATATTTTTCAAGAGTTGAAATTCAAGATTTAATGCTTGTACGAGCCAAAAAATTTAAAAATATCATTTACCAGTTTTAATTAATTTTTTTGAAACTTGTACGAGCTAAAAAGTTTAAAAATAATATTTAGCAGTTTTAATTGGTTTTTTTTGAAACCTGTAGGAGCCAAAAAGCTTAAAAAATAATTTTCAAGAGTTGAAATTCATGATTTATTACTTGTACGAGCCAAAAAGCTTAAAAAATAATTTTCAAGAGTTGAAATTCATGATTTAATACTTGTACGAGGCAAAAAGCTTAAAAAATAATTTTCAAGAGTTGAAATTCATGATTTAATACTTGTACGAGCTAAAAAGCTTAAAAAATATTTTTCAAGAGTTGAAATTCAAGATTTAATGCTTGTACGAGCCAAAAAATTTAAAAAAAACATTTACCAGTTTTAATTAATTTTTTTGAAACTTGTACGAGCCAAAAAGTTTAAAAATAACATTTAGCAGTTTTAATTGATTTTTTTTGAAACCTGTAGGAGCCAAAAAGCTTAAAAAATTATTTTCAAGAGTTGAAATTCATGATTTAATACTTGTACGAGCCAAAAAGCTTAAAAAATAGTTTTCAAGAGTTGAAATTCATGATTTAATTTTGTACGAGCCAATAAGCTTAAAAAATAATTTTGAAGAGTTGAAGTTAATGATTTAATACTTGTACGAGCCAAAAAGCTTAAAAAATAATTTTTAAGAGTTGAAATTCATGATTTAATACTTGTACGAGCCAAAAAGCTTAAAAAAATAATTTTCAAGAGTTGAAATTCATGATTTAATACTTGTACGAGGCAAAAAGCTTAAAAAATAATTTTCAATGGTTGAAATTCATGATTTAATACTTGTACGAGCTTAAAAGCTTAAAAATAACATTTAGCAGTTTTAATTGATTTTTTTGAAACTTGTACGAGCCAAAAAGCTTAAAAAATAATTTTCAAGAGTTGAAATTCATGATTTAATACTTGTACGAGGCAAAAAGCTTAAAAAATATTTTTCAAGAGTTGAAATTCAAGATTTAATGCTTGCACGAGCCAAAAAATTTAAAAATAACATTTACCAGTTTTAATTAATTTTTTTGAAACTTGTACGAGCCAAAAAGTTTAAAAATAACATTTAGCAGTTTTAATTGATTTTTTTTGAAACTTGTAGGAGCCAAAAAGTTTAAAAAATATTTTTCAAGACAAAATTCATAATTATATACTTGTAGGAGGCAAAAAGCTTAAAAAATAATTTTGAAGAGTTTAAATTCATGATTTAATAATTCTAAAAGCGAAAAAGCTTAAAAAATAATTTTCAAGAGTTGAAATTCATGATTTAATACTTCTACGAGGCAAAAAGCTTAAAAAATATTTTCAAGAATTGAAATTCATGATTTAATACTTGTACGAGCCAAAAAGCTTAAAAAATAATTTTTAAGTGTTGAAATTCATGATTTAATACTTGTGCGAGGCAAAAAGCTTAAAAAATAATTTTAAAGAGTTGAAATTCATGATTTAATTTTGTACGAGCCAATAAGCTTAAAAAATAATTTTGAAGAGTTGAAATTCATGATTTAATACTTGTACGAGCCAAAAAGCTTAAAAAATAATTTTCAAGAGTTGAAATTCATGATTTAATACTTGTACGAGCCAAAAAGCTTAAAAAAATAATTTTCAAGAGTTGAAATTCATGATTTAATACTTGTACGAAGCAAAAAGCTTAAAAAATATTTTTCAAGAGTTGAAATTCAAGATTTAATGCTTGCACGAGCCAAAAAATTAAAAAATAACATTTACCAGTTTTAATTAATTTTTTTGAAACTTGTACGAGCCAAAAAGTTTAAAAATAACATTTAGCAGTTTTAATTGATTTTTTTTGAAACCTGTAGGAGCCAAAAAGCTTAAAAAATAATTTTCAAGAGTTGAAATTCATGATTTAATACTTGTACGAGCCAAAAAGCTTAAAAAATAATTTTCAAGAGTTGAAATTCATGATTTAATACTTGTACGAGCCAATAAGCTTAAAAAATAATTTTGAAGAGTTGAAATTCATGATTTAATACTTGTACGAGCCAAAAAGCTTAAAAAATAATTTTCAAGAGTTGAAATTCATGATTTAATACTTGTACGAGGCAAAAAGCTTAAAAAAATAATTTTCAAGAGTTTAAATTCATGATTTAATACTTGTACGAGGCAAAAAGCTTAAAAAATAATTTTAAAGAGTTGAAATTCATGATTTAATTTTGTACGAGCCAATAAGGTTAAAAAATAATTTTGAAGAGTTGAAATTCATGATTTAATACTTGTACGAGCCAAAAAGCTTAAAAAATAATTTTCAAGAGTTGAAATTCATGATTTAATACTTGTACGAGCCAAAAAGCTTAAAAAATAATTTTCAAGAGTTGAAATTCATGATTTAAAACTTGTACGAGCCAAAAAGCTTAAAAAATAATTTTCAAGAGTTGAAATTCATGATTTAATGCTTGTACGAGCCAATAAGCTTAAAAAATAATTTTCAAGAGTTGAAATTCATGATTTAATACTTGTACGAGCCAAAAAGCTTAAAAAATAATTTTCAAGAGTTGAAATTCATGATTTAATACTTGTACGAGCCAAAAAGCTTAAAAAAATAATTTTCAAGAGTTGAAATTCATGATTTAATACTTGTACGAGGCAAAAAGCTTAAAAAATAATTTTCAATGGTTGAAATTCATGATTTAATACTTGTACGAGCTTAAAAGCTTAAAAATAACATTTAGCAGTTTTAATTGATTTTTTTGAAACTTGTACGAGCCAAAAAGCTTAAAAAATAATTTTCAAGAGTTGAAATTCATGATTTAATACTTGTACGAGGCAAAAAGCTTAAAAAATATTTTTCAAGAGTTGAAATTCAAGATTTAATGCTTGTACGAGCCAAAAAATTTAAAAATAACAATTACCAGTTTTAATTAATTTTTTTGAAACTTGTACGAGCCAAAAGGTTTAAAAATAATATTTAGCAGTTTTAATTGACTTTTTTTGAAACCTTTAGTAGCCAAAAAGCTTAAAAAATAATTTTCAAGAGTTGAAATTCATGATTTAATACTTGTACGAGCCAAAAAGCTTAAAAAATAATTTTCAAGAGTTGAAATTCATGATTTAATACTTGTACGAGCCAATAAGCTTAAAAAATAATTTTGAAGAGTTGAAATTCATGATTTAATACTTGTACGAGCCAAAAAGCTTAAAAAATAATTTTCAAGAGTTGAAATTCATGATTTAATACTTGTACGAGGCAAAAAGCTTAAAAAAATAATTTTCAAGAGTTTAAATTCATGATTTAATACTTGTACGAGGCAAAAAGCTTAAAAAATAATTTTAAAGAGTTGAAATTCATGATTTAATTTTGTACGAGCCAATAAGGTTAAAAAATAATTTTGAAGAGTTGAAATTCATGATTTAATACTTGTACGAGCCAAAAAGCTTAAAAAATAATTTTCAAGAGTTGAAATTCATGATTTAATACTTGTACGAGCCAAAAAGCTTAAAAAAATAATTTTCAAGAGTTGAAATTCATGATTTAATACTTGTACGAGGCAAAAAGCTTAAAAAATAATTTTCAAGAGTTGAAATTCATGATTTAATGCTTGTACGAGCCAATAAGCTTAAAAAATAATTTTCAAGAGTTGAAATTCATGATTTAATACTTGTACGAGCCAAAAAGCTTAAAAAATAATTTTCAAGAGTTGAAATTCATGATTTAATACTTGTACGAGCCAAAAAGCTTAAAAAAATAATTTTCAAGAGTTGAAATTCATGATTTAATACTTGTACGAGGCAAAAAGCTTAAAAAATAATTTTCAATGGTTGAAATTCATGATTTAATACTTGTACGAGCTTAAAAGCTTAAAAATAACATTTAGCAGTTTTAATTGATTTTTTTGAAACTTGTACGAGCCAAAAAGCTTAAAAAATAATTTTCAAGAGTTGAAATTCATGATTTAATACTTGTACGAGGCAAAAAGCTTAAAAAATATTTTTCAAGAGTTGAAATTCAAGATTTAATGCTTGTACGAGCCAAAAAATTTAAAAATAACAATTACCAGTTTTAATTAATTTTTTTGAAACTTGTACGAGCCAAAAGGTTTAAAAATAATATTTAGCAGTTTTAATTGACTTTTTTTGAAACCTTTAGTAGCCAAAAAGCTTAAAAAATAATTTTCAAGAGTTGAAATTCATGATTTAATACTTGTACGAGCCAAAAAGCTTAAAAAATAATTTTCAAGAGTTGAAATTCATGATTTAATACTTGTACGAGCCAAAAAGCTTAAAAAATAATTTTGAAGAGTTGAAATTCATGATTTAATACTTGTACGAGGCAAAAAGCTTAAAAAATAATTTTCAAGAGTTGAAATTCATGATTTAATACTTGTACGAGCCAAAAAGCTTAAAAATAACATTTAGCATTTTTAATTGATTTTTTTGTAACTTGTAGGAGCCAAAAAGCTTAAAAAATAATTTTCAAGAGTTGAAATTCATGATTTAATACTTGTACGAGCTAAAAAGCTTAAAAATAACATTTAGCAGTTTTAATTGATTTTTTTGAAACTTGTACGAGCCAAAAAGTTTAAAAATAACATTTAGCATTTTTAATTAATTTTTTTGAAACTTGTGGGAGCCAATAAGCTTAAAAAATAATTTTGAAGAGTTGAAATTCATGATTTAATACTTGTACGAGCCAAAAAGCTTAAAAAATAATTTTCAAGAGTTGAAATTCATGATTTAATACTTGTACGAGGCAAAAAGCTTAAAAAATAATTTTCAA
Source organism: Tomocerus qinae (assembly GCA_020055645.1). NCBI lineage: Eukaryota > Metazoa > Arthropoda > Collembola > Entomobryomorpha > Tomoceridae > Tomocerus > Tomocerus qinae. The sequence goes on along the minus strand of JAECZT010000015.1, from coordinate 100,480 downwards.
GAGTTGAAATTCATGATTTAATACTTGTACGAGGCAAAAAGCTTAAAAAATAATTTTAAAGAGTTGAAATTCATGATTTAATTTTGTACGAGCCAATAAGCTTAAAAAATAATTTTGAAGAGTTGAAATTCATGATTTAATACTTGTACGAGCCAAAAAGCTTAAAAAATAATTTTCAAGAGTTGAAATTCATGATTTAATACTTGTACGAGCCAAAAAGCTTAAAAAATAATTTTCAAGAGTTGAAATTCATGATTTAATACTTGTACGAGGCAAAAAGCTTAAAAAATAATTTTCAAGAGTTGAAATTCATGATTTAATACTTGTACGAGCCAATAAGCTTAAAAAATAATTTTGAAGAATTGAAATTCATGATTTAATACTTGTACGAGCCAAAAAGCTTAAAAAATAATTTTCAAGAGTTGAAATTCATGATTTAATACTTGTACGAGCCAAAAAGCTTAAAAAAATAATTTTTAAGAGTTGAAATTCATGATTTAATACTTGTACGAGGCAAAAAGCTTAAAAAATAATTTTCAATGGTTGAAATTCATGATTTAATACTTGTACGAGCTTAAAAGCTTAAAAATAACATTTAGCAGTTTTAATTGATTTTTTTGAAACTTGTACGAGCCAAAAAGCTTAAAAAATAATTTTCAAGAGTTGAAATTCATGATTTAATACTTGTACGAGCCAAAAAGCTTAAAAAATAATTTTGAAGAGTTGAAATTCATGATTTAATACTTGTACGAGCCAATAAGCTTAAAAAATAATTTTGAAGAGTTGAAATTCATGATTTAATACTTGTACGAGCCAAAAAGCTTAAAAAATAATTTTCAAGAGTTGAAATTCATGATTTAATACTTGTACGAGGCAAAAAGCTTAAAAAAATAATTTTCAAGAGTTGAAATTCATGATTTAATACTTGTACGAGGCAAAAAGCTTAAAAAATAATTTTAAAGAGTTGAAATTCATGATTTAATTTTGTACGAGCCAATAAGCTTAAAAAATAATTTTGAAGAGTTGAAATTCATGATTTAATACTTGTACGAGCCAAAAAGCTTAAAAAATAATTTTCAAGAGTTGAAATTCATGATTTAATACTTGTACGAGCCAAAAAGCTTAAAAAAATAATTTTCAAGAGTTGAAATTCATGATTTAATACTTGTACGAGGCAAAAAGCTTAAAAAATATTTTTCAAGAGTTGAAATTCAAGATTTAATGCTTGCACGAGCCAAAAAATTTAAAAATAACATTTACCAGTTTTAATTAATTTTTTTGAAACTTGTACGAGCCAAAAAGTTTAAAAATAACATTTAGCAGTTTTAATTGATTTTTTTTGAAACCTGTAGGAGCCAAAAAGCTTAAAAAATAATTTTCAAGAGTTGAAATTCATGATTTAATACTTGTACGAGCCAAAAAGCTTAAAAAATAATTTTGAAGAGTTGAAATTCATGATTTAATACTTGTACGAGCCAATAAGCTTAAAAAATAATTTTGAAGAGTTGAAATTCATGATTTAATACTTGTACGAGCCAAAAAGCTTAAAAAATAATTTTCAAGAGTTGAAATTCATGATTTAATACTTGTACGAGGCAAAAAGCTTAAAAAATAATTTTCAAGAGTTGAAATTCATGATTTAATACTTGTACGAGCCAAAAAGCTTAAAAAATAATTTTCAAGAGTTGAAATTCATGATTTAATACTTGTACGAGCCAAAAAGCTTAAAAAAATAATTTTCAAGAGTTGAAATTCATGATTTAATACTTGTACGAGGCAAAAAGCTTAAAAAATAATTTTCAATGGTTGAAATTCATGATTTAATACTTGTACGAGCTTAAAAGCTTAAAAATAACATTTAGCAGTTTTAATTGATTTTTTTGAAACTTGTACGAGCCAAAAAGCTTAAAAAATAATTTTGAAGAGTTGAAATTCATGATTTAATACTTGTACGAGGCAAAAAGCTTAAAAAATATTTTTCAAGAGTTGAAATTCAAGATTTAATGCTTGCAGGAGCCAAAAAATTTAAAAATAACATTTACCAGTTTTAATTAATTTTTTTGAAACTTGTACGAGCCAAAAAGTTTAAAAATAACATTTAGCAGTTTTAATTGATTTTTTTTGAAACCTGTAGGAGCCAAAAAGCTTAAAAAATAATTTTCAAGAGTTGAAATTCATGATTTAATACTTGTACGAGCCAAAAAGCTTAAAAAATAATTTTCAAGAGTTGAAATTCATGATTTAATACTTGTACGAGCCAATAAGCTTAAAAAATAATTTTGAAGAGTTGAAATTCATGATTTAATACTTGTACGAGCCAAAAAGCTTAAAAAATAATTTTCAAGAGTTGAAATTCATGATTTAATACTTGTACGAGGCAAAAAGCTTAAAAAAATAATTTTCAAGAGTTGAAATTCATGATTTAATACTTGTACGAGGCAAAAAGCTTAAAAAATAATTTTAAAGAGTTGAAATTCATGATTTAATTTTGTACGAGCCAATAAGCTTAACAAATAATTTTGAAGAGTTGAAATTCATGATTTAATACTTGTACGAGCCAAAAAGCTTAAAAAATAATTTTCAAGAGTTGAAATTCATGATTTAATACTTGTACGAGCCAAAAAGCTTAAAAAATAATTTTCAAGAGTTGAAATTCATGATTTAATACTTGTACGAGGCAAAAAGCTTAAAAAATAATTTTCAAGAGTTGAAATTCATGATTTAATACTTGTACGAGCCAATAAGCTTAAAAAATAATTTTGAAGAGTTGAAATTCATGATTTAATACTTGTACGAGCCAAAAAGCTTAAAAAATAATTTTCAAGAGTTGAAATTCATGATTTAATACTTGTACGAGCCAAAAAGCTTAAAAAATAATTTTCAAGAGTTGAAATTCATGATTTAATACTTGTACGAGGCAAAAAGCTTAAAAAATAATTTTCAATGGTTGAAATTCATGATTTAATACTTGTACGAGCTTAAAAGCTTAAAAATAACATTTAGCAGTTTTAATTGATTTTTTGAAACTTGTACGAGCCAAAAAGCTTAAAAAATAATTTTCAAGAGTTGAAATTCATGATTTAATACTTGTACGAGCCAAAAGGTTTAAAAAATATTTTTCAAGAGTTGAAATTCAAGATTTAATGCTTGTACGAGCCAAAAAATTTAAAAATAACAATTACCAGTTTTAATTAATTTTTTTGAAACTTGTACGAGCCAAAAGGTTTAAAAATAATATTTAGCAGTTTTAATTGATTTTTTTTGAAACCTTTAGGAGCCAAAAAGCTTAAAAAATAATTTTCAAGAGTTGAAATTCATGATTTAATACTTGTACGAGCCAAAAAGCTTAAAAAATAATTTTCAAGAGTTAAAATTCATGATTTAATACTTGTACGAGCCAAAAAGCTTAAAAAATAATTTTGAAGAGTTGAAATTCATGATTTAATACTTGTACGAGGCAAAAAGCTTAAAAAATAATTTTCAAGAGTTGAAATTCATGATTTAATACTTCTACGAGCCAAAAAGCTTAAAAATAACATTTAGCATTTTTAATTGATTTTTTTGTAACTTGTAGGAGCCAAAAAGCTTAAAAAATAATTTTCAAGAGTTGAAATTCATGATTTAATACTTGTACGAGCTAAAAAGCTTAAAAATTACATTTAGCAGTTTTAATTGATTTTTTTGAAACTTGTACGAGCGAAAAAGTTTAAAAATAACATTTAGCATTTTTAATTGATTTTTTTGAAACTTGTGGGAGCCAAAAAGCTTAAAAAATAATTTTCAAGAGTTGAAATTCATGATTTAATACTTGTACGAGCTAAAAAGCTTAAAAATAACATTTAGCAGTTTTAATTGATTTTTTTGAAACTTGTACGAGCCAAAAAGTTTAAAAATAACATTTAGCATTTTTAATTGATTTTTTTGAAACTTGTGGGAGCCAATAAGCTTAAAAAATAATTTTGAAGAGTTGAAATTCATGATTTAATACTTGTACGAGCCAAAAAGCTTAAAAAATAATTTTCAAGAGTTGAAATTCATGATTTAATACTTGTACGAGGCAAAAAGCTTAAAAAATAATTTTCAAAAGTTGAAATTCATGATTTAATACTTGTACGAGGCAAAAAGCTTAAAAAAATAATTTTCAAGAGTTGAAATTCATGATTTAATACTTGTACGAGGCAAAAAGCTTAAAAAATAATTTTAAAGAGTTGAAATTCATGATTTAATTTTGTACGAGCCAATAAGCTTAAAAAATAATTTTGAAGAGTTGAAATTCATGATTTAATACTTGTACGAGCCAAAAAGCTTAAAAAATAATTTTCAAGAGTTGAAATTCATGATTTAATACTTGTACGAGCCAAAAAGCTTAAAAAAATAATTTTCAAGAGTTGAAATTCATGATTTAATACTTGTACGAGGCAAAAAGCTTAAAAAATAATTTTCAAGAGTTGAAATTCATGATTTAATACTTGTACGAGCCAATAAGCTTAAAAAATAATTTTGAAGAATTGAAATTCATGATTTAATACTTGTACGAGCCAAAAAGCTTAAAAAATAATTTTCAAGAGTTGAAATTCATGATTTAATACTTGTACGAGCCAAAAAGCTTAAAAAAATAATTTTCAAGAGTTGAAATTCATGATTTAATACTTGTACGAGGCAAAAAGCTTAAAATAATTTTCAATGGTTGAAATTCATGATTTAATACTTGTACGAGCTTAAAAGCTTAAAAATAACATTTAGCAGTTTTAATTGATTTTTTTGAAACTTGTACGAGCCAAAAAGCTTAAAAAATAATTTTCAAGAGTTGAAATTCATGATTTAATACTTGTACGAGCTAAAAAGCTTAAAAATAACATTTAGCAGTTTTAATTGATTTTTTTGAAACTTGTACGAGCCAAAAATTTAAAAATAACATTTAGCATTTTTAATTGATTTTTTTGAAACTTGTGGGAGCCAATAAGCTTAAAAAATAATTTTGAAGAGTTGAAATTCATGATTTAATACTTGTACGAGCCAAAAAGCTTAAAAAATAATTTTCAAGAGTTGAAATTCATGATTTAATACTTGTACGAGGCAAAAAGCTTAAAAAAATAATTTTCAAGAGTTGAAATTCATGATTTAATACTTGTACGAGGCAAAAAGCTTAAAAAATAATTTTAAAGAGTTGAAATTCATGATTTAATTTTGTACGAGCCAATAAGCTTAAAAAATAATTTTGAAGAGTTGAAATTCATGATTTAATACTTGTACGAGCCAAAAAGCTTAAAAAATAATTTTCAAGAGTTGAAATTCATGATTTAATACTTGTACGAGCCAAAAAGCTTAAAAAAATAATTTTCAAGAGTTGAAATTCATGATTTAATACTTGTACGAGACAAAAAGCTTAAAAAATAATTTTCAAGAGTTGAAATTCAAGATTTAATGCTTGCACGAGCCAAAAAATTTAAAAATAACATTTACCAGTTTTAATTAATTTTTTTGAAACTCGTACGAGCCAAAAAGTTTAAAAATAACATTTAGCAGTTTTAATTGATTTTTTTTGAAACCTGTAGGAGCCAAAAAGCTTAAAAAATAATTTTCAAGAGTTGAAATTCATGATTTAATACTTGTACGAGCCAAAAAGCTTAAAAAATAATTTTCAAGAGTTGAAATTCATGATTTAATACTTGTACGAGGCAAAAAGCTTAAAAAATAATTTTCAAGAGTTGAAATTCATGATTTAATACTTGTACGAGGCAAAAAGCTTAAAAAATAATTTTAAAGAGTTGAAATTCATGATTTAATTTTGTACGAGCCAATAAGCTTAAAAAATAATTTTGAAGAGTTGAAATTCATGATTTAATACTTGTACGAGCCAAAAAGCTTAAAAATTATTTTTCAAGAGTTGAAATTCATGATTTAATACTTGTACGAGCCAAAAAGCTTAAAAAAATAATTTTCAAGAGTTGAAATTCATGATTTAATACTTGTACGAGGCAAAAAGCTTAAAAAATATTTTTCAAGAGTTGAAATTCAAGATTTAATGCTTGCACGAGCCAAAAAATTTAAAAATAACATTTACCAGTTTTAATTAATTTTTTTGAAACTTGTACGAGCCAAAAAGTTTAAAAATAACATTTAGCAGTTTTAATTAATTTTTTTTGAAACCTGTAGGAGCCAAAAAGCTTAAAAAATAATTTTCAAGAGTTGAAATTCATGATTTAATACTTGTACGAGCCAAAAAGCTTAAAAAATAATTTTGAAGAGTTGAAATTCATGATTTAATACTTGTACGAGCCAATAAGCTTAAAAAATAATTTTGAAGAGTTGAAATTCATGATTTAATACTTGTACGAGCCAAAAAGCTTAAAAAATAATTTTCAAGAGTTGAAATTCATGATTTAATACTTGTACGAGGCAAAAAGCTTAAAAAATAATTTTCAAGAGTTGAAATTCATGATTTAATACTTGTACGAGGCAAAAAGCTTAAAAAATAATTTTAAAGAGTTGAAATTCATGATTTAATTTTGTACGAGCCAATAAGCTTAAAAAATAATTTTGAAGAGTTGAAATTCATGATTTAATACTTGTACGAGCCAAAAAGCTTAAAAAATAATTTTCAAGAGTTGAAATTCATGATTTAATACTTGTACGAGCCAAAAAGCTTAAAAAAATAATTTTCAAGAGTTGAAATTCATGATTTAATACTTGTACGAGGCAAAAAACTTAAAAAATAATTTTCAAGAGTTGAAATTCATGATTTAATGCTTGTACGAGCCAATAAGCTTAAAAAATAATTTTGAAGAGTTGAAATTCATGATTTAATACTTGTACGAGCCAAAAAGCTTAAAAAATAATTTTCAAGAGTTGAAATTCATGATTTAATACTTGTACGAGCCAAAAAGCTTAAAAAAATAATTTTCAAGAGTTAAAATTCATGATTTAATACTTGTACGAGGCAAAAAGCTTAAAAAATAATTTTCAATGGTTGAAATTCATGATTTAATACTTGTACGAGCTTAAAAGCTTAAAAATAACATTTAGCAGTTTTAATTGATTTTTTTGAAACTTGTACGAGCCAAAAAGCTTAAAAAATAATTTTCAAGAGTTGAAATTCATGATTTAATACTTGTACGAGGCAAAAAGCTTAAAAAATATTTTTCAAGAGTTGAAATTCAAGATTTAATGCTTGTACGAGCCAAAAAATTTAAAAATAACAATTACCAGTTTTAATTAATTTTTTTGAAACTTGTACGAGCCAAAAGGTTTAAAAATAATATTTAGCAGTTTTAATTGATTTTTTTTGAAACCTTTAGGAGCCAAAAAGCTTAAAAAATAATTTTCAAGAGTTGAAATTCATGATTTAATACTTGTACGAGCCAAAAAGCTTAAAAAATAATTTTCAAGAGTTAAAATTCATGATTTAATACTTGTACGAGCCAAAAAGCTTAAAAAATAATTTTGAAGAGTTGAAATTCATGATTTAATACTTGTACGAGGCAAAAAGCTTAAAAAATAATTTTCAAGAGTTGAAATTCATGATTTAATACTTGTACGAGCCAAAAAGCTTAAAAATAACATTTAGCATTTTTAATTGATTTTTTTGTAACTTGTAGGAGCCAAAAAGCTTAAAAAATAATTTTCAAGAGTTGAAATTCATGATTTAATACTTGTACGAGCTAAAAAGCTTAAAAATTACATTTAGCAGTTTTAATTGATTTTTTTGAAACTTGTACGAGCCAAAAAGTTTAAAAATAACATTTAGCATTTTTAATTGATTTTTTTGAAACTTGTGGGAGCCAAAAAGCTTAAAAAATAATTTTCAAGAGTTGAAATTCATGATTTAATACTTGTACGAGCTAAAAAGCTTAAAAATAACATTTAGCAGTTTTAATTGATTTTTTTGAAACTTGTACGAGCCAAAAATTTAAAAATAACATTTAGCATTTTTAATTGATTTTTTTGAAACTTGTGGGAGCCAATAAGCTTAAAAAATAATTTTGAAGAGTTGAAATTCATGATTTAATACTTGTACGAGCCAAAAAGCTTAAAAAATAATTTTCAAGAGTTGAAATTCATGATTTAATACTTGTACGAGGCAAAAAGCTTAAAAAAATAATTTTCAAGAGTTGAAATTCATGATTTAATACTTGTACGAGGCAAAAAGCTTAAAAAATAATTTTAAAGAGTTGAAATTCATGATTTAATTTTGTACGAGCCAATAAGCTTAAAAAATAATTTTGAAGAGTTGAAATTCATGATTTAATACTTGTACGAGCCAAAAAGCTTAAAAAATAATTTTCAAGAGTTGAAATTCATGATTTAATACTTGTACGAGCCAAAAAGCTTAAAAAAATAATTTTCAAGAGTTGAAATTCATGATTTAATACTTGTACGAGGCAAAAAGCTTAAAAAATAATTTTCAAGAGTTGAAATTCATGATTTAATACTTGTACGAGCCAATAAGCTTAAAAAATAATTTTCAAGAGTTGAAATTCATGATTTAATACTTGTACGAGCCAAAAAGCTTAAAAAATAATTTTCAAGAGTTGAAATTCATGATTTAATACTTGTACGAGCCAAAAAGCTTAAAAATAACATTTAGCATTTTTAATTGATTTTTTTGTAACTTGTAGGAGCCAAAAAGCTTAAAAAATAATTTTCAAGAGTTGAAATTCATGGTTTAATACTTGTACGAGCTAAAAAGCTTAAAAATAACATTTAGCAGTTTTAATTGATTTTTTTGAAACTTGTACGAGCCAAAAAGTTTAAAAATAACATTTAGCATTTTTAATTGATTTTTTTGAAACTTGTGGGAGCCAAAAAGCTTAAAAAATAATTTTCAAGAGTTGAAATTCATGATTTAATACTTGTACGAGCTAAAAAGCTTAAAAATTACATTTAGCAGTTTTAATTGATTTTTTTGAAACTTGTACGAGCCAAAAAGTTTAAAAATAACATTTAGCATTTTTAATTGATTTTTTTGAAACTTGTGGGAGCCAAAAAGCTTAAAAAATAATTTTCAAGAGTTGAAATTCATGATTTAATACTTGTACGAGCTAAAAAGCTTAAAAATAACATTTAGCAGTTTTAATTGATTTTTTTGAAACTTGTACGAGCCAAAAAGTTTAAAAATAACATTTAGCATTTTTAATTGATTTTTTTGAAACTTGTGGGAGCCAATAAGCTTAAAAAATAATTTTGAAGAGTTGAAATTCATGATTTAATACTTGTACGAGCCAAAAAGCTTAAAAAATAATTTTCAAGAGTTGAAATTCATGATTTAATACTTGTACGAGGCAAAAAGCTTAAAAAAATAATTTTCAAGAGTTGAAATTCATGATTTAATACTTGTACGAGGCAAAAAGCTTAAAAAATAATTTTCAATAGTTGAAATTCATGATTTAATTTTGTACGAGCCAATAAGCTTAAAAAATAATTTTGAAGAGTTGAAATTCATGATTTAATACTTGTACGAGCCAAAAAGCTTAAAAAATAATTTTCAAGAGTTGAAATTCATGATTTAATACTTGTACGAGCCAAAAAGCTTAAAAAATAATTTTCAAGAGTTGAAATTCATGATTTAATACTTGTACGAGGCAAAAAGCTTAAAAAATAATTTTCAAGAGTTGAAATTCATGATTTAATACTTGTACGAGCCAATAAGCTTAAAAAATAATTTTCAAGAGTTGAAATTCATGATTTAATACTTGTACGAGCCAAAAAGCTTAAAAAATAATTTTCAAGAGTTGAAATTCATGATTTAATACTTGTACGAGCCAAAAAGCTTAAAAATAACATTTAGCATTTTTAATTGATTTTTTTGTAACTTGTAGGAGCCAAAAAGCTTAAAAAATAATTTTCAAGAGTTGAAATTCATGGTTTAATACTTGTACGAGCTAAAAAGCTTAAAAATAACATTTAGCAGTTTTAATTGATTTTTTTGAAACTTGTACGAGCCAAAAAGTTTAAAAATAACATTTAGCATTTTTAATTGATTTTTTTGAAACTTGTGGGAGCCAAAAAGCTTAAAAAATAATTTTCAAGAGTTGAAATTCATGATTTAATACTTGTACGAGCTAAAAAGCTTAAAAATAACATTTAGCAGTTTTAATTGATTTTTTTGAAACTTGTACGAGCCAAAAAGCTTAAAAAATAATTTTCATGAGTTTAAATTCATGATTTAATACTTGTACGAGGCAAAAAGCTTAAAAAATATTTTTCAAGAGTTGAAATTCTGTTTGTACGAGCCAAAAAATTGAAAAATAACATTTACCAGTTTTAATTAATTTTTTTGAAACTTGTACGAGCCAAAAAGTTTAAAAATAACATTTAGCATTTTTAATTGATTTTTTTGAAACTTGTGGGAGCCAAAAAGCTTAAAAAATAATTTTCAAGAGTTGAAATTCATGATTTAATACTTGTACGAGCTAAAAAGCTTAAAAATAACATTTAGCAGTTTTAATTGATTTTTTTGAAACTTGTACGAGCCAAAAAGTTTAAAAATAACATTTAGCATTTTTAATTGATTTTTTTGAAACTTGTGGGAGCCAATAAGCTTAAAAAATAATTTTGAAGAGTTGAAATTCATGATTTAATACTTGTACGAGCCAAAAAGCTTAAAAAATAATTTTCAAGAGTTGAAATTCATGATTTAATACTTGTACGAGGCAAAAAGCTTAAAAAAATAATTTTCAAGAGTTGAAATTCATGATTTAATACTTGTACGAGGCAAAAAGCTTAAAAAATAATTTTAAAGAGTTGAAATTCATGATTTAATTTTGTACGAGCCAATAAGCTTAAAAAATAATTTTGAAGAGTTGAAATTCATGATTTAATACTTGTACGAGCCAAAAAGCTTAAAAAATAATTTTCAAGAGTTGAAATTCATGATTTAATACTTGTACGAGCCAAAAAGCTTAAAAATAACATTTAGCATTTTTAATTGATTTTTTTGTAACTTGTAGGAGCCAAAAAGCTTAAAAAATAATTTTCAAGAGTTGAAATTCATGGTTTAATACTTGTACGAGCTAAAAAGCTTAAAAATAACATTTAGCAGTTTTAATTGATTTTTTTGAAACTTGTACGAGCCAAAAAGTTTAAAAATAACATTTAGCATTTTTAATTGATTTTTTTGAAACTTGTGGGAGCCAAAAAGCTTAAAAAATAATTTTCAAGAGTTGAAATTCATGATTTAATACTTGTACGAGCTAAAAAGCTTAAAAATAACATTTAGCAGTTTTAATTGATTTTTTTGAAACTTGTACGAGCCAAAAAGCTTAAAAAATAATTTTCAAGAGTTTAAATTCATGATTTAATACTTGTACGAGGCAAAAAGCTTAAAAAATATTTTTCAAGAGTTGAAATTCTGTTTGTACGAGCCAAAAAATTGAAAAATAACATTTACCAGTTTTAATTAATTTTTTTGAAACTTGTACGAGCCAAAAAGTTTAAAAATAACATTTAGCAGTTTTAATTGATTTTTTTGAAACCTGTAGGAGCCAAAAAGCTTAAAAAATAATTTTCAAGAGTTGAAATTCATGATTTAATACTTGTACGAGCCAAAAAGCTTAAAAAATAATTTTGAAGAGTTGAAATTCATGATTTAATACTTGTACGAGCCAATAAGCTTAAAAAATAATTTTGAAGAGTTGAAATTCATGATTTAATACTTGTACGAGCCAAAAAGCTTAAAAAATAATTTTCAAGAGTTGAAATTCATGATTTAATACTTGTACGAGGCAAAAAGCTTAAAAAAATAATTTTCAAGGGTTGAAATTCATGATTTAATACTTGTACGAGGCAAAAAGCTTAAAAAATAATTTTCAAGAGTTGAAATTCATGATTTAATACTTGTACGAGCCAATAAGCTTAAAAAATAATTTTCAAGAGTTGAAATTCATGATTTAATACTTGTACGAGCCAAAAAGCTTAAAAAATAATTTTGAAGAGTTGAAATTCATGATTTAATACTTGTACGAGCCAATAAGCTTAAAAAATAATTTTGAAGAGTTGAAATTCATGATTTAATACTTGTACGAGCCAAAAAGCTTAAAAAATAATTTTCAAGAGTTGAAATTCATGATTTAATACTTGTACGAGGCAAAAAGCTTAAAAATAACATTTAGCAGTTTTAATTGATTTTTTTTGAAACCTGTAGGAGCCAAAAAGCTTAAAAAATAATTTTCAAGAGTTGAAATTCATGATTTAATACTTGTACGAGCCAAAAAGCTTAAAAAATAATTTTGAAGAGTTGAAATTCATGATTTAATACTTGTACGAGCCAATAAGCTTAAAAAATAATTTTGAAGAGTTGAAATTCATGATTTAATACTTGTACGAGCCAAAAAGCTTAAAAAATAATTTTCAAGAGTTGAAATTCATGATTTAATACTTGTACGAGCCAAAAAGCTTAAAAAATAATTTTCAAGGGTTGAAATTCATGATTTAATACTTGTACGAGCCAAAAAGCTTAAAAAATAATTTTCAAGAGTTGAAATTCATGATTTAATACTTGTACGAGCCAATAAGCTTAAAAAATAATTTTCAAGAGTTGAAATTCATGATTTAATACTTGTACGAGCCAAAAAGCTTAAAAAATAATTTTGAAGAGTTGAAATTCATGATTTAATACTTGTACGAGTTAAAAAGCTTAAAAAATAATTTTCAATGGTTGAAATTTATGATTTAATACTTGTACGAGCCAAAAAGCTTAAAAATAACATTAAGCATTTTTAATTGATTTTTTTGAAACTTGTAGGAGCCAAAAAGCTTAAAAAATAATTTTCAAGAGTTGAAATTCATGATTTAATACTTGTACGAGCTAAAAAGCTTAAAAATAACATTTAGCAGTTTTAATTGATTTTTTTGAAACTTGTACGAGCCAAAAAGCTTAAAAAATAATTTTCGAGAGTTGAAATTCATGATTTAATACTTGTACGAGGCAAAAAGCTTAAAAAATAATTTTCAAGAGTTGAAATTCAAGATTTAATGCTTGCACGAGCCAAAAAATTTAAAAATAACATTTACCAGTTTTAATTAATTTTTTTGAAACTTGTACGAGCCAAAAAGTTTAAAAATAACATTTAGCAGTTTTAATTGATTTTTTTTGAAACCTGTAGGAGCCAAAAAGCTTAAAAAATAATTTTCAAGAGTTGAAATTCATGATTTAATACTTGTACGAGCCAAAAAGCTTAAAAAATAATTTTGAAGAGTTGAAATTCATGATTTAATACTTGTACGAGCCAATAAGCTTAAAAAATAATTTTGAAGAGTTGAAATTCATGATTTAATACTTGTACGAGCCAAAAAGCTTAAAAAATAATTTTCAAGAGTTGAAATTCATGATTTAGTACTTGTACGAGGCAAAAAGCTTAAAAAATAATTTTCAAGAGTTGAAATTCATGATTTAATACTTGTACGAGCCAAAAAGCTTAAAAAATAATTTTCAAGAGTTGAAATTCATGATTTAATACTTGTACGAGGCAAAAAGCTTAAAAAATAATTTTAAAGAGTTGAAATTCATGATTTAATTTTGTACGAGCCAATAAGCTTAAAAAATAATTTCGAAGAGTTGAAATTCATGATTTAATACTTGTACGAGCCAAAAAGCTTAAAAAATAATTTTCAAGAGTTGAAATTCATGATTTAATACTTGTACGAGCCAAAAAGCTTAAAAAATAATTTTCAAGAGTTGAAATTCATGATTTAATACTTGTACGAGGCAAAAAGCTTAAAAAATAATTTTCAAGAGTTGAAATTCAAGATTTAATGCTTGTACGAGCCAAAAAATTTAAAAATAACATTTAGCATTTTTAATTGATTTTTTTGAAACTTGTGGGAGCCAAAAAGCTTAAAAAATAATTTTCAAGAGTTGAAATTCATGATTTAATACTTGTACGAGCTAAAAAGCTTAAAAATAACATTTAGCAGTTTTAATTGATTTTTTTGAAACTTGTACGAGCCAAAAAGTTTAAAAATAACATTTAGCATTTTTAATTGATTTTTTTGAAACTTGTGGGAGCCAATAAGCTTAAAAAATAATTTTGAAGAGTTGAAATTCATGATTTAATACTTGTACGAGCCAAAAAGCTTAAAAAATAATTTTCAAGAGTTGAAATTCATGATTTAATACTTGTACGAGGCAAAAAGCTTAAAAAAATAATTTTCAAGAGTTGAAATTCATGATTTAATACTTGTACGAGGCAAAAAGCTTAAAAAATAATTTTAAAGAGTTGAAATTCATGATTTAATTTTGTACGAGCCAATAAGCTTAAAAAATAATTTTGAAGAGTTGAAATTCATGATTTAATACTTGTACGAGCCAAAAAGCTTAAAAAATAATTTTCAAGAGTTGAAATTCATGATTTAATACTTGTACGAGGCAAAAAGCTTAAAAAAATAATTTTCAAGAGTTGAAATTCATGATTTAATACTTGTACGAGGCAAAAAGCTTAAAAAATAATTTTAAAGAGTTGAAATTCATGATTTAATTTTGTACGAGCCAATAAGCTTAAAAAATAATTTTGAAGAGTTGAAATTCATGATTTAATACTTGTACGAGCCAAAAAGCTTAAAAAATAATTTTCAAGAGTTGAAATTCATGATTTAATACTTGTACGAGCCAAAAAGCTTAAAAAAATAATTTTCAAGAGTTGAAATTCATGATTTAATACTTGTACGAGGCAAAAAGCTTAAAAAATAATTTTCAAGAGTTGAAATTCATGATTTAATACTTGTACGAGCCAATAAGCTTAAAAAATAATTTTCAAGAGTTGAAATTCATGATTTAATACTTGTACGAGCCAAAAAGCTTAAAAAATAATTTTCAAGAGTTGAAATTCATGATTTAATACTTGTACGAGCCAAAAAGCTTAAAAATAACATTTAGCATTTTTAATTGATTTTTTAAACTTGTAGGAGCCAAAAAGCTTAAAAAATAATTTTCAAGAGTTGAAATTCATGGTTTAATACTTGTACGAGCTAAAAAGCTTAAAAATAACATTTAGCAGTTTTAATTGATTTTTTTGAAACTTGTACGAGCCAAAAAGTTTAAAAATAACATTTAGCATTTTTAATTGATTTTTTTGAAACTTGTGGGAGCCAAAAAGCTTAAAAAATAATTTTCAAGAGTTGAAATTCATGATTTAATACTTGTACGAGCTAAAAAGCTTAAAAATAACATTTAGCAGTTTTAATTGATTTTTTTGAAACTTGTACGAGCCAAAAAGCTTAAAAAATAATTTTCATGAGTTTAAATTCATGATTTAATACTTGTACGAGGCAAAAAGCTTAAAAAATATTTTTCAAGAGTTGAAATTCTGTTTGTACGAGCCAAAAAATTGAAAAATAACATTTACCAGTTTTAATTAATTTTTTTGAAACTTGTACGAGCCAAAAAGTTTAAAAATAACATTTAGCAGTTTTAATTGATTTTTTTTGAAACCTGTAGGAGCCAAAAAGCTTAAAAAATAATTTTCAAGAGTTGAAATTCATGATTTAATACTTGTACGAGCCAAAAAGCTTAAAAAATAATTTTGAAGAGTTGAAATTCATGATTTAATACTTGTACGAGCCAATAAGCTTAAAAAATAATTTTGAAGAGTTGAAATTCATGATTTAATACTTGTACGAGCCAAAAAGCTTAAAAAATAATTTTCAAGAGTTGAAATTCATGATTTAATACTTGTACGAGGCAAAAAGCTTAAAAATAACATTTAGCAGTTTTAATTGATTTTTTTTGAAACCTGTAGGAGCCAAAAAGCTTAAAAAATAATTTTCAAGAGTTGAAATTCATGATTTAATACTTGTACGAGCCAAAAAGCTTAAAAAATAATTTTGAAGAGTTGAAATTCATGATTTAATACTTGTACGAGCCGATAAGCTTAAAAAATAATTTTGAAGAGTTGAAATTCATGATTTAATACTTGTACGAGCCAAAAAGCTTAAAAAATAATTTTCAAGAGTTGAAATTCATGATTTAATACTTGTACGAGGCAAAAAGCTTAAAAAAATAATTTTCAAGGGTTGAAATTCATGATTTAATACTTGTACGAGGCAAAAAGCTTAAAAAATAATTTTCAAGAGTTGAAATTCATGATTTAATACTTGTACGAGCCAATAAGCTTAAAAAATAATTTTCAAGAGTTGAAATTCATGATTTAATACTTGTACGAGCCAAAAAGCTTAAAAAATAATTTTGAAGAGTTGAAATTCATGATTTAATACTTGTACGAGTTAAAAAGCTTAAAAAATAATTTTCAATGGTTGAAATTTATGATTTAATACTTGTACGAGCCAAAAAGCTTAAAAATAACATTAAGCATTTTTAATTGATTTTTTTGAAACTTGTAGGAGCCAAAAAGCTTAAAAAATAATTTTCAAGAGTTGAAATTCATGATTTAATACTTGTACGAGCTAAAAAGCTTAAAAATAACATTTAGCAGTTTTAATTGATTTTTTAAACTTGTACGAGCCAAAAAGCTTAAAAAATAATTTTCGAGAGTTGAAATTCATGATTTAATACTTGTACGAGGCAAAAAGCTTAAAAAATAATTTTCAAGAGTTGAAATTCAAGATTTAATGCTTGCACGAGCCAAAAAATTTAAAAATAACATTTACCAGTTTTAATTAATTTTTTTGAAACTTGTACGAGCCAAAAAGTTTAAAAATAACATTTAGCAGTTTTAATTGATTTTTTTGAAACCTGTAGGAGCCAAAAAGCTTAAAAAATAATTTTCAAGAGTTGAAATTCATGATTTAATACTTGTACGAGCCAAAAAGCTTAAAAAATAATTTTGAAGAGTTGAAATTCATGATTTAATACTTGTACGAGCCAATAAGCTTAAAAAATAATTTTGAAGAGTTGAAATTCATGATTTAATACTTGTACGAGCCAAAAAGCTTAAAAAATAATTTTCAAGAGTTGAAATTCATGATTTAGTACTTGTACGAGGCAAAAAGCTTAAAAAATAATTTTCAAGAGTTGAAATTCATGATTTAATACTTGTACGAGGCAAAAAGCTTAAAAAAATAATTTTCAAGAGTTGAAATTCATGATTTAATACTTGTACGAGGCAAAAAGCTTAAAAAATAATTTTAAAGAGTTGAAATTCATGATTTAATTTTGTACGAGCCAATAAGCTTAAAAAATAATTTCGAAGAGTTGAAATTCATGATTTAATACTTGTACGAGCCAAAAAGCTTAAAAAATAATTTTCAAGAGTTGAAATTCATGATTTAATACTTGTACGAGCCAAAAAGCTTAAAAAAATAATTTTCAAGAGTTGAAATTCATGATTTAATACTTGTACGAGGCAAAAAGCTTAAAAAATAATTTTCAAGAGTTGAAATTCAAGATTTAATGCTTGTACGAGCCAAAAAATTTAAAAATAACATTTAGCATTTTTAATTGATTTTTTTGAAACTTGTGGGAGCCAAAAAGCTTAAAAAATAATTTTCAAGAGTTGAAATTCATGATTTAATACTTGTACGAGCTAAAAAGCTTAAAAATAACATTTAGCAGTTTTAATTGATTTTTTTGAAACTTGTACGAGCCAAAAAGTTTAAAAATAACATTTAGCATTTTTAATTGATTTTTTTGAAACTTGTGGGAGCCAATAAGCTTAAAAAATAATTTTGAAGAGTTGAAATTCATGATTTAATACTTGTACGAGCCAAAAAGCTTAAAAAATAATTTTCAAGAGTTGAAATTCATGATTTAATACTTGTACGAGGCAAAAAGCTTAAAAAAATAATTTTCAAGAGTTGAAATTCATGATTTAATACTTGTACGAGGCAAAAAGCTTAAAAAAATAATTTTCAAGAGTTGAAATTCATGATTTAATACTTGTACGAGGCAAAAAGCTTAAAAAATAATTTTCAAGAGTTGAAATTCATGATTTAATACTTGTACGAGCCAAAAAGCTTAAAAAATAATTTTGAAGAGTTGAAATTCATGATTTAATACTTGTACGAGCCAATAAGCTTAAAAAATAATTTTGAAGAGTTGAAATTCATGATTTAATACTTGTACGAGCCAAAAAGCTTAAAAAATAATTTTCAAGAGTTGAAATTCATGATTTAATACTTGTACGAGGCAAAAAGCTTAAAAAAATAATTTTCAAGGGTTGAAATTCATGATTTAATACTTGTACGAGGCAAAAAGCTTAAAAAATAATTTTCAAGAGTTGAAATTCATGATTTAATACTTGTACGAGCCAATAAGCTTAAAAAATAATTTTCAAGAGTTGAAATTCATGATTTAATACTTGTACGAGCCAAAAAGCTTAAAAAATAATTTTGAAGAGTTGAAATTCATGATTTAATACTTGTACGAGTTAAAAAGCTTAAAAAATAATTTTCAATGGTTGAAATTTATGATTTAATACTTGTACGAGCCAAAAAGCTTAAAAATAACATTAAGCATTTTTAATTGATTTTTTTGAAACTTGTAGGAGCCAAAAAGCTTAAAAAATAATTTTCAAGAGTTGAAATTCATGATTTAATACTTGTACGAGCTAAAAAGCTTAAAAATAACATTCAACAGTTTTAATTATTTTTTAAACTTGTACGAGCCAAAAAGCTTAAAAAATAATTTTCAAGAGTTGAAATTCATGATTTAATACTTGTACGAGGCAAAAAGCTTAAAAAATAATTTTCAAGAGTTGAAATTCAAGATTTAATGCTTGCACGAGCCAAAAAATTTAAAAATAACATTTACCAGTTTTAATTAATTTTTTTGAAACTTGTACGAGCCAAAAAGTTTAAAAATAACATTTAGCAGTTTTAATTGATTTTTTTTGAAACCTGTAGGAGCCAAAAAGCTTAAAAAATAATTTTCAAGAGTTGAAATTCATGATTTAATACTTGTACGAGCCAAAAAGCTTAAAAAATAATTTTGAAGAGTTGAAATTCATGATTTAATACTTGTACGAGCCAATAAGCTTAAAAAATAATTTTGAAGAGTTGAAATTCATGATTTAATACTTGTACGAGCCAAAAAGCTTAAAAAATAATTTTCAAGAGTTGAAATTCATGATTTAGTACTTGTACGAGGCAAAAAGCTTAAAAAATAATTTTCAAGAGTTGAAATTCATGATTTAATACTTGTACGAGGCAAAAAGCTTAAAAAAATAATTTTCAAGAGTTGAAATTCATGATTTAATACTTGTACGAGGCAAAAAGCTTAAAAAATAATTTTAAAGAGTTGAAATTCATGATTTAATTTTGTACGAGCCAATAAGCTTAAAAAATAATTTCGAAGAGTTGAAATTCATGATTTAATACTTGTACGAGCCAAAAAGCTTAAAAAATAATTTTCAAGAGTTGAAATTCATGATTTAATACTTGTACGAGCCAAAAAGCTTAAAAAAATAATTTTCAAGAGTTGAAATTCATGATTTAATACTTGTACGAGGCAAAAAGCTTAAAAAATAATTTTCAAGAGTTGAAATTCAAGATTTAATGCTTGTACGAGCCAAAAAATTTAAAAATAACATTTAGCATTTTTAATTGATTTTTTTGAAACTTGTGGGAGCCAAAAAGCTTAAAAAATAATTTTCAAGAGTTGAAATTCATGATTTAATACTTGTACGAGCTAAAAAGCTTAAAAATAACATTTAGCAGTTTTAATTGATTTTTTTGAAACTTGTACGAGCCAAAAAGTTTAAAAATAACATTTAGCATTTTTAATTGATTTTTTTGAAACTTGTGGGAGCCAATAAGCTTAAAAAATAATTTTGAAGAGTTGAAATTCATGATTTAATACTTGTACGAGCCAAAAAGCTTAAAAAATAATTTTCAAGAGTTGAAATTCATGATTTAATACTTGTACGAGGCAAAAAGCTTAAAAAAATAATTTTCAAGAGTTGAAATTCATGATTTAATACTTGTACGAGGCAAAAAGCTTAAAAAATAATTTTAAAGAGTTGAAATTCATGATTTAATTTTGTACGAGCCAATAAGCTTAAAAAATAATTTTGAAGAGTTGAAATTCATGATTTAATACTTGTACGAGCCAAAAAGCTTAAAAAATAATTTTCAAGAGTTGAAATTCATGATTTAATACTTGTACGAGCCAAAAAGCTTAAAAAAATAATTTTCAAGAGTTGAAATTCATGATTTAATACTTGTACGAGGCAAAAAGCTTAAAAAATAATTTTCAAGAGTTGAAATTCATGATTTAATACTTGTACGAGCCAATAAGCTTAAAAAATAATTTTCAAGAGTTGAAATTCATGATTTAATACTTGTACGAGCCAAAAAGCTTAAAAAATAATTTTCAAGAGTTGAAATTCATGATTTAATACTTGTACGAGCCAAAAAGCTTAAAAATAACATTTAGCATTTTTAATTGATTTTTTTGTAACTTGTAGGAGCCAAAAAGCTTAAAAAATAATTTTCAAGAGTTGAAATTCATGGTTTAATACTTGTACGAGCTAAAAAGCTTAAAAATAACATTTAGCAGTTTTAATTGATTTTTTTGAAACTTGTACGAGCCAAAAAGTTTAAAAATAACATTTAGCATTTTTAATTGATTTTTTTGAAACTTGTGGGAGCCAAAAAGCTTAAAAAATAATTTTCAAGAGTTGAAATTCATGATTTAATACTTGTACGAGCTAAAAAGCTTAAAAATAACATTTAGCAGTTTTAATTGATTTTTTTGAAACTTGTACGAGCCAAAAAGCTTAAAAAATAATTTTCATGAGTTTAAATTCATGATTTAATACTTGTACGAGGCAAAAAGCTTAAAAAATATTTTTCAAGAGTTGAAATTCTGTTTGTACGAGCCAAAAAATTGAAAAATAACATTTACCAGTTTTAATTAATTTTTTTGAAACTTGTACGAGCCAAAAAGTTTAAAAATAACATTTAGCATTTTTAATTGATTTTTTTGAAACTTGTGGGAGCCAAGAAGCTTAAAAAATAATTTTGAAGAGTTGAAATTCATGATTTAATACTTGTACGAGCCAAAAAGCTTAAAAAATAATTTTCAAGAGTTGAAATTCATGATTTAATACTTGTACGAGGCAAAAAGCTTAAAAAAATAATTTTCAAGAGTTGAAATTCATGATTTAATACTTGTACGAGGCAAAAAGCTTAAAAAATAATTTTAAAGAGTTGAAATTCATGATTTAATTTTGTACGAGCCAATAAGCTTAAAAAATAATTTTGAAGAGTTGAAATTCATGATTTAATACTTGTACGAGCCAAAAG
Source organism: Tomocerus qinae (assembly GCA_020055645.1). Lineage (NCBI taxonomy): Eukaryota > Metazoa > Arthropoda > Collembola > Entomobryomorpha > Tomoceridae > Tomocerus > Tomocerus qinae. The sequence goes on along the minus strand of JAECZT010000015.1, from coordinate 79,282 downwards.
CTTAAAAAATAATTTTCAAGAGTTGAAATTCATGATTTAATACTTGTACGAGCCAAAAAGCTTAAAAAATAATTTTCAAGAGTTGAAATTCATGATTTAATACTTGTACGAGGCAAAAAGCTTAAAAAATAATTTTCAAGAGTTGAAATTCATGATTTAATACTTGTACGAGCCAATAAGCTTAAAAAATAATTTTCAAGAGTTGAAATTCATGATTTAATACTTGTACGAGCCAAAAAGCTTAAAAAATAATTTTCAAGAGTTGAAATTCATGATTTAATACTTGTACGAGCCAAAAAGCTTAAAAATAACATTTAGCATTTTTAATTGATTTTTTTGTAACTTGTAGGAGCCAAAAAGCTTAAAAAATAATTTTCAAGAGTTGAAATTCATGGTTTAATACTTGTACGAGCTAAAAAGCTTAAAAATAACATTTAGCAGTTTTAATTGATTTTTTTGAAACTTGTACGAGCCAAAAAGGTTAAAAATAACATTTAGCATTTTTAATTGATTTTTTTGAAACTTGTGGGAGCCAAAAAGCTTAAAAAATAATTTTCAAGAGTTGAAATTCATGATTTAATACTTGTACGAGCTAAAAAGCTTAAAAATAACATTTAGCAGTTTTAATTGATTTTTTTGAAACTTGTACGAGCCAAAAAGCTTAAAAAATAATTTTCATGAGTTTAAATTCATGATTTAATACTTGTACGAGGCAAAAAGCTTAAAAAATATTTTTCAAGAGTTGAAATTCTGTTTGTACGAGCCAAAAAATTGAAAAATAACATTTACCAGTTTTAATTAATTTTTTTGAAACTTGTACGAGCCAAAAAGTTTAAAAATAATATTTAGCAGTTTTATTTGATTTTTTTTGAAACCTGTAGGAGCCAAAAAGCTTTAAAAATAGTTTTCAAGAGTTGAAATTCATGATTTAATACTTGTACGAGCCAAAAAGCTTAAAAAATAATTTTCAAGAGTTGAAATTCATGATTTAATTTTGTACGAGCCAATAAGCTTAAAAAATAATTTTGAAAAGTTGAAATTCATGATTTAATACTTGTACGAGCCAATAAGCTTAAAAAATGATTTTCAAGAGTTGAAATTCATGATTTAATACTTGTACGAGGCAAAAAGCTTAAAAAAATAATTTTCAAGAGTTGAAATTCATGATTTAATACTTGTACGAGGCAAAAAGCTTAAAAAATAATTTTCAAGATTTGAAATTCATGATTTAATACTTGTACGAGCCAATAAGCTTAAAAAATGATTTTCAAGAGTTGAAATTCATGATTTAATACTTGTACGAGCCAAAAAGCTTAAAAAATAATTTTGAAGAGTTGAAATTCATGATTTAATACTTGTACGAGCCAAAAAGCTTAAAAAATAATTTTCAATGGTTGAAATTTATGATTTAATACTTGTACGAGCCAAAAAGCTTAAAAATAACATTAAGCATTTTTAATTGATTTTTTTGAAACTTGTAGGAGCCAAAAAGCTTAAAAAATAATTTTCAAGAGTTGAAATTCATGATTTAATACTTGTACGAGCTAAAAAGCTTAAAAATAACATTTAGCAGTTTTAATTGATTTTTTTGAAACTTGTACGAGCCAAAAAGCTTAAAAAATAATTTTCAAGAGTTGAAATTCATGATTTAATACTTGTACGAGGCAAAAAGCTTAAAAAATAATTTTCAAGAGTTGAAATTCAAGATTTAATGCTTGCACGAGCCAAAAAATTTAAAAATAACATTTACCAGTTTTAATTAATTTTTTTGAAACTTGTACGAGCCAAAAAGTTTAAAAATAACATTTAGCAGTTTTAATTGATTTTTTTGAAACCTGTAGGAGCCAAAAAGCTTAAAAAATAATTTTCAAGAGTTGAAATTCATGATTTAATACTTGTACGAGCCAAAAAGCTTAAAAAATAATTTTGAAGAGTTGAAATTCATGATTTAATACTTGTACGAGCCAATAAGCTTAAAAAATAATTTTGAAGAGTTGAAATTCATGATTTAATACTTGTACGAGCCAAAAAGCTTAAAAAATAATTTTCAAGAGTTGAAATTCATGATTTAATACTTGTACGAGGCAAAAAGCTTAAAAAATAATTTTCAAGAGTTGAAATTCATGATTTAATACTTGTACGAGGCAAAAAGCTTAAAAAAATAATTTTCAAGAGTTGAAATTCATGATTTAATACTTGTACGAGGCAAAAAGCTTAAAAAATAATTTTAAAGAGTTGAAATTCATGATTTAATTTTGTACGAGCCAATAAGCTTAAAAAATAATTTCGAAGAGTTGAAATTCATGATTTAATACTTGTACGAGCCAAAAAGCTTAAAAAATAATTTTCAAGAGTTGAAATTCATGATTTAATACTTGTACGAGCCAAAAAGCTTAAAAAAATAATTTTCAAGAGTTGAAATTCATGATTTAATACTTGTACGAGGCAAAAAGCTTAAAAAATAATTTTCAAGAGTTGAAATTCATGATTTAATACTTGTACGAGCCAATAAGCTTAAAAAATAATTTTGAAGAGTCGAAATTCATGATTTAATACTTGTACGAGCCAAAAAGCTTAAAAAATAATTTTCAAGAGTTGAAATTCATGATTTAATACTTGTACGAGCCAAAAAGCTTAAAAAAATAATTTTCAAGAGTTGAAATTCATGATTTAATACTTGTACGAGGCAAAAAGCTTAAAAAATAATTTTCAATGGTTGAAATTCATGATTTAATACTTGTACGAGCTTAAAAGCTTAAAAATAACATTTAGCAGTTTTAATTGATTTTTTTGAAACTTGTACGAGCCAAAAAGCTTAAAAAATAATTTTCAAGAGTTGAAATTCATGATTTAATACTTGTACGAGGAAAAAGCTTAAAAAATATTTTTCAAGAGTTGAAATTCAAGATTTAATGCTTGTACGAGCCAAAAAATTTAAAAATAACAATTACCAGTTTTAATCCGAATGAACAATATACTCTTATAACAATAGATATTGTTTCACTGTACACTAGTCTAAAAACAAAAAATTGCAAAATTTTCTGTACTAAATATTTTGATAATTTTAAGGATAAAATAGAAGTACCTTTTCACCTTACCTCTGAACAATTTATGACTTTGTTAAATCTTAGTTTAGATTATAATTATGTTAAATATAATGATAACTATTACTATCAACATAGAGGTATCCAAATGGGGGGCTCTGCTTCTTGTAGTATTGCTAACATTTCAGTATATGAAGAGCTTAAGCAAATGTTTCAAGCTAGCAAAGAAATCATTTTTCGAAAACGATTCCTTGATGATATTTTCTTAATTGTTAAAAGTACAGACATTTTAGATATGAATATATGGATAGATAATCTTTGTAAACATAACTACCTACAATTCACATATACCTATTCAAAAAGTTCGATTGTTTTCCTAGATCTAGAAATTAGCATCACAACAAATAATAATATTGTTACAAAGTTGTATCGTAAGCCGATGTCTAAACATCTATACTTACATTATTTTTCAAATACTCCTAAGCACCTTAAAGATTCTCTACCTTACTCTCAAGGTATTCGTATTTTAAAATCTTGTTCCGAACACGAAGACAGAAAATCTGAACTGAAAACTTTATTTGACAAATTTAGAAATCGTTGTTATCCTGAAAAAACGTTATTTATAGCTGCTAAGAAATTATTAGACATAAACAGACAAAACTTACTTGTACCTAAAGGTAAATTACTGTTACAAACATTAGCTATTCACAATAGGGATATTTTGTTAAAACACAATATTTCAGCTGATATTAATACATGTGTAAAACCAAAATCCAATTCTACATACTTAGTATTACCATTTTATAAATCTATTTTTAAAATGGGAAAAATTGTAATAGAAAATCTTAAACAAGAATTGGAAAAATGTACACATGAAAAGTATAAAAATCTGACAGGGTCTATTGACTTTAAAATTTCTTATAAAAAAGTGAATAGGCTGCTTGATTTTACAAAATAGTAAAATTTGATTTTTAAGCTGTTGAAATTTGATTTTTAAGCTGTTGTAATCAGTTTTACCAGTAGTCTGACTATTACCAGGGTTGATGTTAAATTCTATACATATATATCCTTGCTTTTGGCACCTTATATTAAAATATATTCTGTGTGTTTACTTTAATTCGGCAACTTTTAAATTCGGATAAATTAAATTTATCTATAAATTATATTTTGATTGAAACGCTTATAATTATTACTAATTTATATTAGAAAATTAAAATTGGACTTATCGAAACCCTACCTTTAGTATACGATGACATTTTTTGGTATGTTTATTATTTATAAAAATCTGTTCTGTTTACATATGATTATATCTAACTCAGTTTTATTGAGCTAATTATTGTTTGTTTTTTCCGCTAATGGCATAATCAATGTTGAATTTGTAATTATATATACATTAAGTAATTAACTGTACTCTTATTACATACCATTTAGCCTGAAGAAGTTACAAGCGAAACCTGGTTGCAAATAAATGGTATCCGTATTCTAGCAGAAAAACTCGAGTTCCTGTGGTTTATTGTCCGATCATCTAGTTCATCTATTTGCATTCAGACTTTCACTTTAAAAGGTCTAATCTTTTAAAGGGACACCCCAATCTTAATTGATATTAAGATTACCACTGGGCATCAATATTGATCCTCGTTTTTCTGTTTTCAAGAATACAATGGCAAAAAATACTACGCCCGAAGTGAATTCAAAGTTACAAGAACTATTTGCATCGGGTGATGATAGTGATTCTCAATGTATTGACAATTACGATTCCAGTGATGAAGATCCTACAACAAAAACAATAACAAAAAGGAAACTTAATCGTTCTGTAGACCAAACAGACAACACTAAGAAAATGAAAACAAACTTCAACCAAATTATTGAAACATTAGACCCTCTCAAAAGATTGGCGATTCACAAATTTTCTACAAATCCCGACGACCCCATTGTAGCTGAATATTTTGATTTGATTAATGAAATTCATCTTTTGCCTACAATCCCGAAAAAGGATAATATGAAGAAAGTTCTCAATATTTCAAATCCTGTGGCTGTAACAAGTGACACCAGTATTTTTTTAATAAAAAACTTCATGTCATTTTTTCAATCTAAATACTTTCAAAACAACATGCAAGAAGCAACTGCCAGAAGATTAGCCGTTCTCAATCCACACGCAAAATTATCAATTCCTTGTTTCCAACTCTTGCCATCAAATACTCACGAACAATTCAGTGCTTTGAAAAAAGGTTTGATGCTGCAGTTACAAGAAAGCGCAAATAATGGCTCTGAATTTGTTTCCGAACTTCTGATACTGCGGAATTACAAAGCAATCCTTAATGATGAAAGTTATCAAAAAGTTCCCGATGAAAATAGGAAAAGTGCTTTGGAACAAATTTTCGCTTCTCATTTTTTTAAGGCAGAAATGGAATTTACAAAAAACTTTAACATAAAATGCATTGGTTGGTCAAGCAGAACTTGCAAGGTAATTGAAAGTATTCCGTCCTGGAGAAAAGACGAAGAAAACCGCCCACCCACAAATGCCTTTAACAAACATGCTGGCAAAATCGAAGCACGAATAAATCAGGGAACGGAAGACTTTACACCTCAAAAAGTTTGTTCTGACTATGAAAATTTTCTCAGTTGTGCCGATGCTAGTGTTTTGAAAATGAAGGAAAAATCTTCCCAAAGGATTTCAAATATTCCACCCCCTAAAACTCGTCAAAATTTCAACAGCCATAAAGAGTCAAATTTTCCAGTTCGTCGTTATAAAACTGCTAAAAGAACGCCAAAATTTCAAGAAAAACCGAATGTTGTGAAAAAGACTGAACCAAGAAAAACCGAACATAAAAAGTTACACCGCACGGTTCTGAAGGATGAAGCTTCTTCATCCAACCAAACGTTTTCAGTCACAGATTTACTGGATAGAATTCAATAGGATTCAGCCATTGGTGGAAGGGATTTTAATAATAAAAAGCCTGAAGCTATGAAGAAGAGACACAGAAGTAAAAATCGCCGCTTTCACAATATGAGTAAGATGTTCAATGACAAGAAACCTGTAAGTAGAACACAAAATAATAAACTTTATAAACTATTTTCAAAATTAAAATTATCACACAATATAATTCATGATCTAACAGAAAGTAAACTAATGCCAAAATATATGAAAAATATTCTTTCATTAGGATTAAACTTTTGTGTTCAAATATTTCCAAATTTTGAAGTTATTGGCCTGTCAATACAGGAATGTATTCGCAAAATTGCATGGACCATCTATTTTAATTCTAACCCGACAGATAAAGAGGTAACAAACTACGAACTTTTTTGTACAAAAATAAAAAGACAAAATAGGAAATTTAATAGAGTAACGCTATCACATTGTGTTGATGAATCAAAAATGTTTGTGGATTCCAATGCAGCAAGAAACATAACTGAGAAACTTAAAAATAATACGTATTTTAAACCTTTAATTAGTTATCATTTATTGAATAATATAAAAAAATTTTGTGTGGATAACTTCCTCATTATTGCGGAAGCAGATAAAAATGCAGGAATTTGTATTATGAGCAAAATAGATTATGACAATGAAATAGATAGACAGCTAACAGATTTGAATACATATTACCCTACAACGCGTTCTCACTATGAGTTTGCATTTTTAGATTTCTCGGATAGAGTTAAATGTTTAGAAAAATGTCTACCGGAAAATATTAATTTGTTTCGTTTGATACCCAAATACCATGAAGCTTGTAATTTTTATATTTTAGTTAAAATACACAAAAAATTTACAAACTTTCCTATTGGTAGACCAATTTCAGGTACGATTAAGGCATTTAATAAGCCGATAAGTCAATTGGTTGATCAATTTCTACAACCCATAATGTTACATATCCCTGATTTATTATTAGACACAACACATTTTCTGATATTGCTTAACAATCTTAACTTAGATCCGAATGAACAATATACTCTTATAACAATAGATATTGTTTCACTGTACACTAGTCTAAAAACAAAAAATTGCAAAATTTTCTGTACTAAATATTTTGATAATTTTAAGGATAAAATAGAAGTACCTTTTCACCTTACCTCTGAACAATTTATGACTTTGTTAAATCTTAGTTTAGATTATAATTATGTTAAATATAATGATAACTATTACTATCAACATAGAGGTATCCAAATGGGGGGCTCTGCTTCTTGTAGTATTGCTAACATTTCAGTATATGAAGAGCTTAAGCAAATGTTTCAAGCTAGCAAAGAAATCATTTTTCGAAAACGATTCCTTGATGATATTTTCTTAATTGTTAAAAGTACAGACATTTTAGATATGAATATATGGATAGATAATCTTTGTAAACATAACTACCTACAATTCACATATACCTATTCAAAAAGTTCGATTGTTTTCCTAGATCTAGAAATTAGCATCACAACAAATAATAATATTGTTACAAAGTTGTATCGTAAGCCGATGTCTAAACATCTATACTTACATTATTTTTCAAATACTCCTAAGCACCTTAAAGATTCTCTACCTTACTCTCAAGGTATTCGTATTTTAAAATCTTGTTCCGAACACGAAGACAGAAAATCTGAACTGAAAACTTTATTTGACAAATTTAGAAATCGTTGTTATCCTGAAAAAACGTTATTTATAGCTGCTAAGAAATTATTAGACATAAACAGACAAAACTTACTTGTACCTAAAGGTAAATTACTGTTACAAACATTAGCTATTCACAATAGGGATATTTTGTTAAAACACAATATTTCAGCTGATATTAATACATGTGTAAAACCAAAATCCAATTCTACATACTTAGTATTACCATTTTATAAATCTATTTTTAAAATGGGAAAAATTGTAATAGAAAATCTTAAACAAGAATTGGAAAAATGTACACATGAAAAGTATAAAAATCTGACAGGGTCTATTGACTTTAAAATTTCTTATAAAAAAGTGAATAGGCTGCTTGATTTTACAAAATAGGAAAATTTGATTTTTAAGCTGTTGAAATTTGATTTTTAAGCTGTTGTAATCAGTTTTACCAGTAGTCTGACTATTACCAGGGTTGATGTTAAATTCTATACATATATATCCTTGCTTTTGGCACCTTATATTAAAATATATTCTGTGTGTTTACTTTAATTCGGCAACTTTTAAATTCGGATAAATTAAATTTATCTATAAATTATATTTTGATTGAAACGCTTATAATTATTACTAATTTATATTAGAAAATTAAAATTGGACTTATCGAAACCCTACCTTTAGTATACGATGACATTTTTTGGTATGTTTATTATTTATAAAAATTTGTTCTGTTTACATATGATTATATCTAACTCAGTTTTATTGAGCTAATTATTGTTTGTTTTTTCCGCTAATGGCATAATCAATGTTGAATTTGTAATTATATATACATTAAGTAATTAACTGTACTCTTATTACATACCATTTAGCCTGAAGAAGTTACAAGCGAAACCTGGTTGCAAATAAATGGTATCCGTATTCTAGCAGAAAAACTCGAGTTCCTGTGGTTTATTGTCCGATCATCTAGTTCATCTATTTGCATTCAGACTTTCACTTTAAAAGGTCTAATCTTTTAAAGGGACACCCCAATCTTAATTTTTTTGAAACTTGTACGAGCCAAAAGGTTTAAAAATAATATTTAGCAGTTTTAATTGATTTTTTTGAAACCTTTAGGACCCAAAAAGCTTAAAAAATAATTTTCAAGAGTTGAAATTCATGATTTAATACTTGTACGAGCCAAAAAGCTTAAAAAATAATTTTCCAGAGTTAAAATTCATGATTTAATACTTGTACGAGCCAAAAAGCTTAACAAATAATTTTGAAGAGTTGAAATTCATGATTTAATACTTGTACGAGCCAAAAAGCTTAAAAAATAATTTTCAAGAGTTGAAATTCATGATTTAATACTTGTACGAGCCAAAAAGCTTAAAAATAACATTTAGCATTTTTAATTGATTTTTTTGTAACTTGTAGGAGCCAAAAAGCTTAAAAAATAATTTTCAAGAGTTGAAATTCATGATTTAATACTTGTACGAGGTAAAAAGCATAAAAATAACATTTAGCAGTTTTAATTGATTTTTTTGAAACTTGTACGAGCCAAAAAGTTTAAAAATAACATTTAGCATTTTTAATTGATTTTTTTGAAACTTGTGGGAGCCAAAAAGCTTAAAAAATAATTTTCAAGAGTTGAAATTCATGATTTAATACTTGTACGAGCTAAAAAGCTTAAAAATACCATTTAGCAGTTTTAATTGATTTTTTTGAAACTTGTACGAGCCAAAAAGCTTAAAAAATAATTTTCAAGAGTTTAAATTCATGATTTAATACTTGTACGAGGCAAAAAGCTTAAAAAATATTTTTCAAGAGTTGAAATTCTGTTTGTACGAGCCAAAAAATTGAAAAATAACATTTACCAGTTTTAATTAATTTTTTTGAAACTTGTACGAGCCAAAAAGTTTAAAAATAACATTTAGCAGTTTTAATTGATTTTTTTTGAAACCTGTAGGAGCCAAAAAGCTTAAAAAATAATTTTCAAGAGTTGAAATTCATGATTTAATACTTGTACGAGCCAAAAAGCTTAAAAAATAATTTTGAAGAGTTGAAATTCATGATTTAATACTTGTACGAGCCAATAAGCTTAAAAAATAATTTTGAAGAGTTGAAATTCATGATTTAATACTTGTACGAGCAAAAAAGCTTAAAAAATAATTTTCAAGAGTTGAAATTCATGATTTAATACTTGTACGAGGCAAAAAGCTTAAAAAAATAATTTTCAAGAGTTGAAATTCATGATTTAATACTTGTACGAGGCAAAAAGCTAAAAAATAATTTTCTAGAGTTGAAATTCATGATTTAATACTTGTACGAGGCAATAAGCTTAAAAAATAATTTTCAAGAGTTGAAATTCATGATTTAATACTTGTACGAGCCAAAAAGCTTAAAAAATAATTTTGAAGAGTTGAAATTCATGATTTAATACTTGTACGAGCCAAAAAGCTTAAAAAATAATTTTCAAGAGTTGAAATTCATGATTTAATACTTGTACGAGGCAAAAAGCTTAAAAAATAATTTTCAAGAGTTGAAATTCATGATTTAATACTTGTACGAGGCAAAAAGCTTAAAAAATATTTTTCAAGAGTTGAAATTCAAGATTTAATGCTTGTACGAGCCAAAAAATTTAAAAATAACATTTACCAGTTTTAATTAATTTTTTTGAAACTTGTACGAGCCAAAAAGTTTAAAAATAATATTTAGCAGTTTTATTTGATTTTTTTTGAAACCTGTAGGAGCCAAAAAGCTTAAAAAATAGTTTTCAAGAGTTGAAATTCATGATTTAATACTTGTACGAGCCAAAAAGCTTAAAAAATAATTTTCAAGAGTTGAAATTCATGATTTAATTTTGTACGAGCCAATAAGCTTAAAAAATAATTTTGAAAAGTTGAAATTCATGATTTAATACTTGTACGAGCCAAAAAGCTTAAAAAATAATTTTCAACAGTTGAAATTCATGATTTAATACTTGTACGAGCCAAAAAGATTAAAAAATAATTTTGAAGAGTTGAAATTCATGATTTAATACTTGTACGAGGCAAAAAGATTAAAAAATAATTTTCAAGAGCTGAAATTCATGATTTAATACTTGTACGAGCCAAAAAGCTTAAAAATATTATTTAGCAGTTTTAATTGATTTTTTTGAAACTTGTACGAGGCAAAAATCTTAAAAAATATTTTTCTAGAGTTGAAATTCAAGATTTAATGCTTGTACGAGCCAAAAAATTTAAAAATAACATTTAGCAGTTTTAATTGATTTTTTTTGAAACCTGTAGGAGCCAAAAAGCTTAAAAAATAATTTTCAAGAGTTGAAATTCAAGATTTAATACTTGTACGAGCCAAAAAGCTTAAAAAGTAATTTTCAAGAGTTGAAATTCATGATTTAATACTTGTACGAGCCAAAAAGCTTAAAAAATAATTTTCAAGAGTTGAAATTCATGATTTAATACTTGTACGAGCCAAAAAGCTTAAAAATAACATTTAGCATTTTTAATTGATTTTTTTGTAACTTGTAGGAGCCAAAAAGCTTAAAAAATAATTTTCAAGAGTTGAAATTCATGATTTAATACTTGTACGAGCTAAAAAGCTTAAAAATAACATTTATCAGTTTTAATTGATTTTTTGAAACTTGTACGAGCCAAAAAGTTTAAAAATAACATTTAGCATTTTTAATTGATTTTTTTGAAACTTGTGGGAGCCAAAAAGCTTAAAAAATAATTTTCAAGAGTTGAAATTCATGATTTAATACTTGTAAGAGCTAAAAAGCTTAAAAATAACATTTAGCAATTTTAATTGATTTTTTTGAAACTTGTACGAGCCAAAAAGCTTAAAAAATAATTTTCAAGAGTTGAAATTCATGATTTAATACTTGTACGAGGCAAAAAGCTTAAAAAATATTTTTCAAGAGTTGAAATTCTGTTTGTACGAGCCAAAAAATTGAAAAATAACATTTACCAGTTTTAATTAATTTTTTTGAAACTTGTACGAGCCAAAAAGTTTAAAAATAACATTTAGCAGTTTTAATTGATTTTTTTTGAAACCTGTAGGAGCCAAAAAGCTTAAAAAATAATTTTCAAGAGTTGAAATTCATGAGTTAATACTTGTACGAGCCAATAAGCTTAAAAAATAATTTTGAAGAGTTGAAATTCATGATTTAATACTTGTACGAGCCAATAAGCTTAAAAAATAATTTTGAAGAGTTGAAATTCATGATTTAATACTTGTACGAGCCAAAAAGCTTAAAAAATAATTTTCAACAGTTGAAATTCATGATTTAATACTTGTACGAGCCAAAAAGCTTAAAAAATAATTTTCAAGAGTTGAAATTCATGATTTAAGACTTGTACGAGCCAACAAGCTTAAAAAATAATTTTCAAGAGTTGAAATTCATGATTTAATACTTGTATGAGGCAAAAAGCTTAAAAAATAATTTTGAAGAGTTGAAATTCATGATTTAATACTTGTACGAGGCAAAAAGATTAAAAAATAATTTTCAATGGTTGAAATTCATGATTTAATGCTTGTACAAGCTAAAAAGCTTAAAAATAACATTTAGCAGTTTTAATTGATTTTTTTGAAACTTGTACGAGCCAATAAGCTTAAAAAATAATTTTGAAAAGTTGAAATTCATGATTTAATACTTGTACGAGCCAAAAAGCTTAAAAAATAAATTTCAACAGTTGAAATTCATGATTTAATACTTGTACGAGCCAAAAAGCTTAAAAAATAATTTTCAAGAGTTGAAATTCATGATTTAAGACTTGTACGAGCATACAAGCTTAAAAAATAATTTTCAAGAGTTGAAATTCATGATTTAATACTTGTATGAGGCAAAAAGCTTAAAAAATAATTTTGAAGAGTTGAAATTCATGATTTAATACTTGTACGAGGCAAAAAGATTAAAAAATAATTTTCAATGGTTGAAATTCATGATTTAATACTTGTACAAGCTAAAAAGCTTAAAAATAACATTTAGCAGTTTTAATTGATTTTTTTGAAACTTGTACGAGCCAATAAGCTTAAAAAATAATATTGAAGATATGAAATTCATGATTTAATACTTGTACGAGGCAAAAAGCTTAAAAAATAATTTTCAAGAGTTGAAATTCATGATTTAATACTTGTACGAGGCAAAAAGCTTAAAAAATAATTTTCAAGAGTTGAAATTCAAGATTTAATGCTTGTACGAGCCAAAAAATTTAAAAATAACATTTACCAGTTTTAATTAATTTTTTTGAAACTTGTACGAGCCAAAAAGTTTAAAAATAACATTTAGCAGTTTTATTTGATTTTTTTTGAAACCTGTAGGAGCCAAAAAGCTTAAAAAATAGTTTTCAAGAGTTGAAATTCATGATTTAATACTTGTACGAGCCAAAAAGCTTAAAAAATAATTTTCAAGAGTTGAAATTCATGATTTAATTTTGTACGAGCCAATAAGCTTAAAAAATAATTTTGAAAAGTTGAAATTCATGATTTAATACTTGTACGAGCCAAAAAGCTTAAAAAATAATTTTCAAGAGTTGAAATTCATGATTTAATACTTGTACGAGCCAAAAAGCTTAAAAAATAATTTTAAAGAGTTGAAATTCATGATTTAAGACTTGTACGAGCCAACAAGCTTAAAAAATAATTTTCAAGAGTTGAAATTCATGATTTAATACTTGTATGAGGCAAAAAGCTTAAAAAATAATTTTGAAGAGTTGAAATTCATGATTTAATACTTGTACGAGGCAAAAAGATTAAAAAATAATTTTCAATGGTTGAAATTCATGATTTAATACTTGTACGAGCTAAAAAGCTTAAAAATAACATTTAGCAGTTTTAATTGATTTTTTTGAAACTTGTACGAGCCAATAAGCTAAAAAAATAATATTGAAGAGTTGAAATTCATGATTTAAAACTTGTATGAGGCAAAAAGCTTAAAAAATAATTTTCAAGAGTTGAAATTCATGATTTAATACTTGTACGAGCCAAAAAGCTTAAAAAATATTTTTCAAGAGTTGATATTCAAGATTGTACGAGCCAAAAAATGTAAAAATAACATTTACCAGTTTTAATTGATTTTTTTGAATTTTGTACGAGCCAAAAAGTTTAAAAATAACATTTAGCAGTTTTATTTGATTTTTTTTGAAACCTGTAGGAGCCAAAAAGCTTAAAAAATAATTTTCAAGAGTTGAAATTCATGATTTAATACTTGTAAGAGCTAAAAAGCTTAAAAATAACATTTAGCAATTTTAATTGATTTTTTTGAAACTTGTACGAGCCAAAAAGCTTAAAAAATAATTTTCAAGAGTTGAAATTCATGATTTAATACTTGTACGAGGCAAAAAGCTTAAAAAATATTTTTCAAGAGTTGAAATTCTGTTTGTACGAGCCAAAAAATTGAAAAATAACATTTACCAGTTTTAATTAATTTTTTTGAAACTTGTACGAGCCAAAAAGTTTAAAAATAACATTTAGCAGTTTTAATTGATTTTTTTTGAAACCTGTAGGAGCCAAAAAGCTTAAAAAATAATTTTCAAGAGTTGAAATTCATGAGTTAATACTTGTACGAGCCAATAAGCTTAAAAAATAATTTTGAAGAGTTGAAATTCATGATTTAATACTTGTACGAGCCAATAAGCTTAAAAAATAATTTTGAAGAGTTGAAATTCATGATTTAATACTTGTACGAGCCAAAAAGCTTAAAAAATAATTTTCAACAGTTGAAATTCATGATTTAATACTTGTACGAGCCAAAAAGCTTAAAAAATAATTTTCAAGAGTTGAAATTCATGATTTAAGACTTGTACGAGCCAACAAGCTTAAAAAATAATTTTCAAGAGTTGAAATTCATGATTTAATACTTGTATGAGGCAAAAAGCTTAAAAAATAATTTTGAAGAGTTGAAATTCATGATTTAATACTTGTACGAGGCAAAAAGATTAAAAAATAATTTTCAATGGTTGAAATTCATGATTTAATGCTTGTACAAGCTAAAAAGCTTAAAAATAACATTTAGCAGTTTTAAATATTTTTTAAACTTGTACGAGCCAATAAGCTTAAAAAATAATTTTGAAAAGTTGAAATTCATGATTTAATACTTGTACGAGCCAAAAAGCTTAAAAAATAAATTTCAACAGTTGAAATTCATGATTTAATACTTGTACGAGCCAAAAAGCTTAAAAAATAATTTTCAAGAGTTGAAATTCATGATTTAAGACTTGTACGAGCATACAAGCTTAAAAAATAATTTTCAAGAGTTGAAATTCATGATTTAATACTTGTATGAGGCAAAAAGCTTAAAAAATAATTTTGAAGAGTTGAAATTCATGATTTAATACTTGTACGAGGCAAAAAGATTAAAAAATAATTTTCAATGGTTGAAATTCATGATTTAATACTTGTACAAGCTAAAAAGCTTAAAAATAACATTTAGCAGTTTTAATTGATTTTTTTGAAACTTGTACGAGCCAATAAGCTTAAAAAATAATATTGAAGATATGAAATTCATGATTTAATACTTGTACGAGGCAAAAAGCTTAAAAAATAATTTTCAAGAGTTGAAATTCATGATTTAATACTTGTACGAGGCAAAAAGCTTAAAAAATAATTTTCAAGAGTTGAAATTCAAGATTTAATGCTTGTACGAGCCAAAAAATTTAAAAATAACATTTACCAGTTTTAATTAATTTTTTTGAAACTTGTACGAGCCAAAAAGTTTAAAAATAACATTTAGCAGTTTTATTTGATTTTTTTGAAACCTGTAGGAGCCAAAAAGCTTAAAAAATAGTTTTCAAGAGTTGAAATTCATGATTTAATACTTGTACGAGCCAAAAAGCTTAAAAAATAATTTTCAAGAGTTGAAATTCATGATTTAATTTTGTACGAGCCAATAAGCTTAAAAAATAATTTTGAAAAGTTGAAATTCATGATTTAATACTTGTACGAGCCAAAAAGCTTAAAAAATAATTTTCAAGAGTTGAAATTCATGATTTAATACTTGTACGAGCCAAAAAGCTTAAAAAATAATTTTAAAGAGTTGAAATTCATGATTTAAGACTTGTACGAGCCAACAAGCTTAAAAAATAATTTTCAAGAGTTGAAATTCATGATTTAATACTTGTATGAGGCAAAAAGCTTAAAAAATAATTTTGAAGAGTTGAAATTCATGATTTAATACTTGTACGAGGCAAAAAGATTAAAAAATAATTTTCAATGGTTGAAATTCATGATTTAATACTTGTACGAGCTAAAAAGCTTAAAAATAACATTTAGCAGTTTTAATTGATTTTTTTGAAACTTGTACGAGCCAATAAGCTAAAAAAATAATATTGAAGAGTTGAAATTCATGATTTAAAACTTGTATGAGGCAAAAAGCTTAAAAAATAATTTTCAAGAGTTGAAATTCATGATTTAATACTTGTACGAGGCAAAAAGCTTAAAAAATATTTTTCAAGAGTTGAAATTCAAGATTTAATGCTTGTACGAGCCAAAAAATTTAAAAATAACATTTACCAGTTTTAATTAATTTTTTTGAAACTTGTACGAGCCAAAAAGTTTAAAAATAACATTTAGCAGTTTTATTTGATTTTTTTTGAAACCTGTAGGAGCCAAAAAGCTTAAAAAATAATTTTCAAGAGTTGAAATTCATGATTTAATACTTGTACGAGCCAAAAAGCTTAAAAAATAATTTTCAAGAGTTGAAATTCATGATTTAATACTTGTACGAGGCAAAAAATTTAAAAATAACATTTAGCAGTTTTAATTGATTTTTTTTGAAACCTGTAGGAGCCAAAAAGTTTAAAAATAACATTTAGCAGTTTTATTTGATTTTTTTTGAAACCTGTAGGAGCCAAAAAGCTTAAAAAATAGTTTTCAAGAGTTGAAATTCATGATTTAATACTTGTACGAGCCAAAAAGCTTAAAAAATAATTTTCAAGAGTTGAAATTCATGATTTAATTTTGTACGAGCCAATAAGCTTAAAAAATAATATTGAAGAGTTGAAATTCATGATTTAAAACTTGTATGAGGCAAAAAGCTTAAAAAATAATTTTCAAGAGTTGAAATTCATGATTTAATACTTGTACGAGGCAAAAAGCTTAAAAAATATTTTTCAAGAGTTGAAATTCAAGATTTAATGCTTGTACGAGCCAAAAAATTTAAAAATAACATTTACCAGTTTTAATTAATTTTTTTGAAACTTGTACGAGCCAAAAAGTTTAAAAATAACATTTAGCAGTTTTATTTGATTTTTTTTGAAACCTGTAGGAGCCAAAAAGCTTAAAAAATAATTTTCAAGAGTTGAAATTCATGATTTAATACTTGTACGAGCCAAAAAGCTTAAAAAATATTTTTCAAGAGTTGAAATTCATGATTTAATACTTGTACGAGCCAAAAAATTTAAAAATAACATTTAGCAGTTTTAATTGATTTTTTTTGAAACCTGTAGGAGCCAAAAAGTTTAAAAATAACATTTAGCAGTTTTATTTGATTTTTTTTGAAACCTGTAGGAGCCAAAAAGCTTAAAAAATAGTTTTCAAGAGTTGAAATTCATGATTTAATACTTGTACGAGCCAAAAAGCTTAAAAAATAATTTTCAAGAGTTGAAATTCATGATTTAATTTTGTACGAGCCAATAAGCTTAAAAAATAATTTTGAAAAGTTGAAATTCATGATTTAATACTTGTACGAGCCAAAAAGCTTAAAAAATAATTTTCAAGAGTTGAAATTCATGATTTAATACTTGTACGAGCCAAAAAGCTTAAAAAATAATTTTCAAGAGTTGAAATTCATGATTTAAGACTTGTACGAGCCAACAAGCTTAAAAAATAATTTTCAAGAGTTGAAATTCATGATTTAATACTTGTATGAGGCAAAAAGCTTAAAAAATAATTTTGAAGAGTTGAAATTCATGATTTAATACTTGTACGAGGCAAAAAGATTAAAAAATAATTTTCAATGGTTGAAATTCATGATTTAATACTTGTACGAGCTAAAAAGCTTAAAAATAACATTTAGCAGTTTTAATTGATTTTTTTGAAACTTGTACGAGCCAATAAGCTTAAAAAATAATATTGAAGAGTTGAAATTCATGATTTAAAACTTGTATGAGGCAAAAAGCTTAAAAAATAATTTTCAACAGTTGAAATTCATGATTTAATACTTGTACGAGCCAAAAAGCTTAAAAAAATAATTTTCAAGAGTTGAAATTCATGATTTAATACTTGTACGAGGCAAAAAGATTAAAAAATAATTTTCAAGAGCTGAAATTCATGATTTAATACTTGTACGAGCCAAAAAGCTTAAAAATATTATTTAGCAGTTTTAATTGATTTTTTTGAAACTTGTACGAGGCAAAAATCTTAAAAAATATTTTTCAAGAGTTGAAATTCAAGATTTAATGCTTGTACGAGCCAAAAAATTTAAAAATAACATTTAGCAGTTTTAATTGATTTTTTTTGAAACCTGTAGGAGCCAAAAAGCTTAAAAAATAATTTTCAAGAGTTGAAATTCAAGATTTAATACTTGTACGAGCCAAAAAGCTTAAAAAGTAATTTTCAAGAGTTGAAATTCATGATTTAATACTTGTACGAGCCAAAAAGCTTAAAAAATAATTTTCAAGAGTTGAAATTCATGATTTAATACTTGTACGAGCCAAAAAGCTTAAAAATAACATTTAGCATTTTTAATTGATTTTTTTGTAACTTGTAGGAGCCAAAAAGCTTAAAAAATAATTTTCAAGAGTTGAAATTCATGATTTAATACTTGTACGAGCTAAAAAGCTTAAAAATAACATTTATCAGTTTTAATTGATTTTTTTGAAACTTGTACGAGCCAAAAAGTTTAAAAATAACATTTAGCATTTTTAATTGATTTTTTTGAAACTTGTGGGAGCCAAAAAGCTTAAAAAATAATTTTCAAGAGTTGAAATTCATGATTTAATACTTGTAAGAGCTAAAAAGCTTAAAAAATATTTTTCAAGAGTTGAAATTCTGTTTGTACGAGCCAAAAAATTGAAAAATAACATTTACCAGTTTTAATTAATTTTTTTGAAACTTGTACGAGCCAAAAAGTTTAAAAATAACATTTAGCAGTTTTAATTGATTTTTTTTGAAACCTGTAGGAGCCAAAAAGCTTAAAAAATAATTTTCAAGAGTTGAAATTCATGATTTAATACTTGTACGAGCCAAAAAGCTTTAAAAATAATTTTGAAGAGTTGAAATTCATGATTTAATACTTGTACGAGCCAATAAGCTTAAAAAATAATTTTGAATAGTTGAAATTCATGATTTAATACTTGTACGAGCCAAAAAGCTTAAAAAATAATTTTGAAGAGTTGAAATTCATGATTTAATACTTGTACGAGGCAAAAAGCTTAAAAAATAATTTTCAAGAGTTGAAATTCATGAGTTAATACTTGTACGAGCCAATAAGCTTAAAAAATAATTTTCAAGAGTTGAAATTCATGATTTAATACTTGTACGAGCCAAAAAGCTTAAAAAATAATTTTCAAGAGTTGAAATTCATGATTTAATACTTGTACGAGCCAAAAAGCTTAAAAAATAATTTTGAAGAGTTGAAATTCATGATTTAATACTTGTACGAGCCAAAAAGCTTAAAAAATAATTTTCAATGGTTGAAATTCATGATTTAATACTTGTACGAGCCAAAAAGCTTAAAAATAACATTTAGCATTTTTAATTGATTTTTTTGAAACTTGTAGGAGCCAAAAAGCTTAAAAAATAATTTTCAAGAGTTGAAATTCATGATTTAATACTTGTACGAGCTAAAAAGCTTAAAAATAACATTTAGCAGTTTTAATTGATTTTTTTGAAACTTGTACGAGCCAAAAAGCTTAAAAAATAATTTTCAAGAGTTGAAATTCATGATTTAATACTTGTACGAGGCAAAAAGCTTAAAAAATAATTTTCAAGAGTTGAAATTCATGATTTAATACTTGTACGAGGCAAAAAGCTTAAAAAATATTTTTCAAGAGTTGAAATTCAAGATTTAATGCTTGTACGAGCCAAAAAATTTAAAAATAACATTTACCAGTTTTAATTAATTTTTTTGAAACTTGTACGAGCCAAAAAGTTTAAAAATAACATTTAGCAGTTTTATTTGATTTTTTTTGAAACCTGTAGGAGCCAAAAAGCTTAAAAAATAGTTTTCAAGCGTTGAAATTCATGATTTAATACTTGTACGAGCCAAAAAGCTTAAAAAATAATTTTCAAGAGTTGAAATTCATGATTTAATTTTGTACGAGCCAATAAGCTTAAAAAATAATTTTGAAAAGTTGAAATTCATGATTTAATACTTGTACGAGCCAAAAAGCTTAAAAAATAATTTTCAAGAGTTGAAATTCATGATTTAATACTTGTACGAGCCAAAAAGCTTAAAAAATAATTTTCAAGAGTTGAAATTCATGATTTAAGACTTGTACGAGCCAACAAGCTTAAAAAATAATTTTCAAGAGTTGAAATTCATGATTTAATACTTGTATGAGGCAAAAAGCTTAAAAAATAATTTTAAAGAGTTGAAATTCATGATTTAATACTTGTACGAGGCAAAAAGATTAAAAAATAATTTTCAATGGTTGAAATTCATGATTTAATACTTGTACGAGCTAAAAAGCTTAAAAATAACATTTAGCAGTTTTAATTGATTTTTTTGAAACTTGTACGAGCCAATAAGCTTAAAAAATAATATTGAAGAGTTGAAATTCATGATTTAATACTTGTATGAGGCAAAAAGCTTAAACAATAATTTTCAAGAGTTGAAATTCATGATTTAATACTTGTACGAGGCAAAAAGCTTAAAAAATATTTTTCAAAAGTTGAAATTCAAGATTTAATGCTTGTACGAGCCAAAAAATTTAAAAATAACATTTACCAGTTTTAATTAATTTTTTTGAAACTTGTACGAGCCAAAAAGTTTAAAAATAACATTTAGCAGTTTTATTTGATTTTTTTTGAAACCTGTAGGAGCCAAAAAGCTTAAAAAATAATTTTCAAGAGTTGAAATTCATGATTTAATACTTGTACGAGCCAAAAAGCTTAAAAAATAATTTTCAAGAGTTGAAATTCATGATTTAATACTTGTACGAGGCAAAAATCTTAAAAAATATTTTTCAAGAGTTGAAATTTAAGATTTAATGCTTGTACGAGCCAAAAAATTTAAAAATAACATTTAGCAGTTTTAATTGATTTTTTTTGAAACCTGTAGGAGCCAATAAGCTTAAAAAATAATTTTGAACAGTTGAAATTCATGATTTAATACTTGTACGAGCCAAAAAGCTTAAAAAATAATTTTCAAGAGTTGAAATTCATGATTTAATACTTGTACGAGGCAAAAAGCTTAAAAAAATAATTTTCAAGAGTTGAAATTCATGATTTAATACTTGTACGAGGCAAAAAGCTTAAAAAATAATTTTCAAGAGTTGAAATTCATGATTTAATACTTGTACGAGCCAATAAGCTTAAAAAATAATTTTGAATAGTTAAAATTCATGATTTAATACTTGTACGAGCCAAAAAGCTTAAAAAATAATTTTCAAGAGTTGAAATTCATGATTTAATACTTGTACGAGCCAAAAAGCTTAAAAAATAATTTTCAAGAGTTGAAATTCATGATTTAATACTTGTACGAGGCAAAAAGCTTAAAAAATAATTTTCAATGGTTGAAATTCATGATTTAATACTTGTACGAGCCAAAAAGCTTAAAAAATAATTTTCAACAGTTGAAATTCATGATTTAATACTTGTACGAGCCAAAAAGCTTAAAAAAATAATTTTCAAGAGTTGAAATTCATGATTTAATACTTGTACGAGGCAAAAAGATTAAAAAATAATTTTCAAGAGCTGAAATTCATGATTTAATACTTGTACGAGCCAAAAAGCTTAAAAATATTATTTAGCAGTTTTAATTGATTTTTTTGAAACTTGTACGAGGCAAAAATCTTAAAAAATATTTTTCAAGAGTTGAAATTCAAGATTTAATGCTTGTACGAGCCAAAAAATTTAAAAATAACATTTAGCAGTTTTAATTGATTTTTTTTGAAACCTGTAGGAGCCAAAAAGCTTAAAAAATAATTTTCAAGAGTTGAAATTCAAGATTTAATACTTGTACGAGCCAAAAAGCTTAAAAAGTAATTTTCAAGAGTTGAAATTCATGATTTAATACTTGTACGAGCCAAAAAGCTTAAAAAATAATTTTCAAGAGTTGAAATTCATGATTTAATACTTGTACGAGCCAAAAAGCTTAAAAAATAACATTTAGCATTTTTAATTGATTTTTTTGTAACTTGTAGGAGCCAAAAAGCTTAAAAAATAATTTTCAAGAGTTGAAATTCATGATTTAATACTTGTACGAGCTAAAAAGCTTAAAAATAACATTTATCAGTTTTAATTGATTTTTTTGAAACTTGTACGAGCCAAAAAGTTTAAAAATAACATTTAGCATTTTTAATTGATTTTTTTGAAACTTGTGGGAGCCAAAAAGCTTAAAAAATAATTTTCAAGAGTTGAAATTCATGATTTAATACTTGTAAGAGCTAAAAAGCTTAAAAATAACATTTAGCAATTTTAATTGATTTTTTTGAAACTTGTACGAGCCAAAAAGCTTAAAAAATAATTTTCAAGAGTTTAAATTCATGATTTAATACTTGTACGAGGCAAAAAGCTTAAAAAATATTTTTCAAGAGTTGAAATTCTGTTTGTACGAGCCAAAAAATTGAAAAATAACATTTACCAGTTTTAATTAATTTTTTTGAAACTTGTACGAGCCAAAAAGTTTAAAAATAACATTTAGCAGTTTTAATTGATTTTTTTTGAAACCTGTAGGAGCCAAAAAGCTTAAAAAATAATTTTCAAGAGTTGAAATTCATGATTTAATACTTGTACGAGCCAAAAAGCTTTAAAAATAATTTTGAAGAGTTGAAATTCATGATTTAATACTTGTACGAGCCAATAAGCTTAAAAAATAATTTTGAATAGTTGAAATTCATGATTTAATACTTGTACGAGCCAAAAAGCTTAAAAAATAATTTTGAAGAGTTGAAATTCATGATTTAATACTTGTACGAGGCAAAAAGCTTAAAAAATAATTTTCAAGAGTTGAAATTCATGAGTTAATACTTGTACGAGCCAATAAGCTTAAAAAATAATTTTCAAGAGTTGAAATTCATGATTTAATACTTGTACGAGCCAAAAAGCTTAAAAAATAATTTTCAAGAGTTGAAATTCATGATTTAATACTTGTACGAGCCAAAAAGCTTAAAAAATAATTTTGAAGAGTTGAAATTCATGATTTAATACTTGTACGAGCCAAAAAGCTTAAAAAATAATTTTCAATGGTTGAAATTCATGATTTAATACTTGTACGAGCCAAAAAGCTTAAAAATAACATTTAGCATTTTTAATTGATTTTTTTGAAACTTGTAGGAGCCAAAAAGCTTAAAAAATAATTTTCAAGAGTTGAAATTCATGATTTAATACTTGTACGAGCTAAAAAGCTTAAAAATAACATTTAGCAGTTTTAATTGATTTTTTTGAAACTTGTACGAGCCAAAAAGCTTAAAAAATAATTTTCAAGAGTTGAAATTCATGATTTAATACTTGTACGAGGCAAAAAGCTTAAAAAATAATTTTCAAGAGTTGAAATTCATGATTTAATACTTGTACGAGGCAAAAAGCTTAAAAAATATTTTTCAAGAGTTGAAATTCAAGATTTAATGCTTGTACGAGCCAAAAAATTTAAAAATAACATTTACCAGTTTTAATTAATTTTTTTGAAACTTGTACGAGCCAAAAAGTTTAAAAATAACATTTAGCAGTTTTATTTGATTTTTTTTGAAACCTGTAGGAGCCAAAAAGCTTAAAAAATAGTTTTCAAGCGTTGAAATTCATGATTTAATACTTGTACGAGCCAAAAAGCTTAAAAAATAATTTTCAAGAGTTGAAATTCATGATTTAATTTTGTACGAGCCAATAAGCTTAAAAAATAATTTTGAAAAGTTGAAATTCATGATTTAATACTTGTACGAGCCAAAAAGCTTAAAAAATAATTTTCAAGAGTTGAAATTCATGATTTAATACTTGTACGAGCCAAAAAGCTTAAAAAATAATTTTCAAGAGTTGAAATTCATGATTTAAGACTTGTACGAGCCAACAAGCTTAAAAAATAATTTTCAAGAGTTGAAATTCATGATTTAATACTTGTATGAGGCAAAAAGCTTAAAAAATAATTTTAAAGAGTTGAAATTCATGATTTAATACTTGTACGAGGCAAAAAGATTAAAAAATAATTTTCAATGGTTGAAATTCATGATTTAATACTTGTACGAGCTAAAAAGCTTAAAAATAACATTTAGCAGTTTTAATTGATTTTTTTGAAACTTGTACGAGCCAATAAGCTTAAAAAATAATATTGAAGAGTTGAAATTCATGATTTAATACTTGTATGAGGCAAAAAGCTTAAACAATAATTTTCAAGAGTTGAAATTCATGATTTAATACTTGTACGAGGCAAAAAGCTTAAAAAATATTTTTCAAAAGTTGAAATTCAAGATTTAATGCTTGTACGAGCCAAAAAATTTAAAAATAACATTTACCAGTTTTAATTAATTTTTTTGAAACTTGTACGAGCCAAAAAGTTTAAAAATAACATTTAGCAGTTTTATTTGATTTTTTTTGAAACCTGTAGGAGCCAAAAAGCTTAAAAAATAATTTTCAAGAGTTGAAATTCATGATTTAATACTTGTACGAGCCAAAAAGCTTAAAAAATAATTTTCAAGAGTTGAAATTCATGATTTAATACTTGTACGAGGCAAAAATCTTAAAAAATATTTTTCAAGAGTTGAAATTCAAGATTTAATGCTTGTACGAGCCAAAAAATTTAAAAATAACATTTAGCAGTTTTAATTGATTTTTTTTGAAACCTGTAGGAGCCAATAAGCTTAAAAAATAATTTTGAACAGTTGAAATTCATGATTTAATACTTGTACGAGCCAAAAAGCTTAAAAAATAATTTTCAAGAGTTGAAATTCATGATTTAATACTTGTACGAGGCAAAAAGCTTAAAAAATAATTTTCAAGAGTTGAAATTCATGATTTAATACTTGTACGAGGCAAAAAGCTTAAAAAATAATTTTCAAGAGTTGAAATTCATGATTTAATACTTGTACGAGCCAACAAGCTTAAAAAATAATTTTCAAGAGTTGAAATTCATGATTTAATACTTGTACGAGCCAAAAAGCTTAAAAAATAATTTTCAATGGTTGAAATTCATGATTTAATACTTGTACGAGCCAAAAAGCTTAAAAATAACATTTAGCATTTTTAATTGATTTTTTTGAAACTTGTAGGAGCCAAAAAGCTTAAAAAATAATTTTGAAGAGTTGAAATTCATGATTTAATACTTGTACGAGGCAAAAAGCTTAAAAAAATAATTTTGAAGAGTTGAAATTCATGATTTAATACTTGTACGAGGCAAAAAGCTTAAAAAATAATTTTCAATAGTTTAAATTCATGATTTAATACTTGTACGAGGCAAAAAGCTTAAAAAATATTTTTCAAGAGTTGAAATTCTGTTTGTACGAGCCAAAAAATTGAAAAATAACATTTAGCAGTTTTAATTGATTTTTTTTGAAACCTGTAGGAGCCAAAAAGCTTAAAAAATAATTTTCAAGAGTTGAAATTCATGATTTAATACTTGTACGAGCCAAAAAGCTTAAAAAATAATTTTGAAGAGTTGAAATTCATGATTTAATACTTGTACGAGCCAATAAGCTTAAAAAATAATTTTCAAGAGTTGAAATTCATGATTTAATACTTGTACGAGGCAAAAAGCTTAAAAAATAATTTTCAAGAGTTGAAATTCATGATTTAATACTTGTACGAGGCAAAAAGCTTAAAAAATATTTTTCAAGAGTTGAAATTCAAGATTTAATGCTTGTACGAGCCAAAAAATTTAAAAATAACATTTACCAGTTTTAATTAATTTTTTTGAAACTTGTACGAGCCAAAAAGTTTAAAAATAATATTTAGCAGTTTTATTTGATTTTTTTTGAAACCTGTAGGAGCCAAAAAGCTTAAAAAATAATTTTCAATAGTTTAAATTCATGATTTAATACTTGTACGAGGCAAAAAGCTTAAAAAATATTTTTCAAGAGTTGAAATTCATGATTTAATTTTGTACGAGCCAATAAGCTTAAAAAATAATTTTGAAAAGTTGAAATTCATGATTTAATACTTGTACGAGCCAAAAAGCTTAAAAAATAATTTTCAACAGTTAAAATTCATGATTTAATACTTGTACGAGCCAAAAAGCTTAAAAAATAATTTTCAAGAGTTGAAATTCATGATTTAAGACTTGTACGAGCCAACAAGCTTAAAAAATAATTTTCAAGAGTTGAAATTCATGATTTAATACTTGTACGAGGCAAAAAGCTTAAAAAATAATTTTCAAGAGTTGAAATTCATGATTTAATACTTGTACGAGGCAAAAAGCTTAAAAAATATTTTTCAAGAGTTGAAATTCAAGATTTAATGCTTGTACGAGCCAAAAAATTTAAAAATAACATTTACCAGTTTGAATTAATTTTTTTGAAACTTGTACGAGCCAAAAAGTTTAAAAATAACATTTAGCAGTTTTATTTGATTGTTTTTGAAACCTGTAGGAGCCAAAAAGCTTAAAAAATAATTTTCAAGAGTTGAAATTCATGATTTAATACTTGTACGAGCCAAAAAGCTTAAAAAATAATTTTGAAGAGTTGAAATTCATGATTTAATACTTGTACGAGGCAAAAAGATTAAAAAATAATTTTCAATGGTTGAAATTCATGATTTAATACTTGTACAAGCTAAAAAGCTTAAAAATAACATTTAGCATTTTTAATTGATTTTTTTGAAACTTGTAGGAGCCAAAAAGCTTAAAAAATAATTTTCAAGAGTTGAAATTCATGATTTAATACTTGTACGAGCTAAAAAGCTTAAAAATAACATTTAGCAGTTTTAATTGATTTTTTTGAAACCTGTAGGAGCCAAAAAGCTTAAAAAATAGTTTTCAAGCGTTGAAATTCATGATTTAATACTTGTACGAGCCAAAAAGCTTAAAAAATAATTTTCAAGAGTTGAAATTCATGATTTAATACTTGTACGAGCTAAAAAGCTTAAAAATAACATTTAGCAGTTTTAATTGATTTTTTTGAAACTTGTACGAGCCAAAAAGCTTAAAAAATAATTTTCAAGAGTTCAAATTCATGATTTAATACTTGTACGAGGCAAAAAGCTTAAAAAATAATTTTCAAGATTTGAAATTCATGATTTAATACTTGTACGAGGCAAAAAGCTTAAAAAATATTTTTCAAGAGTTGAAATTCAAGATTTAATGCTTGTACGAGCCAAAAAATTTAAAAATAACATTTACCAGTTTTAATTAATTTTTTTGAAACTTGTACGAGCCAAAAAAGTTTAAAAATAACATTTAGCAGTTTTATTTGATTTTTTTTGAAACCTGTAGGAGCCAAAAAGCTTAAAAAATAGTAGCCAAGCGTTGAAATTCATGATTTAATACTTGTACGAGCCAAAAAGCTTAAAAAATAATTTTCAAGAGTTGAAATTCATGATTTAATTTTGTACGAGCCAATAAGCTTAAAAAATAATTTTGAAAAGTTGAAATTCATGATTTAATACTTGTACGAGCCAAAAAGCTTAAAAAATAATTTTCAACAGTTGAAATTCATGATTTAATACTTGTACGAGCCAAAAAGCTTAAAAAATAATTTTCAAGAGTTGAAATTCATGATTTAAGACTTGTACGAGCCAACAAGCTTAAAAAATAATTTTCAAGAGTTGAAATTCATGATTTAATACTTGTATGAGGCAAAAAGCTTAAAAAATAATTTTGAAGAGTTGAAATTCATGATTTAATACTTGTACGAGGCAAAAAGATTAAAAAATAATTTTCAATGGTTGAAATTCATGATTTAATACTTGTACGAGCTAAAAAGCTTAAAAATAACATTTAGCAGTTTTAATTGATTTTTTTGAAACTTGTACGAGCCAATAAGCTTAAAAAATAATATTGAAGAGTTGAAATTCATGATTTAATACTTGTATGAGGCAAAAAGCTTAAAAAATAATTTTCAAGAGTTGAAATTCATGATTTAATACTTGTACGAGGCAAAAAGCTTAAAAAATATTTTTCAAGAGTTGAAATTCAAGATTTAATGCTTGTACGAGCCAAAAAATTTAAAAATAACATTTACCAGTTTTAATTAATTTTTTTGAAACTTGTACGAGCCAAAAAGTTTAAAAATAACATTTAGCAGTTTTAATTAATTTTTTTGAAACTTGTACGAGCCAAAAAGCTTAAAAAATAATTTTCAAGAGTTGAAATTGATGATTTAATACTTGTACGAGCCAAAAAGCTTAAAAAATAATTTTCAAGATTTGAAATTCATGATTTAATACTTGTACGAGGCAAAAAGCTTAAAAAATATTTTTCAAGAGTTGAAATTCAAGATTTAATGCTTGTACGAGCCAAAAAATTTAAAAATAACATTTACCAGTTTTAATTAATTTTTTTGAAACTTGTACGAGCCAAAAAGTTTAAAAATAACATTTAGCAGTTTTATTTGATTTTTTTTGAAACCTGTAGGAGCCAAAAAGCTTAAAAAATAGTTTTCAAGCGTTGAAATTCATGATTTAATACTTGTACGAGCCAAAAAGCTTAAAAAATAATTTTCAAGAGTTGAAATTCATGATTTAATACTTGTACGAGCTAAAAAGCTTAAAAATAACATTTAGCAGTTTTAATTGATTTTTTTGAAACTTGTACGAGCCAAAAAGCTTAAAAAATAATTTTCAAGAGTTCAAATTCATGATTTAATACTTGTACGAGGCAAAAAGCTTAAAAAATAATTTTCAAGATTTGAAATTCATGATTTAATACTTGTACGATGCAAAAAGCTTAAAAAATATTTTTCAAGAGTTGAAATTCAAGATTTAATGCTTGTACGAGCCAAAAAATTTAAAAATAACATTTACCAGTTTTAATTAATTTTTTTGAAACTTGTACGAGCCAAAAAGTTTAAAAATAACATTTAGCAGTTTTATTTGATTTTTTTTGAAACCTGTAGGAGCCAAAAAGCTTAAAAAATAGTAGCCAAGCGTTGAAATTCATGATTTAATACTTGTACGAGCCAAAAAGCTTAAAAAATAATTTTCAAGAGTTGAAATTCATGATTTAATTTTGTACGAGCCAATAAGCTTAAAAAATAATTTTGAAAAGTTGAAATTCATGATTTAATACTTGTACGAGCCAAAAAGCTTAAAAAATAATTTTCAACAGTTGAAATTCATGATTTAATACTTGTACGAGCCAAAAAGCTTAAAAAATAATTTTCAAGAGTTGAAATTCATGATTTAAGACTTGTACGAGCCAACAAGCTTAAAAAATAATTTTCAAGAGTTGAAATTCATGATTTAATACTTGTATGAGGCAAAAAGCTTAAAAAATAATTTTGAAGAGTTGAAATTCATGATTTAATACTTGTACGAGGCAAAAAGATTAAAAAATAATTTTCAATGGTTGAAATTCATGATTTAATACTTGTACGAGCTAAAAAGCTTAAAAATAACATTTAGCAGTTTTAATTGATTTTTTTGAAACTTGTACGAGCCAATAAGCTTAAAAAATAATATTGAAGAGTTGAAATTCATGATTTAATACTTGTATGAGGCAAAAAGCTTAAAAAATAATTTTCAAGAGTTGAAATTCATGATTTAATACTTGTACGAGGCAAAAAGCTTAAAAAATATTTTTCAAGAGTTGAAATTCAAGATTTAATGCTTGTACGAGCCAAAAAATTTAAAAATAACATTTACCAGTTTTAATTAATTTTTTTGAAACTTGTACGAGCCAAAAAGTTTAAAAATAACATTTAGCAGTTTTAATTAATTTTTTTGAAACTTGTACGAGCCAAAAAGCTTAAAAAATAATTTTCAAGAGTTGAAATTGATGATTTAATACTTGTACGAGCCAAAAAGCTTAAAAAATAATTTTCAAGATTTGAAATTCATGATTTAATACTTGTACGAGGCAAAAAGCTTAAAAAATATTTTTCAAGAGTTGAAATTCAAGATTTAATGCTTGTACGAGCCAAAAAATTTAAAAATAACATTTACCAGTTTTAATTAATTTTTTTGAAACTTGTACGAGCCAAAAAGTTTAAAAATAACATTTAGCAGTTTTATTTGATTTTTTTTGAAACCTGTAGGAGCCAAAAAGCTTAAAAAATAGTTTTCAAGCGTTGAAATTCATGATTTAATACTTGTACGAGCCAAAAAGCTTAAAAAATAATTTTCAAGAGTTGAAATTCATGATTTAATACTTGTACGAGCTAAAAAGCTTAAAAATAACATTTAGCAGTTTTAATTGATTTTTTTGAAACTTGTACGAGCCAAAAAGCTTAAAAAATAATTTTCAAGAGTTCAAATTCATGATTTAATACTTGTACGAGGCAAAAAGCTTAAAAAATAATTTTCAAGATTTGAAATTCATGATTTAATACTTGTACGAGGCAAAAAGCTTAAAAAATATTTTTCAAGAGTTGAAATTCAAGATTTAATGCTTGTACGAGCCAAAAAATTTAAAAATAACATTTACCAGTTTTAATTAATTTTTTTGAAACTTGTACGAGCCAAAAAGTTTAAAAATAACATTTAGCAGTTTTATTTGATTTTTTTTGAAACCTGTAGGAGCCAAAAAGCTTAAAAAATAGTAGCCAAGCGTTGAAATTCATGATTTAATACTTGTACGAGCCAAAAAGCTTAAAAAATAATTTTCAAGAGTTGAAATTCATGATTTAATTTTGTACGAGCCAATAAGCTTAAAAAATAATTTTGAAAAGTTGAAATTCATGATTTAATACTTGTACGAGCCAAAAAGCTTAAAAAATAATTTTCAACAGTTGAAATTCATGATTTAATACTTGTACGAGCCAAAAAGCTTAAAAAATAATTTTCAAGAGTTGAAATTCATGATTTAAGACTTGTACGAGCCAACAAGCTTAAAAAATAATTTTCAAGAGTTGAAATTCATGATTTAATACTTGTATGAGGCAAAAAGCTTAAAAAATAATTTTGAAGAGTTGAAATTCATGATTTAATACTTGTACGAGGCAAAAAGATTAAAAAATAATTTTCAATGGTTGAAATTCATGATTTAATACTTGTACGAGCTAAAAAGCTTAAAAATAACATTTAGCAGTTTTAATTGATTTTTTTGAAACTTGTACGAGCCAATAAGCTTAAAAAATAATATTGAAGAGTTGAAATTCATGATTTAATACTTGTATGAGGCAAAAAGCTTAAAAAATAATTTTCAAGAGTTGAAATTCATGATTTAATACTTGTACGAGGCAAAAAGCTTAAAAAATATTTTTCAAGAGTTGAAATTCAAGATTTAATGCTTGTACGAGCCAAAAAATTTAAAAATAACATTTACCAGTTTTAATTAATTTTTTTGAAACTTGTACGAGCCAAAAAGTTTAAAAATAACATTTAGCAGTTTTATTTGATTTTTTTTGAAACCTGTAGGAGCCAAAAAGCTTAAAAAATAATTTTCAAGAGTTGAAATTGATGATTTAATACTTGTACGAGCCAAAAAGCTTAAAAAATAATTTTCAAGATTTGAAATTCATGATTTAATACTTGTACGAGGCAAAAAGCTTAAAAAATATTTTTCAAGAGTTGAAATTCAAGATTTAATGCTTGTACGAGCCAAAAAATTTAAAAATAACATTTACCAGTTTTAATTAATTTTTTTGAAACTTGTACGAGCCAAAAAGTTTAAAAATAACATTTAGCAGTTTTATTTGATTTTTTTTGAAACCTGTAGGAGCCAAAAAGCTTAAAAAATAGTTTTCAAGCGTTGAAATTCATGATTTAATACTTGTACGAGCCAAAAAGCTTAAAAAATAATTTTCAAGAGTTGAAATTCATGATTTAATTTTGTACGAGCCAATAAGCTTAAAAAATAATTTTGAAAAGTTGAAATTCATGATTTAATACTTGTACGAGCCAAAAAGCTTAAAAAATAATTTTCAACAGTTGAAATTCATGATTTAATACTTGTACGAGCCAAAAAGCTTAAAAAATAATTTTCAAGAGTTGAAATTCATGATTTAAGACTTGTACGAGCCAACAAGCTTAAAAAATAATTTTCAAGAGTTGAAATTCATGATTTAATACTTGTATGAGGCAAAAAGCTTAAAAAATAATTTTCAAGAGTTGAAATTCATGATTTAATACTTGTACGAGGCAAAAAGATTAAAAAATAATTTTCAATGGTTGAAATTCATGATTTAATACTTGTACGAGCTAAAAAGCTTAAAAATAACATTTAGCAGTTTTAATTGATTTTTTTGAAACTTGTACGAGCCAATAAGCTTAAAAAATAATATTGAAGAGTTGAAATTCATGATTTAATACTTGTATGAGGCAAAAAGCTTAAAAAATAATTTTCAAGAGTTGAAATTCATGATTTAATACTTGTACGAGGCAAAAAGCTTAAAAAATATTTTTCAAGAGTTGAAATTCAAGATTTAATGCTTGTACGAGCCAAAAAATTTAAAAATAACATTTACCAGTTTTAATTAATTTTTTTGAAACTTGTACGAGCCAAAAAGTTTAAAAAATAACATTTAGCAGTTTTATTTGATTTTTTTGAAACCTGTAGGAGCCAAAAAGCTTAAAAAATAATTTTCAAGAGTTGAAATTCATGATTTAATACTTGTACGAGCCAAAAAGCTTAAAAAATAATTTTCAAGAGTTGAAATTCATGATTTAATACTTGTACGAGGCAAAAATCTTAAAAAATATTTTTCAAGAGTTGAAATTCAAGATTTAATGCTTGTACGAGCCAAAAAATTTAAAAATAACATTTAGCAGTTTTAATTGATTTTTTTTTGAAACCTGTAGGAGCCAATAAGCTTAAAAAATAATTTTGAACAGTTGAAATTCATGATTTAATACTTGTACGAGCCAAAAAGCTTAAAAAATAATTTTCAAGAGTTGAAATTCATGATTTAATACTTGTACGAGGCAAAAAGCTTAAAAAATAATTTTCAAGAGTTGAAATTCATGATTTAATACTTGTACGAGGCAAAAAGCTTAAAAAATAATTTTCAAGAGTTGAAATTCATGATTTAATACTTGTACGAGCCAACAAGCTTAAAAAATAATTTTCAAGAGTTGAAATTCATGATTTAATACTTGTACGAGCCAAAAAGCTTAAAAAATAATTTTCAATGGTTGAAATTCATGATTTAATACTTGTACGAGCCAAAAAGCTTAAAATTAACATGTAGTATTTTTAATTGATTTTTTTGAAACTTGTAGGAG
Source organism: Tomocerus qinae (assembly GCA_020055645.1). Lineage (NCBI taxonomy): Eukaryota > Metazoa > Arthropoda > Collembola > Entomobryomorpha > Tomoceridae > Tomocerus > Tomocerus qinae. Next base: position 46,282 of record JAECZT010000015.1, on the reverse strand, counting down.
CCAAAAAGCTTAAAAAATAATTTTCAAGAGTTGAAATTCATGATTTAATACTTGTACGAGCCAAAAAGCTTAAAAATAACATTTAGCAGTTTTAATTGATTTTTTTGAAACTTGTACGAGCCAAAAAGCTTAAAAAATGATTTTCAAGAGTTGAAATTCATGATTTAATACTTGTACGAGCCAAAAAGCTTAAAAAATAATTTTCAAGAGTTGAAATTCATGATTTAATACTTGTACGAGGCAAAAAGCTTAAAAAATAATTTTCAAGAGTTGAAATTCATGATTTAATACTTGTACGAGGCAAAAAGCTTAAAAAATAATTTTCAAGAGTTGAAATTCATGATTTAATACTTGTACGAGCCAACAAGCTTAAAAAATAATTTTCAAGAGTTGAAATTCATGATTTAATACTTGTACGAGCCAAAAAGCTTAAAAAATAATTTTCAATGGTTGAAATTCATGATTTAATACTTGTACGAGCCAAAAAGCTTAAAAATAACATTTAGTATTTTTAATTGATTTTTTTGAAACTTGTAGGAGCCAAAAAGCTTAAAAAATAATTTTCAAGAGTTGAAATTCATGATTTAATACTTGTACGAGCCAAAAAGCTTAAAAATAACATTTAGCAGTTTTAATTGATTTTTTTGAAACTTGTACGAGCCAAAAAGCTTAAAAAATAATTTTCAAGAGTTGAAATTCATGATTTAATACTTGTACGAGGCAAAAAGCTTAAAAAATAATTTTCAAGAGTTGAAATTCATGATTTAATACTTGTACGAGGCAAAAAGCTTAAAAAATATTTTTCAAGAGTTGAAATTCAAAATTTAATGCTTGTACGAGCCAAAAAATTTAAAAATAACATTTACCAGTTTTAATTAATTTTTTTGAAACTTGTACGAGCCAAAAAGTTTAAAAATAACATTTAGCAGTTTTATTTGATTTTTTTTGAAACCTGTAGGAGCCAAAAAGCTTAAAAAATAGTTTTCAAGAGTTGAAATTCATGATTTAATACTTGTACGAGCCAAAAAGCTTAAAAAATAATTTTCAAGAGTTGAAATTCATGATTTAATTTTGTACGAGCCAATAAGCTTAAAAAATAATTTTGAAAAGTTGAAATTCATGATTTAATACTTGTACGAGCCAAAAAGCTTAAAAAATAATTTTCAACAGTTGAAATTCATGATTTAATACTTGTACGAGCCAAAAAGCTTAAAAAATAATTTTCAAGAGTTGAAATTCATGATTTAAGACTTGTACGAGCCAACAAGCTTAAAAAATAATTTTCAAGAGTTGAAATTCATGATTTAATACTTGTATGAGGCAAAAAGCTTAAAAAATAATTTTGAAGAGTTGAAATTCATGATTTAATACTTGTATGAGGCAAAAAGATTAAAAAATAATTTTCAATGGTTGATATTCATGATTTAATACTTGTACGAGCTAAAAAGCTTAAAAATAACATTTAGCAGTTTTAATTGATTTTTTTGAAACTTGTACGAGCCAATAAGCTTAAAAAATAATATTGAAGAGTTGAAATTCATGATTTAATACTTGTATGAGGCAAAAAGCTTAAAAAATAATTTTCAAGAGTTGAAATTCATGATTTAATACTTGTACGAGCCAAAAAGCTTAAAAAATAATTTTCAAGAGTTGAAATTCATGATTTAATACTTGTACGAGGCAAAAATCTTAAAAAATATTTTTCAAGAGTTGAAATTCAAGATTTAATGCTTGTACGAGCCAAAAAATTTAAAAATAACATTTAGCAGTTTTAATTGATTTTTTTTGAAACCTGTAGGAGCCAATAAGCTTAAAAAATAATTTTGAACAGTTGAAATTCATGATTTAATACTTGTACGAGCCAAAAAGCTTAAAAAATAATTTTCAAGAGTTGAAATTCATGATTTAATACTTGTACGAGGCAAAAAGCTTAAAAAATAATTTTCAAGAGTTGAAATTCATGATTTAATACTTGTAAGAGGCAAAAAGCTTAAAAAATAATTTTCAAGAGTTGAAATTCATGATTTAATACTTGTACGAGCCAATAAGCTTAAAAAATAATTTTGAAGAGTTAAAATTCATGATTTAATACTTGTACGAGCCAAAAAGCTTAAAAAATAATTTTCAAGAGTTGAAATTCATGATTTAATACTTGTACGAGCCAAAAAGCTTAAAAAATAATTTTCAAGAGTTGAAATTCATGATTTAATACTTGTACGAGCCAAAAAGCTTAAAAAAATAATTTTCAAGAGTTGAAATTCATGTTTTAATACTTGTACGAGGCAAAAAGCTTAAAAAATAATTTTCAATGGTTGAAATTCATGATTTAATACTTGTACGAGCCAAAAAGCTTGAAAAATAATTTTCAACAGTTGAAATTCATGATTTAATACTTGTACCAGCCAAAAAGCTTAAAAACATAATTTTCAAGATTTGAAATTCATGATTTAATACTTGTACGAGGCAAAAAGATTAAAAAATAATTTTCAAGAGTTGAAATTCATGATTTAATACTTGTACGAGCCAAAAAGCTTAAAAATATTATTTAGCAGTTTTAATTGATTTTTTTGAAACTTGTACGAGGCAAAAATCTTAAAAAATATTTTTCAAGAGTTGAAATTCAAGATTTAATGCTTGTACGAGCCAAAAAATTTAAAAATAACATTTAGCAGTTTTAATTGATTTTTTTTGAAACCTGTAGGAGCCAAAAAGCTTAAAAAATAATTTTCAAGAGTTGAAATTCAAGATTTAATACTTGTACGAGCCAAAAAGCTTAAAAAATAATTTTCAAGAGTTGAAATTCATGATTTAATACTTGTACGAGCCAAAAAGCTTAAAAAAATAATTTTCAATAGTTGAAATTCATGTTTTAATACTTGTACGAGGCAAAAAGCTTAAAAAATAATTTTCAATGGTTGAAATTCATGATTTAATACTTGTACGAGCCAAAAAGCTTGAAAAATAGTTTTCAACAGTTGAAATTCATGATTTAATACTTGTACGAGCCAAAAAGCTTAAAAACATAATTTTCAAGATTTGAAATTCATGATTTAATACTTGTACGAGGCAAAAAGATTAAAAAATAATTTTCAAGAGTTGAAATTCATGATTTAATACTTGTACGAGCCAAAAAGCTTAAAAATATTATTTAGCAGTTTTAATTGATTTTTTTGAAACTTGTACGAGGCAAAAATCTTAAAAAATATTTTTCAAGAGTTGAAATTCAAGATTTAATGCTTGTACGAGCCAAAAAATTTAAAAATAACATTTAGCAGTTTTAATTGATTTATTGAAACCTGTAGGAGCCAAAAAGCTTAAAAAATAATTTTCAAGAGTTGAAATTCAAGATTTAATACTTGTACGAGCCAAAAAGCTTAAAAAATAATTTTCAAGAGTTGAAATTCATGATTTAATACTTGTACGAGCCAAAAAGCTTAAAAAATAATTTTCAATAGTTGAAATTCATGTTTTAATACTTGTACGAGCCAATAGGCTTAAAAAATAATTTTCAATGGTTGAAATTCATGATTTAATACTTGTACGAGCCAAAAAGCTTGAAAAATAGTTTTCAACAGTTGAAATTCATGATTTAATACTTGTACGAGCCAAAAAGCTTAAAAACATAATTTTCAAGATTTGAAATTCATGATTTAATACTTGTACGAGGCAAAAAGATTAAAAAATAATTTTCAAGAGTTGAAATTCATGATTTAATACTTGTACGAGCCAAAAAGCTTAAAAATATTATTTAGCAGTTTTAATTGATTTTTTTGAAACTTGTACGAGGCAAAAATCTTAAAAAATATTTTTCAAGAGTTGAAATTCAAGATTTAATGCTTGTACGAGCCAAAAAATTTAAAAATAACATTTAGCAGTTTTAATTGATTTTTTTGAAACCTGTAGGAGCCAAAAAGCTTAAAAAATAATTTTCAAGAGTTGAAATTCAAGATTTAATACTTGTACGAGCCAAAAAGCTTAAAAAATAATTTTCAAGAGTTGAAATTCATGATTTAATACTTGTACGAGCCAAAAAGCTTAAAAAATAATTTTCAAGAGTTGAAATTCATGATTTAATACTTCTACAAACCAATAAGCTTAAAAAATAATTTTGAACAGTTGAAATTCATGATTTAATACTTGTACGAGCCAAAAAGCTTAAAAAATAATTTTCAAGAGTTGAAATTCATGACTTAATACTTGTAGGAGCCAAAAAGCTTAAAAAATAATTTTCAAGAGTTAAAATTCATGATTTAATACTTGTACGAGCTAAAAAGCTTAAAAATAACATTTAGCAGTTTTAATTGATTTTTTGAAACTTGTACGAGCCAAAAAGCTTAAAAAATAATTTTCAAGAGTTGAAATTCATGATTTAATACTTGTACGAGGCAAAAAGCTTAAAAAAATAATTTTCAAGAGTTGAAATTCATGATTTAATACTTGTACGAGGCAAAAAGCTTAAAAAATAATTTTCAAGAGTTGAAATTCATGATTTAATACTTGTACGAGCCAATAAGCTTAAAAAATAATTTTCAAGAGTTTAAATTCATGATTTAATACTTGTACGAGCCAAAAAGCTTAAAAAATATTTTTCAAGAGTTGAAATTCTGTTTGTACGAGCCAAAAAATTGAAAAATAACATTTACCAGTTTTAATTAATTTTTTGAAACTTGTACGAGCCAAAAAGTTTAAAAATAACATTTAGCAGTTTTAATTGATTTTTTTTGAAACCTGTAGGAGCCAAAAAGCTTAAAAAATAATTTTCAAGAGTTGAAATTCATGATTTAATACTTGTACGAGCCAAAAAGCTTAAAAAATAATTTTGAAGAGTTGAAATTCATGATTTAATACTTGTACGAGCCAATAAGCTTAAAAAATAATTTTGAAGAGTTGAAATTCATGATTTAATACTTGTACGAGCCAAAAAGCTTAAAAAATAATTTTCAAGAGTTGAAATTCATGATTTAATACTTGTACGAGGCAATAAGCTTAAAAAATAATTTTCAAGAGTTGAAATTCATGATTTAATACTTGTACGAGCCAAAAAGCTTAAAAAATAATTTTGAAGAGTTGAAATTCATGATTTAATACTTGTACGAGCTAAAAAGCTTAAAAAATAATTTTCAATGGTTGAAATTCATGATTTAATACTTGTACGAGCCAAAAAGCTTAAAAATAACATTTAGCATTTTTAATTGATTTTTTTGAAACTTGTAGGAGCCAAAAAGCTTAAAAAATAATTTTCAAGAGTTGAAATTCATGATTTAATACTTGTACGAGCCAAAAAGCTTAAAAAATAATTTTCAAGAGTTGAAATTCATGATTTAATACTTGTACGAGGCAAAAATCTTAAAAAATATTTTTCAAGAGTTGAAATTCAAGATTTAATGCTTGTACGAGCCAAAAAATTTAAAAATAACATTTAGCAGTTTTAATTGATTTTTTTTGAAACCTGTAGGAGCCAATAAGCTTAAAAAATAATTTTGAACAGTTGAAATTCATGATTTAATACTTGTACGAGCCAAAAAGCTTAAAAAATAATTTTCAAGAGTTGAAATTCATGATTTAATACTTGTACGAGGCAAAAAGCTTAAAAAATAATTTTCAAGAGTTGAAATTCATGATTTAATACTTGTAAGAGGCAAAAAGCTTAAAAAATAATTTTCAAGAGTTGAAATTCATGATTTAATACTTGTACGAGCCAATAAGCTTAAAAAATAATTTTGAAGAGTTAAAATTCATGATTTAATACTTGTACGAGCCAAAAAGCTTAAAAAATAATTTTCAAGAGTTGAAATTCATGATTTAATACTTGTACGAGCCAAAAAGCTTAAAAAATAATTTTCAAGAGTTAAAATTCATGTTTTAATACTTGTACGAGGCAAAAAGCTTAAAAAATAATTTTCAATGGTTGAAATTCATGATTTAATACTTGTACGAGCCAAAAAGCTTGAAAAATAATTTTCAACAGTTGAAATTCATGATTTAATACTTGTACGAGCCAAAAAGCTTAAAAACATAATTTTCAAGATTTGAAATTCATGATTTAATACTTGTACGAGGCAAAAAGATTAAAAAATAATTTTCAAGAGTTGAAATTCATGATTTAATACTTGTACGAGCCAAAAAGCTTAAAAATATTATTTAGCAGTTTTAATTGATTTTTTTGAAACTTGTACGAGGCAAAAATCTTAAAAAATATTTTTCAAGAGTTGAAATTCAAGATTTAATGCTTGTACGAGCCAAAAAATTTAAAAATAACATTTAGCAGTTTTAATTGATTTTTTTTGAAACCTGTAGGAGCCAAAAAGCTTAAAAAATAATTTTGAAGAGTTGAAATTCAAGATTTAATACTTGTACGAGCCAAAAAGCTTAAAAAATAATTTTCAAGAGTTGAAATTCATGATTTAATACTTGTACGAGCCAAAAAGCTTAAAAAAATAATTTTCAAGAGTTGAAATTCATGTTTTAATACTTGTACGAGGCAAAAAGCTTAAAAAATAATTTTCAATGGTTGAAATTCATGATTTAATACTTGTACGAGCCAAAAAGCTTGAAAAATAATTTTCAACAGTTGAAATTCATGATTTAATACTTGTACGAGCCAAAAAGCTTAAAAACATAATTTTCAAGATTTGAAATTCATGATTTAATACTTGTACGAGGCAAAAAGATTAAAAAATAATTTTCAAGAGTTGAAATTCATGATTTAATACTTGTACGAGCCAAAAAGCTTAAAAATATTATTTAGCAGTTTTAATTGATTTTTTTGAAACTTGTACGAGGCAAAAATCTTAAAAAATATTTTTCAAGAGTTGAAATTCAAGATTTAATGCTTGTACGAGCCAAAAAATTTAAAAATAACATTTAGCAGTTTTAATTGATTTTTTTTGAAACCTGTAGGAGCCAAAAAGCTTAAAAAATAATTTTCAAGAGTTGAAATTCAAGATTTAATACTTGTACGAGCCAAAAAGCTTAAAAAATAATTTTCAAGAGTTGAAATTCATAATTTAATACTTGTACGAGCCAAAAAGCTTAAAAAATAATTTTCAAGAGTTGAAATTCATGATTTAATACTTCTACAAACCAATAAGCTTAAAAAATAATTTTGAACAGTTGAAATTCATGATTTAATACTTGTACGAGCCAAAAAGCTTAAAAAATAATTTTCAAGAGTTGAAATTCATGACTTAATACTTGTAGGAGCCAAAAAGCTTAAAAAATAATTTTCAAGAGTTAAAATTCATGATTTAATACTTGTACGAGCTAAAAAGCTTAAAAATAACATTTAGCAGTTTTAATTGATTTTTTTGAAACTTGTACGAGCCAAAAAGCTTAAAAAATAATTTTCAAGAGTTGAAATTCATGATTTAATACTTGTACGAGGCAAAAAGCTTAAAAAAATAATTTTCAAGAGTTGAAATTCATGATTTAATACTTGTACGAGGCAAAAAGCTTAAAAAATAATTTTCAAGAGTTGAAATTCATGATTTAATACTTGTACGAGCCAATAAGCTTAAAAAATAATTTTCAAGAGTTTAAATTCATGATTTAATACTTGTACGAGGCAAAAAGCTTAAAAAATATTTTTCAAGAGTTGAAATTCTGTTTGTACGAGCCAAAAAATTGAAAAATAACATTTACCAGTTTTAGTTAATTTTTTTGAAACTTGTACGAGCCAAAAAGTTTAAAAATAACATTTAGCAGTTTTAATTGATTTTTTTTGAAACCTGTAGGAGCCAAAAAGCTTAAAAAATAATTTTCAAGAGTTGAAATTCATGATTTAATACTTGTACGAGCCAAAAAGCTTAAAAAATAATTTTGAAGAGTTGAAATTCATGATTTAATACTTGTACGAGCCAATAAGCTTAAAAAATAATTTTGAAGAGTTGAAATTCATGATTTAATACTTGTACGAGCCAAAAAGCTTAAAAAATAATTTTCAAGAGTTGAAATTCATGATTTAATACTTGTACGAGGCAATAAGCTTAAAAAATAATTTTCAAGAGTTGAAATTCATGATTTAATACTTGTACGAGCCAAAAAGCTTAAAAAATAATTTTGAAGAGTTGAAATTCATGATTTAATACTTGTACGAGCCAAAAAGCTTAAAAAATAATTTTCAATGGTTGAAATTCATGATTTAATACTTGTACGAGCCAAAAAGCTTAAAAATAACATTTAGCATTTTTAATTGATTTTTTTGAAACTTGTAGGAGCCAAAAAGCTTAAAAAATAATTTTCAAGAGTTGAAATTCATGATTTAATACTTGTACGAGCCAAAAAGCTTAAAAAATAATTTTCAAGAGTTGAAATTCATGATTTAATACTTGTACGAGCCAAAAAGCTTAAAAAAATAATTTTCAACAGTTGAAATGCATGATTTAATACTTGTACGAGCCAAAAAGCTTAAAAAAATAATTTTCAAGATTTGAAATTCATGATTTAATACTTGTACGAGGCAAAAAGATTAAAAAATAATTTTCAATAGTTGAAATTCATGATTTAATACTTGTACGAGCCAAAAAGCTTAAAAATATTATTTAGCAGTTTTAATTGATTTTTTTGAAACTTGTACGAGGCAAAAATCTTAAAAAATATTTTTCAAGAGTTGAAATTCAAGATTTAATGCTTGTACGAGCCAAAAAATTTAAAAATAACATTTAGCAGTTTTAATTGATTTTTTTTGAAACCTGTAGGAGCCAAAAAGCTTAAAAAATAATTTTCAAGAGTTGAAATTCAAGATTTAATACTTGTACGAGCCAAAAAGCTTAAAAAATAATTTTCAAGAGTTGAAATTCATGATTTAATACTTCTACAAACCAATAAGCTTAAAAAATAATTTTGAACAGTTGAAATTCATGATTTAATACTTGTACGAGCCAAAAAGCTTAAAAATAACATTTAGCAGTTTTAATTGATTTTTTTGAAACTTGTACGAGCCAAAAAGCTTAAAAAATAATTTTCAAGAGTTGAAATTCATGATTTAATACTTGTACGAGGCAATAAGCTTAAAAAATAATTTTCAAGAGTTGAAATTCATGATTTAATACTTGTACGAGCCAAAAAGCTTAAAAAATAATTTTGAAGAGTTGAAATTCATGATTTAATACTTGTACGAGCCAAAAAGCTTAAAAAATAATTTTCAATGGTTGAAATTCATGATTTAATACTTGTACGAGCCAAAAAGCTTAAAAATAACATTTAGCATTTTTAATTGATTTTTTTGAAACTTGTAGGAGCCAAAAAGCTTAAAAAATAATTTTCAAGAGTTGAAATTCATGATTTAATACTTGTACGAGCCAAAAAGCTTAAAAAATAATTTTCAAGAGTTGAAATTCATGATTTAATACTTGTACGAGCCAAAAAGCTTAAAAAATAATTTTCAAAAATTGAAATTCATGTTTTAATACTTGTACGAGGCAAAAAGCTTAAAAAATAATTTTCAATGGTTGAAATTCATGATTTAATACTTGTACGAGCCAAAAAGCTTAAAAAATAATTTTCAACAGTTGAAATGCATGATTTAATACTTGTACGAGCCAAAAAGCTTAAAAAAATAATTTTCAAGATTTGAAATTCATGATTTAATACTTGTACGAGGCAAAAAGATTAAAAAATAATTTTCAAGAGTTGAAATTCATGATTTAATACTTGTACGAGCCAAAAAGCTTAAAAATATTATTTAGCAGTTTTAATTGATTTTTTTGAAACTTGTACGAGGCAAAAATCTTAAAAAATATTTTTCAAGAGTTGAAATTCAAGATTTAATGCTTGTACGAGACAAAAAATTTAAAAATAACATTTAGCAGTTTTAATGCCAAAAAGCTTAAAAAATAATTTTCAAGAGTTGAAATTCAAGATTTAATACTTGTACGAGCCAAAAAGCTTAAAAAATAATTTTCAAGAGTTGAAATTCATGATTTAATACTTCTACAAACCAATAAGCTTAAAAAATAATTTTGAACAGTTGAAATTCATGATTTAATACTTGTACGAGCCAAAAAGCTTAAAAAATAATTTTCAAGAGTTGAAATTCATGACTTAATACTTGTAGGAGCCAAAAAGCTTAAAAAATAATTTTCAAGAGTTAAAATTCATGATTTAATACTTGTACGAGCTAAAAAGCTTAAAAATAACATTTAGCAGTTTTAATTGATTTTTTTGAAACTTGTACGAGCCAAAAAGCTTAAAAAATAATTTTCAAGAGTTGAAATTCATGATTTAATACTTGTACGAGGCAAAAAGCTTAAAAAATAATTTTCAAGAGTTGAAATTCATGATTTAATACTTGTACGAGGCAAAAAGCTTAAAAAATAATTTTCAATGGTTGAAATTCATGATTTAATACTTGTACGAGCCAAAAAGCTTAAAAATAACATTTAGCATTTTTAATTGATTTTTTTGAAACTTGTAGGAGCCAAAAAGCTTAAAAAATAATTTTCAAGAGTTGAAATTCATGATTTAATACTTGTACGAGCCAAAAAGCTTAAAAAATAATTTTCAAGAGTTGAAATTCATGATTTAATACTTGTACGAGCCAAAAAGCTTAAAAAAATAATTTTCAAGAGTTGAAATTCATGTTTTAATACTTGTACGAGGCAAAAAGCTTAAAAAATAATTTTCAATGGTTGAAATTCATGATTTAATACTTGTACGAGCCAAAAAGCTTAAAAAATAATTTTCAACAGTTGAAATGCATGATTTAATACTTGTACGAGCCAAAAAGCTTAAAAAATAATTTTCAAGATTTGAAATTCATGATTTAATACTTGTACGAGGCAAAAAGATTAAAAAATAATTTTCAAGAGTTGAAATTCATGATTTAATACTTGTACGAGCCAAAAAGCTTAAAAATATTATTTAGCAGTTTTAATTGATTTTTTTGAAACTTGTACGAGGCAAAAATCTTAAAAAATATTTTTCAAGAGTTGAAATTCAAGATTTAATGCTTGTACGAGCCAAAAAATTTAAAAATAACATTTAGCAGTTTTAATTGATTTTTTTGAAACCTGTAGGAGCCAAAAAGCTTAAAAAATAATTTTCAAGAGTTGAAATTCAAGATTTAATACTTGTACGAGCCAAAAAGCTTAAAAAATAATTTTCAAGAGTTGAAATTCATGATTTAATACTTCTACAAACCAATAAGCTTAAAAAATAATTTTGAACAGTTGAAATTCATGATTTAATACTTGTACGTGCCAAAAAGCTTAAAAAATAATTTTCAAGAGTTGAAATTCATGACTTAATACTTGTAGGAGCCAAAAAGCTTAAAAAATAATTTTCAAGAGTTGAAATTCATGATTTAATACTTGTACGAGCCAAAAAGCTTAAAAAATAATTTTCAAGAGTTGAAATTCATGACTTAATACTTGTAGGAGCCAAAAAGCTTAAAAAATAATTTTCAAGAGTTAAAATTCATGATTTAATACTTGTACGAGCTAAAAAGCTTAAAAATAACATTTAGCAGTTTTAATTGATTTTTTTGAAACTTGTACGAGCCAAAAAGCTTAAAAAATAATTTTCAAGAGTTGAAATTCATGATTTAATACTTGTACGAGGCAAAAAGCTTAAAAAAATAATTTTCAAGAGTTGAAATTCATGATTTAATACTTGTACGAGGCAAAAAGCTTAAAAAATAATTTTCAAGAGTTGAAATTCATGATTTAATACTTGTACGAGCCAATAAGCTTAAAAAATAATTTTCAAGAGTTTAAATTCATGATTTAATACTTGTACGAGGCAAAAAGCTTAAAAAATATTTTTCAAGAGTTGAAATTCTGTTTGTACGAGCCAAAAAATTGAAAAATAACATTTACCAGTTTTAATTAATTTTTTTGAAACTTGTACGAGCCAAAAAGTTTAAAAATAACATTTAGCAGTTTTAATTGATTTTTTTTGTAACCTGTAGGAGCCAAAAAGCTTAAAAAATAATTTTCAAGAGTTGAAATTCATGATTTAATACTTGTACGAGCCAAAAAGCTTAAAAAATAATTTTGAAGAGTTGAAATTCATGATTTAATACTTGTACGAGCCAATAAGCTTAAAAAATAATTTTGAAGAGTTGAAATTCATGATTTAATACTTGTACGAGCCAAAAAGCTTAAAAAATAATTTTCAAGAGTTGAAATTCATGATTTAATACTTGTACGAGGCAATAAGCTTAAAAAATAATTTTCAAGAGTTGAAATTCATGATTTAATACTTGTACGAGCCAAAAAGCTTAAAAAATAATTTTCAAGAGTTGAAATTCATGATTTAATACTTGTACGAGCCAAAAAGCTTAAAAAATAATTTTCAATGGTTGAAATTCATGATTTAATACTTGTACGAGCCAAAAAGCTTAAAAATAACATTTAGCATTTTTAATTGATTTTTTTGAAACTTGTAGGAGCCAAAAAGCTTAAAAAATAATTTTCAAGAGTTGAAATTCATGATTTAATACTTGTACGAGCCAAAAAGCTTAAAAAATAATTTTCAAGAGTTGAAATTCATGATTTAATACTTGTACGAGCCAAAAAGCTTAAAAAAATAATTTTCAAGAGTTGAAATTCATGTTTTAATACTTGTACGAGGCAAAAAGCTTAAAAAATAATTTTCAATGGTTGAAATTCATGATTTAATACTTGTACGAGCCAAAAAGCTTAAAAAATAATTTTCAACAGTTGAAATGCATGATTTAATACTTGTACGAGCCAAAAAGCTTAAAAAATAATTTTCAAGATTTGAAATTCATGATTTAATACTTGTACGAGGCAAAAAGATTAAAAAATAATTTTCAAGAGTTGAAATTCATGATTTAATACTTGTACGAGCCAAAAAGCTTAAAAATATTATTTAGCAGTTTTAATTGATTTTTTTGAAACTTGTACGAGGCAAAAATCTTAAAAAATATTTTTCAAGAGTTGAAATTCAAGATTTAATGCTTGTACGAGCCAAAAAATTTAAAAATAACATTTAGCAGTTTTAATTGATTTTTTTTGAAACCTGTAGGAGCCAAAAAGCTTAAAAAATAATTTTCAAGAGTTGAAATTCAAGATTTAATACTTGTACGAGCCAAAAAGCTTAAAAAATAATTTTCAAGAGTTGAAATTCATGATTTAATACTTCTACAAACCAATAAGCTTAAAAAATAATTTTGAACAGTTGAAATTCATGATTTAATACTTGTACGAGCCAAAAAGCTTAAAAATAACATTTAGCAGTTTTAATTGATTTTTTTGAAACTTGTACGAGCCAAAAAGCTTAAAAAATAATTTTCAAGAGTTGAAATTCATGATTTAATACTTGTACGAGGCAAAAAGCTTAAAAAAATAATTTGCAAGAGTTGAAATTCATGATTTAATACTTGTACGAGGCAAAAAGCTTAAAAAATAATTTTCAAGAGTTGAAATTCATGATTTAATACTTGTACGAGCCAATAAGCTTAAAAAATAATTTTCAAGAGTTTAAATTCATGATTTAATACTTGTACGAGGCAAAAAGCTTAAAAAATATTTTTCAAGAGTTGAAATTCTGTTTGTACGAGCCAAAAAATTGAAAAATAACATTTACCAGTTTTAATTAATTTTTTTGAAACTTGTACGAGCCAAAAAGTTTAAAAATAACATTTAGCAGTTTTAATTGATTTTTTTTGAAACCTGTAGGAGCCAAAAAGCTTAAAAAATAATTTTCAAGAGTTGAAATTCATGATTTAATACTTGTACGAGCCAAAAAGCTTAAAAAATAATTTTGAAGAGTTGAAATTCATGATTTAATACTTGTACGAGCCAATAAGCTTAAAAAATAATTTTGAAGAGTTGAAATTCATGATTTAATACTTGTACGAGCCAAAAAGCTTAAAAAATAATTTTCAAGAGTTGAAATTCATGATTTAATACTTGTACGAGGCAATAAGCTTAAAAAATAATTTTCAAGAGTTGAAATTCATGATTTAATACTTGTACGAGCCAAAAAGCTTAAAAAATAATTTTGAAGAGTTGAAATTCATGATTTAATACTTGTACGAGCCAAAAAGCTTAAAAAATAATTTTCAATGGTTGAAATTCATGATTTAATACTTGTACGAGCCAAAAAGCTTAAAAAATAACATTTAGCATTTTTAATTGATTTTTTTGAAACTTGTAGGAGCCAAAAAGCTTAAAAAATAATTTTCAAGAGTTGAAATTCATGATTTAATACTTGTACGAGCCAAAAAGCTTAAAAAATAATTTTCAAGAGTTGAAATTCATGATTTAATACTTGTACGAGCCAAAAAGCTTAAAAAATAATTTTCAAGAGTTGAAATTCATGTTTTAATACTTGTACGAGGCAAAAAGCTTAAAAAATAATTTTCAATGGTTGAAATTCATGATTTAATACTTGTACGAGCCAAAAAGCTTAAAAAATAATTTTCAACAGTTGAAATGCATGATTTAATACTTGTACGAGCCAAAAAGCTTAAAAAAATAATTTTCAAGATTTGAAATTCATGATTTAATACTTGTACGAGGCAAAAAGATTAAAAAATAATTTTCAGGAGTTGAAATTCATGATTTAATACTTGTACGAGCCAAAAAGCTTAAAAATATTATTTAGCAGTTTTAATTGATTTTTTTGAAACTTGTACGAGGCAAAAATCTTAAAAAATATTTTTCAAGAGTTGAAATTCAAGATTTAATGCTTGTACGAGCCAAAAAATTTAAAAATAACATTTAGCAGTTTTAATTGATTTTTTTTGAAACCTGTAGGAACCAAAAAGCTTAAAAAATAATTTTCAAGAGTTGAAATTCAAGATTTAATACTTGTACGAGCCAAAAAGCTTAAAAAATAATTTTCAAGAGTTGAAATTCATGATTTAATACTTCTACAAACCAATAAGCTTAAAAAATAATTTTGAACAGTTGAAATTCATGATTTAATACTTGTACGAGCCAAAAAGCTTAAAAAATAATTTTCAAGAGTTGAAATTCATGACTTAATACTTGTAGGAGCCAAAAAGCTTAAAAAATAATTTTCAAGAGTTAAAATTCATGATTTAATACTTGTACGAGCTAAAAAGCTTAAAAATAACATTTAGCAGTTTTAATTGATTTTTTTGAAACTTGTACGAGCCAAAAAGCTTAAAAAATAATTTTCAAGAGTTGAAATTCATGATTTAATACTTGTACGAGGCAAAAAGCTTAAAAAAATAATTTTCAAGAGTTGAAATTCATGATTTAATACTTGTACGAGGCAAAAAGCTTAAAAAATAATTTTCAATGGTTGAAATTCATGATTTAATACTTGTACGAGCCAAAAAGCTTAAAAATAACATTTAGCATTTTTAATTGATTTTTTTGAAACTTGTAGGAGCCAAAAAGCTTAAAAAATAATTTTCAAGAGTTGAAATTCATGATTTAATACTTGTACGAGCCAAAAAGCTTAAAAAATAATTTTCAAGAGTTGAAATTCATGATTTAATACTTGTACGAGCCAAAAAGCTTAAAAAAATAATTTTCAAGAGTTGAAATTCATGTTTTAATACTTGTACGAGGCAAAAAGCTTAAAAAATAATTTTCAATGGTTGAAATTCATGATTTAATACTTGTACGAGCCAAAAAGCTTAAAAAATAATTTTCAACAGTTGAAATGCATGATTTAATACTTGTACGAGCCAAAAAGCTTAAAAAAATAATTTTCAAGATTTGAAATTCATGATTTAATACTTGTACGAGGCAAAAAGATTAAAAAATAATTTTCAAGAGTTGAAATTCATGATTTAATACTTGTACGAGCCAAAAAGCTTAAAAATATTATTTAGCAGTTTTAATTGATTTTTTTGAAACTTGTACGAGGCAAAAATCTTAAAAAATATTTTTCAAGAGTTGAAATTCAAGATTTAATGCTTGTACGAGCCAAAAAATTTAAAAATAACATTTAGCAGTTTTAATTGATTTTTTTTGAAACCTGTAGGAGCCAAAAAGCTTAAAAAATAATTTTCAAGAGTTGAAATTCAAGATTTAATACTTGTACGAGCCAAAAAGCTTAAAAAATAATTTTCAAGAGTTGAAATTCATGATTTAATACTTCTACAAACCAATAAGCTTAAAAAATAATTTTGAACAGTTGAAATTCATGATTTAATACTTGTACGAGCCAAAAAGCTTAAAAAATAATTTTCAAGAGTTGAAATTCATGACTTAATACTTGTAGGAGCCAAAAAGCTTAAAAAATAATTTTCAAGAGTTGAAATTCATGATTTAATACTTGTACGAGCCAAAAAGCTTAAAAAATAATTTTCAAGAGTTGAAATTCATGACTTAATACTTGTAGGAGCCAAAAAGCTTAAAAAATAATTTTCAAGAGTTAAAATTCATGATTTAATACTTGTACGAGCTAAAAAGCTTAAAAATAACATTTAGCAGTTTTAATTATTTTTTAAACTTGTACGAGCCAAAAAGCTTAAAAAATAATTTTCAAGAGTTGAAATTCATGATTTAATACTTGTACGAGGCAAAAAGCTTAAAAAAATAATTTTCAAGAGTTGAAATTCATGATTTAATACTTGTACGAGGCAAAAAGCTTAAAAAATAATTTTCAAGAGTTGAAATTCATGATTTAATACTTGTACGAGCCAATAAGCTTAAAAAATAATTTTCAAGAGTTTAAATTCATGATTTAATACTTGTACGAGGCAAAAAGCTTAAAAAATATTTTTCAAGAGTTGAAATTCTGTTTGTACGAGCCAAAAAATTGAAAAATAACATTTACCAGTTTTAATTAATTTTTTTGAAACTTGTACGAGCCAAAAAGTTTAAAAATAACATTTAGCAGTTTTAATTGATTTTTTTGAAACTTGTAGGAGCCAAAAAGCTTAAAAAATAATTTTCAAGAGTTGAAATTCATGATTTAATACTTGTACGAGCCAAAAAGCTTAAAAAATAATTTTGAAGAGTTGAAATTCATGATTTAATACTTGTACGAGCCAATAAGCTTAAAAATAATTTTGAAGAGTTGAAATTCATGATTTAATACTTGTACGAGCCAAAAAGCTTAAAAAATAATTTTCAAGAGTTGAAATTCATGATTTAATACTTGTACGAGGCAATAAGCTTAAAAAATAATTTTCAAGAGTTGAAATTCATGATTTAATACTTGTACGAGCCAAAAAGCTTAAAAAATAATTTTGAAGAGTTGAAATTCATGATTTAATACTTGTACGAGCCAAAAAGCTTAAAAAATAATTTTCAATGGTTGAAATTCATGATTTAATACTTGTACGAGCCAAAAAGCTTAAAAATAACATTTAGCATTTTTAATTGATTTTTTTGAAACTTGTAGGAGCCAAAAAGCTTAAAAAATAATTTTCAAGAGTTGAAATTCATGATTTAATACTTGTACGAGCCAAAAAGCTTAAAAAATAATTTTCAAGAGTTGAAATTCATGATTTAATACTTGTACGAGCCAAAAAGCTTAAAAAAACAATTTTCAAGAGTTGAAATTCATGTTTTAATACTTGTACGAGGCAAAAAGCTTAAAAAATAATTTTCAATGGTTGAAATTCATGATTTAATACTTGTACGAGCCAAAAAGCTTAAAAAATAATTTTCAACAGTTGAAATGCATGATTTAATACTTGTACGAGCCAAAAAGCTTAAAAAATAATTTTCAAGATTTGAAATTCATGATTTAATACTTGTACGAGGCAAAAAGATTAAAAAATAATTTTCAAGAGTTGAAATTCATGATTTAATACTTGTACGAGCCAAAAAGCTTAAAAATATTATTTAGCAGTTTTAATTGATTTTTTTGAAACTTGTACGAGGCAAAAATCTTAAAAAATATTTTTCAAGAGTTGAAATTCAAGATTTAATGCTTGTACGAGCCAAAAAATTTAAAAATAACATTTAGCAGTTTTAATTATTTTTTAAACTTGTACGAGCCAAAAAGCTTAAAAAATAATTTTCAAGAGTTGAAATTCAAGATTTAATACTTGTACGAGCCAAAAAGCTTAAAAAATAATTTTCAAGAGTTGAAATTCATGATTTAATACTTCTACAAACCAATAAGCTTAAAAAATAATTTTGAACAGTTGAAATTCATGATTTAATACTTGTACGAGCCAAAAAGCTTAAAAAATAATTTTCAAGAGTTGAAATTCATGACTTAATACTTGTAGGAGCCAAAAAGCTTAAAAAATAATTTTCAAGAGTTAAAATTCATGATTTAATACTTGTACGAGCTAAAAAGCTTAAAAATAACATTTAGCAGTTTTAATTGATTTTTTTGAAACTTGTACGAGCCAAAAAGCTTAAAAAATAATTTTCAAGAGTTGAAATTCATGATTTAATACTTGTACGAGGCAAAAAGCTTAAAAAAATAATTTTCAAGAGTTGAAATTCATGATTTAATACTTGTACGAGGCAAAAAGCTTAAAAAATAATTTTCAAGAGTTGAAATTCATGATTTAATACTTGTACGAGCCAATAAGCTTAAAAAATAATTTTCAAGAGTTTAAATTCATGATTTAATACTTGTACGAGGCAAAAAGCTTAAAAAATATTTTTCAAGAGTTGAAATTCTGTTTGTACGAGCCAAAAAATTGAAAAATAACATTTACCAGTTTTAATCAATTTTTTTGAAACTTGTACGAGCCAAAAAGTTTAAAAATAACATTTAGCAGTTTTAATTGATTTTTTTTGAAACCTGTAGGAGCCAAAAAGCTTAAAAAATAATTTTCAAGAGTTGAAATTCATGATTTAATACTTGTACGAGCCAAAAAGCTTAAAAAATAATTTTGAAGAGTTGAAATTCATGATTTAATACTTGTACGAGCCAATAAGCTTAAAAAATAATTTTGAAGAGTTGAAATTCATGATTTAATACTTGTACGAGCCAAAAAGCTTAAAAAATAATTTTCAAGAGTTGAAATTCATGATTTAATACTTGTACGAGGCAAAAAGCTTAAAAAAATAATTTTCAAGAGTTGAAATTCATGACTTAATACTTGTAGGAGCCAAAAAGCTTAAAAAATAATTTTCAAGAGTTAAAATTCATGATTTAATACTTGTACGAGCTAAAAAGCTTAAAAATAACATTTAGCAGTTTTAATTGATTTTTTTGAAACTTGTACGAGCCAAAAAGCTTAAAAAATAATTTTCAAGAGTTGAAATTCATGATTTAATACTTGTACGAGGCAAAAAGCTTAAAAAATAATTTTCAAGAGTTGAAATTCATGATTTAATACTTGTACGAGGCAAAAAGCTTAAAAAATAATTTTCAAGAGTTGAAATTCATGATTTAATACTTGTACGAGCCAAAAAGCTTAAAAAATAATTTTCAAGAGTTGAAATTCATGATTTAATACTTGTACGAGGCAAAAAGCTTAAAAAAATAATTTTCAAGAGTTGAAATTCATGATTTAATACTTGTACAAGCTAAAAAGCTTAAAAAATAATTTTCAAGAGTTGAAATTCATGATTTAATACTTGTACGAGCCAAAAAGCTTAAAAAATAATTTTCAAGAGTTGAAATTCAGGATTTAATACTTGTACGAAGCAAAAAGCTTAAAAAATATTTTTCAAGAGTTGAAATTCAACATTTAATGCTTGTACGAGCCAAAAAATTTAAAAATAACATTTACCAGTTTTAATTAATTTTTTTGAAACTTGTACGAGCCAAAAAGTTTAAAAATAACATTTAGCAGTTTTATTTGATTTTTTTTGAAACCTGTAGGAGCCAAAAAGCTTAAAAAATAATTTTCAAGAGTTGAAATTCATGATTTAATACTTGTACGAGCCAAAAAATTTAAAAATAACATTTAGCAGTTTTAATTGATTTTTTTTGAAACCTGTAGGAGCCAATAAGCTTAAAAAATAATTTTGAACAGTTGAAATTCATGATTTAATACTTGTACGAGCCAAAAAGCTTAAAAAATATTTTTCAAGAGTTGAAATTCATGATTTAATACTTGTACGAGGCAAAAAGCTTAAAAAATAATTTTCAAGAGTTGAAATTCATGATTTAATACTTGTAAGAGGCAAAAAGCTTAAAAAATAATTTTCAAGAGTTGAAATTCATGATTTAATACTTGTACGAGCCAATAAGCTTAAAAAATAATTTTGAAGAGTTAAAATTCATGATTTAATACTTGTACGAGCCAAAAAGCTTAAAAAATAATTTTCAAGAGTTGAAATTCATGATTTAATACTTGTACGAGCCAAAAAGCTTAAAAAAATAATTTTCAAGAGTTGAAATTCATGTTTTAATACTTGTACGAGGCAAAAAGCTTAAAAAATAATTTTCAATGGTTGAAATTCATGATTTAATACTTGTACGAGCCAAAAAGCTTGAAAAATAATTTTCAACAGTTGAAATTCATGATTTAATACTTGTACGAGCCAAAAAGCTTAAAAACATAATTTTCAAGATTTGAAATTCATGATTTAATACTTGTACGAGGCAAAAAGATTAAAAAATAATTTTCAAGAGTTGAAATTCATGATTTAATACTTGTACGAGCCAAAAAGCTTAAAAATATTATTTAGCGGTTTTAATTGATTTTTTTGAAACTTGTACGAGGCAAAAATCTTAAAAAATATTTTTCAAGAGTTGAAATTCAAGATTTAATGCTTGTACGAGCCAAAAAATTTAAAAATAACATTTAGCAGTTTTAATTGATTTATTTTTTGAAACCTGTAGGAGCCAAAAAGCTTAAAAAATAATTTTCAAGAGTTGAAATTCAAGATTTAATACTTGTACGAGCCAAAAAGCTTAAAAAATAATTTTCAAGAGTTGAAATTCATGATTTAATACTTGTACGAGCCAAAAAGCTTAAAAAAATAATTTTCAAGAGTTGAAATTCATGTTTTAATACTTGTACGAGGCAAAAAGCTTAAAAAATAATTTTCAATGGTTGAAATTCATGATTTAATACTTGTACGAGCCAAAAAGCTTGAAAAATAATTTTCAACAGTTGAAATTCATGATTTAATACTTGTACGAGCCAAAAAGCTTAAAAACATAATTTTCAAGATTTGAAATTCATGATTTAATACTTGTACGAGGCAAAAAGATTAAAAAATAATTTTCAAGAGTTGAAATTCATGATTTAATACTTGTACGAGCCAAAAAGCTTAAAAATATTATTTAGCAGTTTTAATTGATTTTTTTGAAACTTGTACGAGGCAAAAATCTTAAAAAATATTTTTCAAGAGTTGAAATTCAAGATTTAATGCTTGTACGAGCCAAAAAATTTAAAAATAACATTTAGCAGTTTTAATTGATTTTTTTTGAAACCTGTAGGAGCCAAAAAGCTTAAAAAATAATTTTCAAGAGTTGAAATTCATGATTTAATACTTGTACGAGCCAATAAGCTTAAAAAATAATTTTCAAGAGTTTAAATTCATGATTTAATACTTGTACGAGGCAAAAAGCTTAAAAAATATTTTTCAAGAGTTGAAATTCTGTTTGTACGAGCCAAAAAATTGAAAAATAACATTTACCAGTTTTAATTAATTTTTTTGAAACTTGTACGAGCCAAAAAGTTTAAAAATAACATTTAGCAGTTTTAATTGATTTTTTTTGAAACCTGTAGGAGCCAAAAAGCTTAAAAAATAATTTTCAAGAGTTGAAATTCATGATTTAATACTTGTACGAGCCAAAAAGCTTAAAAAATAATTTTCAATGGTTGAAATTCATGATTTAATACTTGTACGAGCCAAAAAGCTTAAAAATAACATTTAGCATTTTTAATTGATTTTTTTGAAACTTGTAGGAGCCAAAAAGCTTAAAAAATAATTTTCAAGAGTTGAAATTCATGATTTAATACTTGTACGAGCCAAAAAGCTTAAAAAATAATTTTGAAGAGTTGAAATTCATGATTTAATACTTGTACGAGCCAATAAGCTTAAAAAATAATTTTGAAGAGTTGAAATTCATGATTTAATACTTGTACGAGCCAAAAAGCTTAAAAAATAATTTTCAAGAGTTGAAATTAATGATTTAATACTTGTACGAGCCAGAAAGCTTAAAAAATAATTTTCAAGAGTTGAAATTCATGATTTAATACTTGTACAAGCTAAAAAGCTTAAAAAATAATTTTCAAGAGTTGAAATTCATGATTTAATACTTGTACGAGCCAAAAAGCTTAAAAAATAATTTTCAAGAGTTGAAATTCAGGATTTAATACTTGTACGAAGCAAAAAGCTTAAAAAATATTTTTCAAGAGTTGAAATTCAACATTTAATGCTTGTACGAGCCAAAAAATTTAAAAATAACATTTACCAGTTTTAATTAATTTTTTTGAAACTTGTACGAGCCAAAAAGTTTAAAAATAACATTTAGCAGTTTTATTTGATTTTTTTTGAAACCTGTAGGAGCCAAAAAGCTTAAAAAATAATTTTCAAGAGTTGAAATTCATGATTTAATACTTGTACGAGCCAAAAAATTTAAAAATAACATTTAGCAGTTTTAATTGATTTTTTTTGAAACCTGTAGGAGCCAATAAGCTTAAAAAATAATTTTGAACAGTTGAAATTCATGATTTAATACTTGTACGAGCCAAAAAGCTTAAAAAATAATTTTCAAGAGTTGAAATTCATGATTTAATACTTGTACGAGGCAAAAAGCTTAAAAAAATAATTTTCAAGAGTTGAAATTCATGATTTAATACTTGTAAGAGGCAAAAAGCTTAAAAAATAATTTTCAAGAGTTGAAATTCATGATTTAATACTTGTACGAGCCAATAAGCTTAAAAAATAATTTTGAAGAGTTAAAATTCATGATTTAATACTTGTACGAGCCAAAAAGCTTAAAAAATAATTTTCAAGAGTTGAAATTCATGATTTAATACTTGTACGAGCCAAAAAGCTTAAAAAAATAATTTTCAAGAGTTGAAATTCATGTTTTAATACTTGTACGAGGCAAAAAGCTTAAAAAATAATTTTCAATGGTTGAAATTCATGATTTAATACTTGTACGAGCCAAAAAGCTTGAAAAATAATTTTCAACAGTTGAAATTCATGATTTAATACTTGTACGAGCCAAAAAGCTTAAAAACATAATTTTCAAGATTTGAAATTCATGATTTAATACTTGTACGAGGCAAAAAGATTAAAAAATAATTTTCAAGAGTTGAAATTCATGATTTAATACTTGTACGAGCCAAAAAGCTTAAAAATATTATTTAGCAGTTTTAATTGATTTTTTTGAAACTTGTACGAGGCAAAAATCTTAAAAAATATTTTTCAAGAGTTGAAATTCAAGATTTAATGCTTGTACGAGCCAAAAAATTTAAAAAATAACATTTAGCATTTTTAATTGATTTTTTTGAAACTTGTAGGAGCCAAAAAGCTTAAAAAATAATTTTCAAGAGTTGAAATTCAAGATTTAATACTTGTACGAGCCAAAAAGCTTAAAAAATAATTTTCAAGAGTTGAAATTCATGATTTAATACTTGTACGAGCCAAAAAGCTTAAAAAATAATTTTCAAGAGTTGAAATTCATGTTTTAATACTTGTACGAGGCAAAAAGCTTAAAAAATAATTTTCAATGGTTGAAATTCATGATTTAATACTTGTACGAGCCAAAAAGCTTGAAAAATAATTTTCAACAGTTGAAATTCATGATTTAATACTTGTACGAGCCAAAAAGCTTAAAAACATAATTTTCAAGATTTGAAATTCATGATTTAATACTTGTACGAGGCAAAAAGATTAAAAAATAATTTTCAAGAGTTGAAATTCATGATTTAATACTTGTACGAGCCAAAAAGCTTAAAAATATTATTTAGCAGTTTTAATTGATTTTTTTGAAACTTGTACGAGGCAAAAATCTTAAAAAATATTTTTCAAGAGTTGAAATTCAAGATTTAATGCTTGTACGAGCCAAAAAATTTAAAAATAACATTTAGCAGTTTTAATTGATTTTTTTTGAAACCTGTAGGAGCCAAAAAGCTTAAAAAATAATTTTCAAGAGTTGAAATTCAAGATTTAATACTTGTACGAGCCAAAAAGCTTAAAAAATAATTTTCAAGAGTTGAAATTCATGATTTAATACTTGTACGAGCCAAAAAGCTTAAAAAATAATTTTCAAGAGTTGAAATTCATGATTTAATACTTCTACAAACCAATAAGCTTAAAAAATAATTTTAAACAGTTGAAATTCATGATTTAATACTTGTACGAGCCAAAAAGCTTAAAAAATAATTTTCAAGAGTTGAAATTCATGACTTAATACTTGTAGGAGCCAAAAAGCTTAAAAAATAATTTTCAAGAGTTAAAATTCATGATTTAATACTTGTACGAGCTAAAAAGCTTAAAAATAACATTTAGCAGTTTTAATTGATTTTTTTGAAACTTGTACGAGCCAAAAAGCTTAAAAAATAATTTTCAAGAGTTGAAATTCATGATTTAATACTTGTACGAGGCAAAAAGCTTAAAAAAATAATTTTCAAGAGTTGAAATTCATGATTTAATACTTGTACGAGGCAAAAAGCTTAAAAAATAATTTTCAAGAGTTGAAATTCATGATTTAATACTTGTACGAGCCAATAAGCTTAAAAAATAATTTTCAAGAGTTTAAATTCATGATTTAATACTTGTACGAGGCAAAAAGCTTAAAAAATATTTTTCAAGAGTTGAAATTCTGTTTGTACGAGCCAAAAAATTGAAAAATAACATTTACCAGTTTTAATTAATTTTTTTGAAACTTGTACGAGCCAAAAAGTTTAAAAATAACATTTAGCAGTTTTAATTGATTTTTTTTGAAACCTGTAGGAGCCAAAAAGCTTAAAAAATAATTTTCAAGAGTTGAAATTCATGATTTAATACTTGTACGAGCCAAAAAGCTTAAAAAATAATTTTGAAGAGTTGAAATTCATGATTTAATACTTGTACGAGCCAATAAGCTTAAAAATAATTTTGAAGAGTTGAAATTCATGATTTAATACTTGTACGAGCCAAAAAGCTTAAAAAATAATTTTCAAGAGTTGAAATTCATGATTTAATACTTGTACGAGGCAATAAGCTTAAAAAATAATTTTCAAGAGTTGAAATTCATGATTTAATACTTGTACGAGCCAAAAAGCTTAAAAAATAATTTTGAAGAGTTGAAATTCATGATTTAATACTTGTACGAGCCAAAAAGCTTAAAAAATAATTTTCAATGGTTGAAATTCATGATTTAATACTTGTACGAGCCAAAAAGCTTAAAAATAACATTTAGCATTTTTAATTGATTTTTTTGAAACTTGTAGGAGCCAAAAAGCTTAAAAAATAATTTTCAAGAGTTGAAATTCATGATTTAATACTTGTACGAGCCAAAAAGCTTAAAAAATAATTTTCAAGAGTTGAAATTCATGATTTAATACTTGTACGAGCCAAAAAGCTTAAAAAATAATTTTCAAGAGTTGAAATTCATGTTTTAATACTTGTACGAGGCAAAAAGCTTAAAAAATAATTTTCAATGGTTGAAATTCATGATTTAATACTTGTACGAGCCAAAAAGCTTGAAAAATAATTTTCAACAGTTGAAATTCATGATTTAATACTTGTACGAGCCAAAAAGCTTAAAAACATAATTTTCAAGATTTGAAATTCATGATTTAATACTTGTACGAGGCAAAAAGATTAAAAAATAATTTTCAAGAGTTGAAATTCATGATTTAATACTTGTACGAGCCAAAAAGCTTAAAAATATTATTTAGCAGTTTTAATTGATTTTTTTGAAACTTGTACGAGGCAAAAATCTTAAAAAATATTTTTCAAGAGTTGAAATTCAAGATTTAATGCTTGTACGAGCCAAAAAATTTAAAAATAACATTTAGCAGTTTTAATTGATTTTTTTGAAACCTGTAGGAGCCAAAAAGCTTAAAAAATAATTTTCAAGAGTTGAAATTCAAGATTTAATACTTGTACGAGCCAAAAAGCTTAAAAAATAATTTTCAAGAGTTGAAATTCATGATTTAATACTTGTACGAGCCAAAAAGCTTAAAAAATAATTTTCAAGAGTTGAAATTCATGATTTAATACTTCTACAAACCAATAAGCTTAAAAAATAATTTTAAACAGTTGAAATTCATGATTTAATACTTGTACGAGCCAAAAAGCTTAAAAAATAATTTTCAAGAGTTGAAATTCATGACTTAATACTTGTAGGAGCCAAAAAGCTTAAAAAATAATTTTCAAGAGTTAAAATTCATGATTTAATACTTGTACGAGCTAAAAAGCTTAAAAATAACATTTAGCAGTTTTAATTGATTTTTTTGAAACTTGTACGAGCCAAAAAGCTTAAAAAATAATTTTCAAGAGTTGAAATTCATGATTTAATACTTGTACGAGGCAAAAAGCTTAAAAAAATAATTTTCAAGAGTTGAAATTCATGATTTAATACTTGTACGAGGCAAAAAGCTTAAAAAATAATTTTCAAGAGTTGAAATTCATGATTTAATACTTGTACGAGCCAATAAGCTTAAAAAATAATTTTCAAGAGTTGAAATTCATGATTTAATACTTGTACGAGCCAAAAAGCTTAAAAAATAATTTTCAATGGTTGAAATTCATGATTTAATACTTGTACGAGCCAAAAAGCTTAAAAATAACATTTAGCATTTTTAATTGATTTTTTTGAAACTTGTAGGAGCCAAAAAGCTTAAAAAATAATTTTCAAGAGTTGAAATTCATGATTTAATACTTGTACGAGCCAAAAAGCTTAAAAAATAATTTTCAAGAGTTGAAATTCATGATTTAATACTTGTACGAGCCAAAAAGCTTAAAAAAATAATTTTCAAGAGTTGAAATTCATGTTTTAATACTTGTACGAGGCAAAAAGCTTAAAAAATAATTTTCAATGGTTGAAATTCATGATTTAATATTTGTACGAGCCAAAAAGCTTGAAAAATAATTTTCAACAGTTGAAATTCATGATTTAATACTTGTACGAGCCAAAAAGCTTAAAAACATAATTTTCAAGATTTGAAATTCATGATTTAATACTTGTACGAGGCAAAAAGATTAAAAAATAATTTTCAAGAGTTGAAATTCATGATTTAATACTTGTACGAGCCAAAAAGCTTAAAAATATTATTTAGCAGTTTTAATTGATTTTTTTGAAACTTGTACGAGGCAAAAATCTTAAAAAATATTTTTCAAGAGTTGAAATTCAAGATTTAATGCTTGTACGAGCCAAAAAATTTAAAAATAACATTTAGCAGTTTTAATTGATTTTTTTGAAACCTGTAGGAGCCAAAAAGCTTAAAAAATAATTTTCAAGAGTTGAAATTCAAGATTTAATACTTGTACGAGCCAAAAAGCTTAAAAAATAATTTTCAAGAGTTGAAATTCATGATTTAATACTTGTACGAGCCAAAAAGCTTAAAAAATAATTTTCAAGAGTTGAAATTCATGATTTAATACTTCTACAAACCAATAAGCTTAAAAAATAATTTTAAACAGTTGAAATTCATGATTTAATACTTGTACGAGCCAAAAAGCTTAAAAAAATAATTTTCAAGAGTTGAAATTCATGACTTAATACTTGTAGGAGCCAAAAAGCTTAAAAAATAATTTTCAAGAGTTAAAATTCATGATTTAATACTTGTACGAGCTAAAAAGCTTAAAAATAACATTTAGCAGTTTTAATTGATTTTTTTGAAACTTGTACGAGCCAAAAAGCTTAAAAAATAATTTTCAAGAGTTGAAATTCATGATTTAATACTTGTACGAGGCAAAAAGCTTAAAAAAATAATTTTCAAGAGTTGAAATTCATGATTTAATACTTGTACGAGGCAAAAAGCTTAAAAAATAATTTTCAAGAGTTGAAATTCATGATTTAATACTTGTACGAGCCAATAAGCTTAAAAAATAATTTTCAAGAGTTTAAATTCATGATTTAATACTTGTACGAGGCAAAAAGCTTAAAAAATATTTTTCAAGAGTTGAAATTCTGTTTGTACGAGCCAAAAAATTGAAAAATAACATTTACCAGTTTTAATTAATTTTTTTGAAACTTGTACGAGCCAAAAAGTTTAAAAATAACATTTAGCAGTTTTAATTATTTTTTAAACTTGTACGAGGCAAAAAGCTTAAAAAATAATTTTCAAGAGTTGAAATTCATGATTTAATACTTGTACGAGCCAAAAAGCTTAAAAAATAATTTTGAAGGGTTGAAATTCATGATTTAATACTTGTACGAGCCAATAAGCTTAAAAAATAATTTTGAAGAGTTGAAATTCATGATTTAATACTTGTACGAGCCAAAAAGCTTAAAAAATAATTTTCAAGAGTTGAAATTCATGATTTAATACTTGTACGAGGCAATAAGCTTAAAAAATAATTTTCAAGAGTTGAAATTCATGATTTAATACTTGTACGAGCCAAAAAGCTTAAAAAATAATTTTGAAGAGTTGAAATTCATGATTTAATACTTGTACGAGCCAAAAAGCTTAAAAAATAATTTTCAATGGTTGAAATTCATGATTTAATACTTGTACGAGCCAAAAAGCTTAAAAATAACATTTAGCATTTTTAATTGATTTTTTTGAAACTTGTAGGAGCCAAAAAGCTTAAAAAATAATTTTCAAGAGTTGAAATTCATGATTTAATACTTGTACGAGCCAAAAAGCTTAAAAAATAATTTTCAAGAGTTGAAATTCATGATTTAATACTTGTACGAGCCAAAAAGCTTAAAAAAATAATTTTCAAGAGTTGAAATTCATGTTTTAATACTTGTACGAGGCAAAAAGCTTAAAAAATAATTTTCAATGGTTGAAATTCATGATTTAATACTTGTACGAGCCAAAAAGCTTAAAAAAATAATTTTCAAGATTTGAAATTCATGATTTAATACTTGTACGAGGCAAAAAGATTAAAAAATAATTTTCAAGAGTTGAAATTCATGATTTAATACTTGTACGAGCCAAAAAGCTTAAAAATATTATTTAGCAGTTTTAATTGATTTTTTTGAAACTTGTACGAGGCAAAAATCTTAAAAAATATTTTTCAAGAGTTGAAATTCAAGATTTAATGCTTGTAGGAGCCAAAAAATTTAAAAATAACATTTAGCAGTTTTAATTGATTTTTTTTGAAACCTGTAGGAGCCAAAAAGCTTAAAAAATAATTTTCAAGAGTTGAAATTCAAGATTTAATACTTGTACGAGCCAAAAAGCTTAAAAAATAATTTTCAAGAGTTGAAATTCATGATTTAATACTTCTACAAACCAATAAGCTTAAAAAATAATTTTGAACAGTTGAAATTCATGATTTAATACTTGTACGAGCCAAAAAGCTTAAAAAATAATTTTCAAGAGTTGAAATTCATGACTTAATACTTGTAGGAGCCAAAAAGCTTAAAAAATAATTTTCAAGAGTTAAAATTCATGATTTAATACTTGTACGAGCTAAAAAGCTTAAAAATAACATTTAGCAGTTTTAATTGATTTTTTTGAAACTTGTACGAGCCAAAAAGCTTAAAAAATAATTTTCAAGAGTTGAAATTCATGATTTAATACTTGTACGAGGCAAAAAGCTTAAAAAAATAATTTTCAAGAGTTGAAATTCATGATTTAATACTTGTACGAGGCAAAAAGCTTAAAAAATAATTTTCAAGAGTTGAAATTCATGATTTAATACTTGTACGAGCCAATAAGCTTAAAAAATAATTTTCAAGAGTTTAAATTCATGATTTAATACTTGTACGAGGCAAAAAGCTTAAAAAATATTTTTCAAGAGTTGAAATTCTGTTTGTACGAGCCAAAAAATTGAAAAATAACATTTACCAGTTTTAATTAATTTTTTTGAAACTTGTACGAGCCAAAAAGTTTAAAAATAACATTTAGCAGTTTTAATTGATTTTTTTTGAAACCTGTAGGAGCCAAAAAGCTTAAAAAATAATTTTCAAGAGTTGAAATTCATGATTTAATACTTGTACGAGCCAAAAAGCTTAAAAAATAATTTTGAAGAGTTGAAATTCATGATTTAATACTTGTACGAGCCAATAAGCTTAAAAAATAATTTTCAAGAGTTGAAATTCATGACTTAATACTTGTAGGAGCCAAAAAGCTTAAAAAATAATTTTCAAGAGTTGAAATTCATGATTTAATACTTGTACGAGCTAAAAAGCTTAAAAATAACATTTAGCAGTTTTAATTGATTTTTTTGAAACTTGTACGAGCCAAAAAGCTTAAAAAATAATTTTCAAGAGTTGAAATTCATGATTTAATACTTGTACGAGGCAAAAAGCTTAAAAAAATAATTTTCAAGAGTTGAAATTCATGATTTAATACTTGTACGAGGCAAAAAGCTTAAAAAATAATTTTCAAGAGTTGAAATTCATGATTTAATACTTGTACGAGCCAATAAGCTTAAAAAATAATTTTCAAGAGTTTAAATTCATGATTTAATACTTGTACGAGGCAAAAAGCTTAAAAAATATTTTTCAAGAGTTGAAATTCATGATTTAATACTTGTACGAGCCAAAAAATTGAAAAATAACATTTACCAGTATTAATTAATTTTTTTGAAACTTGCACGAGCCAAAAAGTTTAAAAATAACATTTAGCAGTTTTAATTGATTTTTTTTGAAACCTGTAGGAGCCAAAAAGCTTAAAAAATAATTTTCAAGAGTTGAAATTCATGATTTAATACTTGTACGAGCCAAAAAGCTTAAAAAATAATTTTGAAGAGTTGAAATTCATGATTTAATACTTGTACGAGCCAATAAGCTTAAAAAATAATTTTGAAGAGTTGAAATTCATGATTTAATACTTGTACGAGCCAAAAAGCTTAAAAAATAATTTTCAAGAGTTGAAATTCATGATTTAATACTTGTACGAGGCAATAAGCTTAAAAAATAATTTTCAAGAGTTGAAATTCATGATTTAATACTTGTACGAGCCAAAAAGCTTAAAAAATAATTTTGAAGAGTTGAAATTCATGATTTAATACTTGTACGAGCCAAAAAGCTTAAAAAATAATTTTCAATGGTTGAAATTCATGATTTAATACTTGTACGAGCCAAAAAGCTTAAAAATAACATTTAGCATTTTTAATTGATTTTTTTGAAACTTGTAGGAGCCAAAAAGCTTAAAAAATAATTTTCAAGAGTTGAAATTCATGATTTAATACTTGTACGAGCCAAAAAGCTTAAAAAATAATTTTCAAGAGTTGAAATTCATGATTTAATACTTGTACGAGCCAAAAAGCTTAAAAAAATAATTTTCAAGAGTTGAAATTCATGTTTTAATACTTGTACGAGGCAAAAAGCTTAAAAAATAATTTTCAATGGTTGAAATTCATGATTTAATACTTGTACGAGCCAAAAAGCTTAAAAAATAATTTTCAACAGTTGAAATGCATGATTTAATATTTGTACGAGCCAAAAAGCTTAAAAAAATAATTTTCAAGATTTGAAATTCATGATTTAATACTTGTACGAGGCAAAAAGATTAAAAAATAATTTTCAAGAGTTGAAATTCATGATTTAATACTTGTACGGGCCAAAAAGCTTAAAAATATTATTTAGCAGTTTTAATTGATTTTTTTGAAACTTGTACGAGGCAAAAATCTTAAAAAATATTTTTCAAGAGTTGAAATTCAAGATTTAATGCTTGTAGGAGCCAAAAAATTTAAAAATAACATTTAGCAGTTTTAATTGATTTTTTTTGAAACCTGTAGGAGCCAAAAAGCTTAAAAAATAATTTTCAAGAGTTGAAATTCAAGATTTAATACTTGTACGAGCCAAAAAGCTTAAAAAATAATTTTCAAGAGTTGAAATTCATGATTTAATACTTCTACAAACCAATAAGCTTAAAAAATAATTTTGAACAGTTGAAATTCATGATTTAATACTTGTACGAGCCAAAAAGCTTAAAAAATAATTTTCAAGAGTTGAAATTCATGACTTAATACTTGTAGGAGCCAAAAAGGTTAAAAAATAATTTTCAAGAGTTAAAATTCATGATTTAATACTTGTACGAGCTAAAAAGCTTAAAAATAACATTTAGCAGTTTTAATTGATTTTTTTGAAACTTGTACGAGCCAAAAAGCTTAAAAAATAATTTTCAAAAGTTGAAATTCATGATTTAATACTTGTACGAGGCAAAAAGCTTAAAAAAATAATTTTCAAGAGTTGAAATTCATGATTTAATACTTGTACGAGGCAAAAAGCTTAAAAAATAATTTTCAAGAGTTGAAATTCATGATTTAATACTTGTACGAGCCAATAAGCTTAAAAAATAATTTTCAAGAGTTTAAATTCATGATTTAATACTTGTACGAGGCAAAAAGCTTAAAAAATATTTTTCAAGAGTTGAAATTCATGATTTAATACTTGTACGAGCCAAAAAATTTAAAAATAACATTTACCAGTTTTAATTAATTTTTTTGAAACTTGTACGAGCCAAAAAGTTTAAAAATAACATTTAGCAGTTTTAATTGATTTTTTTGAAACCTGTAGGAGCCAAAAAGCTTAAAAAATAATTTTCAAGAGTTGAAATTCATGATTTAATACTTGTACGAGCCAAAAAGCTTAAAAAATAATTTTGAAGAGTTGAAATTCATGATTTAATACTTGTACGAGCCAATAAGCTTAAAAAATAATTTTGAAGAGTTGAAATTCATGATTTAATACTTGTACGAGCCAAAAAGCTTAAAAAATAATTTTCAAGAGTTGAAATTCATGATTTAATACTTGTACGAGGCAAAAAGCTTAAAAAAATAATTTTGAAGAGTTGAAATTCATGATTTAATACTTGTACGAGGCAAAAAGCTTAAAAAATAATTTTCAAGAGTTGAAATTCATGATTTAATACTTGTACGAGGCAATAAGCTTAAAAAATAATTTTCAAGAGTTGAAATTCATGATTTAATACTTGTACGAGCCAAAAAGCTTAAAAAATAATTTTGAAGAGTTGAAATTCATGATTTAATACTTGTACGAGCCAAAAAGCTTAAAAAATAATTTTCAATGGTTGAAATTCATGATTTAATACTTGTACGAGCCAAAAAGCTTAAAAATAACATTTAGCATTTTTAATTGATTTTTTTGAAACTTGTAGGAGCCAAAAAGCTTAAAAAATAATTTTGAAAAGTTGAAATTCATGATTTAATACTTGTACGAGCCAAAAAGCTTAAAAAATAATTTTCAACAGTTGAAATTCATGATTTAATACTTGTACGAGCCAAAAAGCTTAAAAAATAATTTTCAAGAGTTGAAATTCATGATTTAAGACTTGTACGAGCCAACAAGCTTAAAAAATAATTTTCAAGAGTTGAAATTCATGATTTAATACTTGTATGAGGCAAAAAGCTTAAAAAATAATTTTGAAGAGTTGAAATTCATGATTTAATACTTGTACGAGGCAAAAAGATTAAAAAATAATTTTCAATGGTTGAAATTCATGATTTAATACTTGTACAAGCTAAAAAGCTTAAAAATAACATTTAGCAGTTTTAATTGATTTTTTTGAAACTTGTACGAGCCAATAAGCTTAAAAAATAATATTGAAGATATGAAATTCATGATTTAATACTTGTACGAGGCAAAAAGCTTAAAAAATAATTTTCAAGAGTTGAAATTCATGATTTAATACTTGTACGAGGCAAAAAGCTTAAAAAATATTTTTCAAGAGTTGAAATTCATGATTTAATACTTGTATGAGGCAAATAGCTTAAAAAATAATTTTGAAGAGTTGAAATTCATGATTTAATACTTGTACGAGGCAAAAAGATTAAAAAATAATTTTCAATGGTTGAAATTCATGATTTAATACTTGTACAAGCTAAAAAGCTTAAAAATAACATTTAGCATTTTTAATTGATTTTTTTGAAACTTGTAGGAGCCAAAAAGCTTAAAAAATAATTTTCAAGAGTTGAAATTCATGATTTAATACTTGTACGAGCTAAAAAGCTTAAAAATAACATTTAGCAGTTTTAATTGATTTTTTTGAAACTTGTACGAGCCAAAAAGCTTAAAAAATAATTTTCAAGAGTTGAAATTCATGATTTAATACTTGTACGAGGCAAAAAGCTTAAAAAATAATTTTCAAGAGTTGAAATTCATGATTTAATCCTTGTACGAGGCAAAAAGCTTAAAAAATATTTTTCAAGAGTTGAAATTCAAGATTTAATGCTTGTACGAGCCAAAAAATTTAAAAATAACATTTACCAGTTTTAATTAATTTTTTTGAAACTTGTACGAGCCAAAAAGTTTAAAAATAACATTTAGCAGTTTTATTTGATTTTTTTTGAAACCTGTAGGAGCCAAAAAGCTTAAAAAATAATTTTCAAGAGTTGAAATTCATGATTTAATACTTGTACGAGCCAAAAAGCTTAAAAAATAATTTTGAAGAGTTGAAATTCATGATTTAATACTTGTACGAGGCAAAAAGATTAAAAAATAATTTTCAATGGTTGAAATTCATGATTTAATACTTGTACAAGCTAAAAAGCTTAAAAATAACATTTAGCAGTTTTAATTGATTTTTTTGAAACTTGTACGAGCCAATAAGCTTAAAAAATAATATTGAAGATATGAAATTCATGATTTAATACTTGTACGAGGCAAAAAGCTTAAAAAATAATTTTCAAGAGTTGAAATTCATGATTTAATACTTGTACGAGGCAAAAAGCTTAAAAAATAATTTTCAAGAGTTGAAATTCATGATTTAATTTTGTACGAGCCAATAAGCTTAAAAAATAATTTTGAAAAGTTGAAATTCATGATTTAATACTTGTACGAGCCAAAAAGCTTAAAAAATAATTTTCAACAGTTGAAATTCATGATTTAATACTTGTACGAGCCAAAAAGCTTAAAAATTAATTTTCAAGAGTTGAAATTCATGATTTAAGACTTGTACGAGCCAACAAGCTTAAAAAATAATTTTCAAGAGTTGAAATTCATGATTTAATACTTGTATAAGGCAAAAAGCTTAAAAAATAATTTTGAAGAGTTGAAATTCATGATTTAATACTTGTACGAGGCAAAAAGATTAAAAAATAATTTTCAATGGTTGAAATTCATGATTTAATACTTGTACAAGCTAAAAAGCTTAAAAATAACATTTAGCATTTTTAATTGATTTTTTTGAAACTTGTAGGAGCCAAAAAGCTTAAAAAATAATTTTCAAGAGTTGAAATTCATGATTTAATACTTGTACGAGCTAAAAAGCTTAAAAATAACATTTAGCAGTTTTAATTGATTTTTTTGAAACTTGTACGAGCCAAAAAGCTTAAAAAATAATTTTCAAGAGTTGAAATTCATGATTTAATACTTGTACGAGGCAAAAAGCTTAAAAAATAATTTTCAAGAGTTGAAATTCATGATTTAATACTTGTACGAGGCAAAAAGCTTAAAAAATATTTTTCAAGAGTTGAAATTCAAGATTTAATGCTTGTACGAGCCAAAAAATTTAAAAATAACATTTACCAGTTTTAATTAATTTTTTTGAAACTTGTACGAGCCAAAAAGTTTAAAAATAACATTTAGCAGTTTTATTTGATTTTTTTTGAAACCTGTAGGAGCCAAAAAGCTTAAAAAATAGTTTTCAAGCGTTGAAATTCATGATTTAATACTTGTACGAGCCAAAAAGCTTAAAAAATAATTTTCAAGAGTTGAAATTCATGATTTAATTTTGTACGAGCCAATAAGCTTAAAAAATAATTTTGAAAAGTTGAAATTCATGATTTAATACTTGTACGAGCCAAAAAGCTTCAAAAATAATTTTCAACAGTTGAAATTCATGATTTAATACTTGTACGAGCCAAAAAGCTTAAAAAATAATTTTCAAGAGTTGAAATTCATGATTTAAGACTTGTACGAGCCAACAAGCTTAAAAAATAATTTTCAAGAGTTGAAATTCATGATTTAATACTTGTATGAGGCAAAAAGCTTAAAAAATAATTTTGAAGAGTTGAAATTCATGATTTAATACTTGTACGAGGCAAAAAGATTAAAAATAACATTTAGCAGTTTTAATTGATTTTTTTGAAACTTGTAGGAGCCAAAAAGCTTAAAAAATAATTTTGAAAAGTTGAAATTCATGATTTAATACTTGTACGAGCCAAAAAGCTTAAAAAATAATTTTCAACAGTTGAAATTCATGATTTAATACTTGTACGAGCCAAAAAGCTTAAAAAATAATTTTCAGGAGTTGAAATTCATGATTTAAGACTTGTACGAGCCAACAAGCTTAAAAAATAATTTTCAAGAGTTGAAATTCATGATTTAATACTTGTATGAGGCAAAAAGCTTAAAAAATAATTTTGAAGAGTTGAAATTCATGATTTAATACTTGTACGAGGCAAAAAGATTAAAAAATAATTTTCAATGGTTGAAATTCATGATTTAATACTTGTACAAGCTAAAAAGCTTAAAAATAACATTTAGCAGTTTTAATTGATTTTTTTGAAACTTGTACGAGCCAATAAGCTTAAAAAATAATATTGAAGATATGAAATTCATGATTTAATACTTGTACGAGGCAAAAAGCTTAAAAAATAATTTTCAAGAGTTGAAATTCATGATTTAATACTTGTACGAGGCAAAAAGCTTAAAAAATAATTTTCAAGAGTTGAAATTCATGATTTAATTTTGTACGAGCCAATAAGCTTAAAAAATAATTTTGAAAAGTTGAAATTCATGATTTAATACTTGTACGAGCCAAAAAGCTTAAAAAATAATTTTCAACAGTTGAAATTCATGATTTAATACTTGTACGAGCCAAAAAGCTTAAAAATTAATTTTCAAGAGTTGAAATTCATGATTTAAGACTTGTACGAGCCAACAAGCTTAAAAAATAATTTTCAAGAGTTGAAATTCATGATTTAATACTTGTATGAGGCAAAAAGCTTAAAAAATAATTTTGAAGAGTTGAAATTCATGATTTAATACTTGTACGAGGCAAAAAGATTAAAAAATAATTTTCAATGGTTGAAATTCATGATTTAATACTTGTACAAGCTAAAAAGCTTAAAAATAACATTTAGCATTTTTAATTGATTTTTTTGAAACTTGTAGGAGCCAAAAAGCTTAAAAAATAATTTTCAAGAGTTGAAATTCATGATTTAATACTTGTACGAGCTAAAAAGCTTAAAAATAACATTTAGCAGTTTTAATTGATTTTTTTGAAACTTGTACGAGCCAAAAAGCTTAAAAAATAATTTTCAAGAGTTGAAATTCATGATTTAATACTTGTACGAGGCAAAAAGCTTAAAAAATAATTTTCAAGAGTTGAAATTCATGATTTAATACTTGTACGAGGCAAAAAGCTTAAAAAATATTTTTCAGGAGTTGAAATTCAAGATTTAATGCTTGTACGAGCCAAAAAATTTAAAAATAACATTTACCAGTTTTAATTAATTTTTTTGAAACTTGTACGAGCCAAAAAGTTTAAAAATAACATTTAGCAGTTTTATTTGATTTTTTTTGAAACCTGTAGGAGCCAAAAAGCTTAAAAAATAATTTTCAAGAGTTGAAATTCATGATTTAATACTTGTACGAGCCAAAAAGCTTAAAAAATAATTTTGAAGAGTTGAAATTCATGATTTAATACTTGTACGAGGCAAAAAGATTAAAAAATAATTTTCAATGGTTGAAATTCATGATTTAATACTTGTACAAGCTAAAAAGCTTAAAAATAACATTTAGCATTTTTAATTGATTTTTTTGAAACTTGTAGGAGCCAAAAAGCTTAAAAAATAATTTTCAAGAGTTGAAATTCATGATTTAATACTTGTACGAGCTAAAAAGCTTAAAAATAACATTTAGCAGTTTTAATTATTTTTTAAACTTGTACGAGCCAAAAAGCTTAAAAAATAATTTTCAAGAGTTGAAATTCATGATTTAATACTTGTACGAGGCAAAAAGCTTAAAAAATAATTTTCAAGAGTTGAAATTCATGATTTAATACTTGTACGAGGCAAAAAGCTTAAAAAATATTTTTCAAGAGTTGAAATTCAAGATTTAATGCTTGTACGAGCCAAAAAATTTAAAAATAACATTTACCAGTTTTAATTAATTTTTTTGAAACTTGTACGAGCCAAAAAGTTTAAAAATAACATTTAGCAGTTTTATTTGATTTTTTTTGAAACCTGTAGGAGCCAAAAAGCTTAAAAAATAGTTTTCAAGCGTTGAAATTCATGATTTAATACTTGTACGAGCCAAAAAGCTTAAAAAATAATTTTCAAGAGTTGAAATTCATGATTTAATTTTGTACGAGCCAATAAGCTTAAAAAATAATTTTGAAAAGTTGAAATTCATGATTTAATACTTGTACGAGCCAAAAAGCTTCAAAAATAATTTTCAACAGTTGAAATTCATGATTTAATACTTGTACGAGCCAAAAAGCTTAAAAAATAATTTTCAAGAGTTGAAATTCATGATTTAAGACTTGTACGAGCCAACAAGCTTAAAAAATAATTTTCAAGAGTTGAAATTCATGATTTAATACTTGTATGAGGCAAAAAGCTTAAAAAATAATTTTGAAGAGTTGAAATTCATGATTTAATACTTGTACGAGGCAAAAAGATTAAAAATAACATTTAGCAGTTTTAATTGATTTTTTTGAAACTTGTAGGAGCCAAAAAGCTTAAAAAATAATTTTGAAAAGTTGAAATTCATGATTTAATACTTGTACGAGCCAAAAAGCTTAAAAAATAATTTTCAACAGTTGAAATTCATGATTTAATACTTGTACGAGCCAAAAAGCTTAAAAAATAATTTTCAAGAGTTGAAATTCATGATTTAAGACTTGTACGAGCCAACAAGCTTAAAAAATAATTTTCAAGAGTTGAAATTCATGATTTAATACTTGTACGAGCCAAAAAGCTTAAAAAATAATTTTCAAGAGTTGAAATTCATGATTTAATACTTGTACGAGGCAAAAAGCTTAAAAAATAATTTTCAAGAGTTGAAATTCATGATTTAATACTTGTACGAGCTAAAAAGCTTAAAAATAACATTCAACAGTTTAAATTGATTTTTTTGAAACTTGTACGAGCCAAAAAGCTTAAAAAATAATATTGAAGATATGAAATTCATGATTTAATACTTGTACGAGGCAAAAAGCTTAAAAAATAATTTTCAAGAGTTGAAATTCATGATTTAATACTTGTACGAGGCAAAAAGCTTAAAAAATAATTTTCAAGAGTTGAAATTCATGATTTAATACTTGTACGAGCCAAAAAGCTTAAAAAATAATTTTGAAAAGTTGAAATTCATGATTTAATACTTGTACGAGCCAAAAAGCTTAAAAAATAATTTTCAACAGTTGAAATTCATGATTTAATACTTGTACGAGCCAAAAAGCTTAAAAATTAATTTTCAAGAGTTGAAATTCATGATTTAAGACTTGTACGAGCCAACAAGCTTAAAAAATAATTTTCAAGAGTTGAAATTCATGATTTAATACTTGTATGAGGCAAAAAGCTTAAAAAATAATTTTGAAGAGTTGAAATTCATGATTTAATACTTGTACGAGGCAAAAAGATTAAAAAATAATTTTCAATGGTTGAAATTCATGATTTAATACTTGTACAAGCTAAAAAGCTTAAAAATAACATTTAGCATTTTTAATTGATTTTTTTGAAACTTGTAGGAGCCAAAAAGCTTAAAAAATAATTTTCAAGAGTTGAAATTCATGATTTAATACTTGTACGAGCTAAAAAGCTTAAAAATAACATTTAGCAGTTTTAATTGATTTTTTTGAAACTTGTACGAGCCAAAAAGCTTAAAAAATAATTTTCAAGAGTTGAAATTCATGATTTAATACTTGTACGAGGCAAAAAGCTTAAAAAATAATTTTCAAGAGTTGAAATTCATGATTTAATACTTGTACGAGGCAAAAAGCTTAAAAAATATTTTTCAAGAGTTGAAATTCAAGATTTAATGCTTGTACGAGCCAAAAAATTTAAAAATAACATTTACCAGTTTTAATTAATTTTTTTGAAACTTGTACGAGCCAAAAAGTTTAAAAATAACATTTAGCAGTTTTATTTGATTTTTTTTTGAAACCTGTAGGAGCCAAAAAGCTTAAAAAATAATTTTCAAGAGTTGAAATTCATGATTTAATACTTGTACGAGCCAAAAAGCTTAAAAAATAATTTTGAAGAGTTGAAATTCATGATTTAATACTTGTACGAGGCAAAAAGATTAAAAAATAATTTTCAATGGTTGAAATTCATGATTTAATACTTGTACAAGCTAAAAAGCTTAAAAATAACATTTAGCATTTTTAATTGATTTTTTTGAAACTTGTAGGAGCCAAAAAGCTTAAAAAATAATTTTCAAGAGTTGAAATTCATGATTTAATACTTGTACGAGCTAAAAAGCTTAAAAATAACATTTAGCAGTTTTAATTGATTTTTTTTAAACTTGTACGAGCCAAAAAGCTTAAAAAATAATTTTCAAGAGTTGAAATTCATGATTTAATACTTGTACGAGGCAAAAAGCTTAAAAAATAATTTTCAAGAGTTGAAATTCATGATTTAATACTTGTACGAGGCAAAAAGCTTAAAAAATATTTTTCAAGAGTTGAAATTCAAGATTTAATGCTTGTACGAGCCAAAAAATTTAAAAATAACATTTACCAGTTTTAATTAATTTTTTTGAAACTTGTACGAGCCAAAAAGTTTAAAAATAACATTTAGCAGTTTTATTTGATTTTTTTTGAAACCTGTAGGAGCCAAAAAGCTTAAAAAATAGTTTTCAAGCGTTGAAATTCATGATTTAATACTTGTACGAGCCAAAAAGCTTAAAAAATAATTTTCAAGAGTTGAAATTCATGATTTAATACTTGTACGAGGCAAAAAGATTAAAAATAACATTTAGCAGTTTTAATTGATTTTTTTGAAACTTGTAGGAGCCAAAAAGCTTAAAAAATAATTTTGAAAAGTTGAAATTCATGATTTAATACTTGTACGAGCCAAAAAGCTTAAAAAATAATTTTCAACAGTTGAAATTCATGATTTAATACTTGTACGAGCCAAAAAGCTTAAAAAATAATTTTCAAGAGTTGAAATTCATGATTTAAGACTTGTACGAGCCAACAAGCTTAAAAAATAATTTTCAAGAGTTGAAATTCATGATTTAATACTTGTATGAGGCAAAAAGCTTAAAAAATAATTTTGAAGAGTTGAAATTCATGATTTAATACTTGTACGAGGCAAAAAGATTAAAAAATAATTTTCAATGGTTGAAATTCATGATTTAATACTTGTACAAGCTAAAAAGCTTAAAAATAACATTCAGCAGTTTTAATTGATTTTTTTGAAACTTGTACGAGCCAATAAGCTTAAAAAATAATATTAAAGATATGAAATTCATGATTTAATACTTGTACGAGGCAAAAAGCTTAAAAAATAATTTTCAAGAGTTGAAATTCATGATTTAATACTTGTACGAGGCAAAAAGCTTAAAAAATATTTTTCAAGAGTTGAAATTCAAGATTTAATGCTTGTACGAGCCAAAAAATTTAAAAATAACATTTACCAGTTTTAATTAATTTTTTTGAAACTTGTACGAGCCAAAAAGTTTAAAAATAATATTTAGCAGTTTTATTTGATTTTTTTTGAAACCTGTAGGAGCCAAAAAGCTTAAAAAATAGTTTTCAAGAGTTGAAATTCATGATTTAATACTTGTACGAGCCAAAAAGCTTAAAAAATAATTTTCAAGAGTTGAAATTCATGATTTAATTTTGTACGAGCCAATAAGCTTAAAAATAATTTTGAAAAGTTGAAATTCATGATTTAATACTTGTACGAGCCAAAAAGCTTAAAAAATAATTTTCAACAGTTGAAATTCATGATTTAATACTTGTACGAGCCAAAAAGCTTAAAAAATAATTTTCAAGAGTTGAAATTCATGATTTAAGACTTGTACGAGCCAACAAGCTTAAAAAATAATTTTCAAGAGTTGAAATTCATGATTTAATACTTGTACGAGCCAAAAAGCTTAAAAAATAATTTTGAAGAGTTGAAATTCATGATTTAATACTTGTACGAGGCAAAAAGATTAAAAAATAATTTTCAATGGTTGAAATTCATGATTTAATACTTGTACAAGCTAAAAAGCTTAAAAATAACATTTAGCATTTTTAATTGATTTTTTTGAAACTTGTAGGAGCCAAAAAGCTTAAAAAATAATTTTCAAGAGTTGAAATTCATGATTTAATACTTGTACGAGCTAAAAAGCTTAAAAATAACATTTAGCAGTTTTAATTGATTTTTTTGAAACTTGTACGAGCCAAAAAGCTTAAAAAATAATTTTCAAGAGTTGAAATTCATGATTTAATACTTGTACGAGGCAAAAAGCTTAAAAAATAATTTTCAAGAGTTGAAATTCATGATTTAATACTTGTACGAGGCAAAAAGCTTAAAAAATATTTTTCAAGAGTTGAAATTCAAGATTTAATGCTTGTACGAGCCAAAAAATTTAAAAATAACATTTACCAGTTTTAATTAATTTTTTTGAAACTTGTACGAGCCAAAAAGTTTAAAAATAACATTTAGCAGTTTTATTTGATTTTTTTGAAACCTGTAGGAGCCAAAAAGCTTAAAAAATAATTTTCAAGAGTTGAAATTCATGATTTAATACTTGTACGAGCCAAAAAGCTTAAAAAATAATTTTGAAGAGTTGAAATTCATGATTTAATACTTGTACGAGGCAAAAAGATTAAAAAATAATTTTCAATGGTTGAAATTCATGATTTAATACTTGTACAAGCTAAAAAGCTTAAAAATAACATTTAGCAGTTTTAATTGATTTTTTTGAAACTTGTACGAGCCAATAAGCTTAAAAAATAATATTGAAGATATGAAATTCATGATTTAATACTTGTACGAGGCAAAAAGCTTAAAAAATAATTTTCAAGAGTTGAAATTCATGATTTAATACTTGTACGAGGCAAAAAGCTTAAAAAATAATTTTCAAGAGTTGAAATTCATGATTTAATTTTGTACGAGCCAATAAGCTTAAAAAATAATTTTGAAAAGTTGAAATTCATGATTTAATACTTGTACGAGCCAAAAAGCTTAAAAAATAATTTTCAACAGTTGAAATTCATGATTTAATACTTGTACGAGCCAAAAAGCTTAAAAATTAATTTTCAAGAGTTGAAATTCATGATTTAAGACTTGTACGAGCCAACAAGCTTAAAAAATAATTTTCAAGAGTTGAAATTCATGATTTAATACTTGTATGAGGCAAATAGCTTAAAAAATAATTTTGAAGAGTTGAAATTCATGATTTAATACTTGTACGAGGCAAAAAGATTAAAAAATAATTTTCAATGGTTGAAATTCATGATTTAATACTTGTACAAGCTAAAAAGCTTAAAAATAACATTTAGCATTTTTAATTGATTTTTTTGAAACTTGTAGGAGCCAAAAAGCTTAAAAAATAATTTTCAAGAGTTGAAATTCATGATTTAATACTTGTACGAGCTAAAAAGCTTAAAAATAACATTTAGCAGTTTTAATTGATTTTTTTGAAACTTGTACGAGCCAAAAAGCTTAAAAAATAATTTTCAAGAGTTGAAATTCATGATTTAATACTTGTACGAGGCAAAAAGCTTAAAAAATAATTTTCAAGAGTTGAAATTCATGATTTAATAGTTGTACGAGGCAAAAAGCTTAAAAAATATTTTTCAAGAGTTGAAATTCAAGATTTAATGCTTGTACGAGCCAAAAAATTTAAAAATAACATTTACCAGTTTTAATTAATTTTTTTGAAACTTGTACGAGCCAAAAAGTTTAAAAATAACATTTAGCAGTTTTATTTGATTTTTTTTGAAACCTGTAGGAGCCAAAAAGCTTAAAAAATAATTTTCAAGAGTTGAAATTCATGATTTAATACTTGTACGAGCCAAAAAGCTTAAAAAATAATTTTGAAGAGTTGAAATTCATGATTTAATACTTGTACGAGGCAAAAAGATTAAAAAATAATTTTCAATGGTTGAAATTCATGATTTAATACTTGTACAAGCTAAAAAGCTTAAAAATAACATTTAGCATTTTTAATTGATTTTTTTGAAACTTGTAGGAGCCAAAAAGCTTAAAAAATAATTTTCAAGAGTTGAAATTCATGATTTAATACTTGTACGAGCTAAAAAGCTTAAAAATAACATTTAGCAGTTTTAATTGATTTTTTTGAAACTTGTACGAGCCAAAAAGCTTAAAAAATAATTTTCAAGAGTTGAAATTCATGATTTAATACTTGTACGAGGCAAAAAGCTTAAAAAATAATTTTCAAGAGTTGAAATTCATGATTTAATACTTGTACGAGGCAAAAAGCTTAAAAAATATTTTTCAAGAGTTGAAATTCAAGATTTAATGCTTGTACGAGCCAAAAAATTTAAAAATAACATTTACCAGTTTTAATTAATTTTTTTGAAACTTGTACGAGCCAAAAAGCTTAAAAAATAATTTTCAAGAGTTGAAATTCATGATTTAATACTTGTACGAGCTAAAAAGCTTAAAAATAACATTTAGCAGTTTTAATTGATTTTTTTGAAACTTGTACGAGCCAAAAAGCTTAAAAAATAATTTTC
Organism: Tomocerus qinae; assembly: GCA_020055645.1. Classification (NCBI taxonomy): domain Eukaryota; kingdom Metazoa; phylum Arthropoda; class Collembola; order Entomobryomorpha; family Tomoceridae; genus Tomocerus; species Tomocerus qinae. Next base: position 1,785 of record JAECZT010000015.1, on the reverse strand, counting down.
AAGAGTTGAAATTCATGATTTAATTTTGTACGAGCCAATAAGCTTAAAAAATAATTTTGAAGAGTTGAAATTCATGATTTAATACTTGTACGAGCCAAAAAGCTTAAAAAATAATTTTCAAGAGTTGAAATTCATGATTTAATACTTGTACGAGCCAAAAAGCTTAAAAATAACATTCAACAGTTTTAATTATTTTTTAAACTTGTACGAGCCAAAAAGCTTAAAAAATAATTTTCAACAGTTGAAATTCATGATTTAATACTTGTACGAGCCAAAAAGCTTAAAAAATAATTTTCAAGAGTTGAAATTCATGATTTAAGACTTGTACGAGCCAACAAGCTTAAAAAATAATTTTCAAGAGTTGAAATTCATGATTTAATACTTGTATGAGGCAAAAAGCTTAAAAAATAATTTTGAAGAGTTGAAATTCATGATTTAATACTTGTACGAGGCAAAAAGATTAAAAAATAATTTTCAATGGTTGAAATTCATGATTTAATACTTGTACGAGCTAAAAAGCTTAAAAATAACATTTAGCAGTTTTAATTGATTTTTTTGAAACTTGTACGAGCCAAAAAGTTTAAAAATAACATTTAGCAGTTTTATTTGATTTTTTTTGAAACCTGTAGGAGCCAAAAAGCTTAAAAAATAATTTTAAAGAGTTGAAATTCATGATTTAATACTTGTACGAGCCAAAAAGCTTAAAAAATAATTTTCAAGAGTTGAAATTCATGATTTAATACTTGTACGAGGCAAAAATCTTAAAAAATATTTTTCAAGAGTTGAAATTCAAGATTTAATGCTTGTACGAGCCAAAAAATTTAAAAATAACATTTAGCAGTTTTAATTGATTTTTTTTGAAACCTGTAGGAGCCAATAAGCTTAAAAAATAATTTTGAACAGTTGAAATTCATGATTTAATACTTGTACGAGCCAAAAAGCTTAAAAAATAATTTTCAAGAGTTGAAATTCATGATTTAATACTTGTACGAGGCAAAAAGCTTAAAAAATAATTTTCAAGAGTTGAAATTCATGATTTAATACTTGTACGAGGCAAAAAGCTTAAAAAATAATTTTCAAGAGTTGAAATTCATGATTTAATACTTGTACGAGGCAAAAATCTTAAAAAATATTTTTCAAGAGTTGAAATTCAAGATTTAATGCTTGTACGAGCCAAAAAATTTAAAAATAACATTTAGCAGTTTTAATTGATTTTTTTTGAAACCTGTAGGAGCCAAAAAGCTTAAAAAATAATTTTCAAGAGTTGAAATTCAAGATTTAATACTTGTACGAGCCAAAAAGCTTAAAAAATAATTTTCAAGAGTTGAAATTCATGATTTAATACTTCTACAAACCAATAAGCTTAAAAAATAATTTTGAACAGTTTAAATTCATGATTTAATACTTGTACGAGCCAAAAAGCTTAAAAAATAATTTTCAAGAGTTGAAATTCATGACTTAATACTTGTAGGAGCCAAAAAGCTTAAAAAATAATTTTCAAGAGTTAAAATTCATGATTTAATACTTGTACGAGCTAAAAAGCTTAAAAATAACATTTAGCAGTTTTAATTGATTTTTTTGAAACTTGTACGAGCCAAAAAGCTTAAAAAATAATTTTCAAGAGTTGAAATTCATGATTTAATACTTGTACGAGGCAAAAAATTTAAAAATAACATTTAGCAGTTTTAATTGATTTTTTTTGAAACCTGTAGGAGCCAATAAGCTTAAAAAATAATTTTGAACAGTTGAAATTCATGATTTAATACTTGTACGAGCCAAAAAGCT
>JAECZT010000014.1:0-271000 GCA_020055645.1 Tomocerus qinae | reverse complement strand
ACTATTTTTCAATAAAACAGCATTATTAGAATCAACAGTTAGCACGAAAAATTAAATAACACAATTTTTGAGCTGTTATTTGCGAACCGGTGAACCTATTTTGTCAAGCATCAATAGAAAAAGTCACTAGGCTTTTGACGAAGTAAGTCTCAAGTTTTGTCAAAGTCAAAGTTAAATTATTTTGGAAAAAGGGGATCCAGTCTCGGGTAGTTTTGGCAAGTCCGGGAAATGAGACTTCCCGAGAATTTCCTGGAACTGGAATATCACTAATAATGCTTAAAATCTTAATAAGAAATTTTTAGGTTTAAGGTGTGAAGTTTTTGTTAATTTTAATGCCTTTAAAGATAACTTCGTTTAAAGTATTTATTTAATTTTAATTGTTGCATTACATTGTCCTTAATTATTTATGACTAGAAATAAGCCCGTCCTACGGAAACTATCGACACTATCCACTCATAATAAAACCAAATCCAATCATTATAGCAAAAAAACAGAAATCTTTTCTAAAGTTTCTGTTTAAGGCCCTTTTATCACTCGTCCACCATTTGGTTTAATTCCGAAATATTGTATTCTTGCGCCTGCGTAGTTACTTTTCCATTACTCAATTCCACTTTACGATTATACTATGGGTATCATAAATTACATATTATATATTTGGCATGTACAATAGATATTTTGTTGACAAAAAGGAATTTTAAAATATTTTGTTGAAAAAAAGGAATTTTAAAATATTTTGTTGAAAAAAAGGGATTTTAAATTATTTTGTTGACAAAAAGGGATTTTAAACTATTTTGTTGAAAAAAAGGGATTTTAAATTATTTTGTTGACAAAAAGGGATTTTAAACTATTTTGTTGAAAAAAAGGGATTTTAAACTATTTTGTTGACAAAAAGGGATTTTAAATTATTTTGTTGACGAAAAGGGATTTTAAATTATTTTGTTGACAAAAAGGGATTTTAAATTATTTTGTTGACAAAAAGGGATTTTAAAATATTTTGTTGACAAAAAGGGATTTTAAATTATTTTGTTGACAAAAAGGGATTTTAAAATATTTTGTTGACAAAAAGGGATTTTAAATTATTTTGTTGACAAAAAGGGATTTTAAATTATTTTGTTGACAAAAAGGGATTTTAAATTATTTTGTTGACAAAAAGGGATTTTAAATTATTTTGTTGACAAAAAGGGATTTTAAAATATTTTATTGACAAAAAGGGATTTTAAAATATTTTGTTGACAAAAAGGGGTCCTTCCATTTAAGGTATGTATGTCTGGCAGGAGAGCTTGGGAAACCTGCATACAGTAGAGGTGATGCACATATTATGTCCCTCTCCCCCTCTGTCATCAAATGCTAAAATTGGTCAGTACCCCGCCCCCAACCCTACAGAAAAGATTTTTTAAATAGCAATTCAATTCAAAAGCCTAAAAATTTATTTTTAGCAGCATTTAAGGGTTAAAATCCAGAATTAATTTGGATCAGAATGACTATTTTCAGTTTTTGGCTTATTTTTTCGCGATTTTCCGAAACTATTTTTATTATACTGTGATGGGTGGCCTGTTGAATTTCTCCTGAGTGCAAGATTCGACCCTTTACAGTCTCCAGATTTTTTGGCAATTGGCTTTTTTATAGTGAAAATGTGAAATTGAATTTTCTATAAATAAAAAAAATTGCCGCTGAAAAAACAAAAGAATTTGATGTATATAATGTCTCAGTCACTGTCGTGTTACACATTTTCTTTAGCGAATTTAAGTATTCTGACCAACCAAAGCCATTGCCAACTGGCACCATAATTGGCGATAATATGAACACTTCTAACAAATTTATGGTTTTTGATGAAAATGAAGCAAAAATTTCGTAAATTACGTTGTTTATAATGAATTCCATATAGTAGAAAAGTACAAAGGAAATCAAGAAAAAATACTGAATCGGTAATTTAACTTTGAAGACTTAGTGACATAGGAAAGAAACGTTTCTTGTAATTCGTCCTCCCGGATAACTGTCCAATCGATTTCCATCGAAATTGTTAGAGATTTAAACTGGATTGAAGAAAACAAGCAATTAAATTTGCGTGAAGCAAGAGTATTTGATACTTTGAGATAATTTGATTGTAATATTTGGTGTATTCGATGTATTTAAAAGTTAAGAATATGTGTTTCAGTACTTATGGATGCAGATATTTCAATGTTACCAATTTTAGCCCATTTAAGTACCTTTAAATATAATTTAATTACCTTTAAATATAATTTAAGTACCTTTAAATATAATTTAAGTACCTTTAAATATAATTTAAGTACCTTTAAATATAATTTAAGTACCTTTAAATATAATTTAAGTACCTTTAAATATAATTTAAGTACCTTTAAATATAATTTAAGTACCTTTAAATATAAGTTAAGTATATTTAAATTTAAGTAATTTAAGTATGCTTTAGGTATTTTCAAATGCTTGCAAGTATGTTAAGTATAACGCCCAATTTAAGCATTATACTTGCACTTTAAGTATACCTTCCTAGTCACCCTGTCCCCGGTCAATTATGGTCTTATGGAAAATGCATAAGTTTCTATATCTAAAGTTTTCAACACTTCCCACCTTCCAAACTAGAATTGAAAATTATCTAATTTCAAGGAGAATCTTTTGAAATTATTTCCTCCTGCGCCTTTAGGAGATTTAATTTGCTCGAAAAAGCAAGTTTATAAAACTGCAGTCGGTCAGTTTATTTTTTAACACGATAACTCTAGTAAGTTAGGACATATATATTGATTAAACTTGACTTCAACATTGATTTAGGACGAGTAGTGAATACATTTGCGCTTCCAGAAAACTATAATGCGCAGTGTCGTCATTACCGTAATTTCCGAAAATTACGTTAAATATGGTTTTACTATATTATTATAAACAATATTTTTAACCTTTTACAGGGTTGGCATTTATTTCACATTTCAATGACTTTATCTTGAAAAGTGAAATAAATGAAATTAATTGAAATTAATTGAAATAAAGAAATAAATTGAAATTAATGAAATAAAATGAAATAAATAGGGATACATGGCATTTATTTCACTTTTCAAGTGAAATAAATGACTTTATTTCACCTTGGGCAGGTGAAATAAATGACTTTATTTCACTTTGTTGTATTTATTTCATTAATTTCACTTTTCAACAAAAGCTGAAGTGAAATATTTCGTGAAATAAAGTCATTTATTTCTCTATTTATTTCAAGCGAAATATTTCACTTGCCAACCCTGACCTTGTAGTTGTACGATCATGTGTTTTTAAGCATTTTAAATTCTTTAAATAAAGGTATTGGAAATATTGGAATTTTTTTAAAAACTCGGTTTCCCTTTGTGTTCAAACTAACCGCCCTTTGTGGTAATGGTAATAGGTGGAGAGCTGCACGCAATTTGACAACCAGTAAACTGATTTATTTCAAAATTAATACAGTTCGTCATGGGCCAATAAGCAACAATTTGTCTCAATCCGTTTAAGTTTAGAGAGTTATGGCCAGAGTTCTTTTTCAGCCGGCTTTTTTACATTTTGCCCAGACCCGGGCAAAAGGGCAAATTACCTAAAATTCAAAAATTTGCGCCAATTTTTACATCCTGTACTGTGTTATTTAGGCCGATTTTGACTTTTGCCCACTTCTGCCCCTTTTGCCCACTAGCCACATCGCAATTTACCCGCCCACTAGCCACTTTTACCCCCTAGTAGCCACCCGCCCACTAGCCGGTGGCTATTAAAACTCTGGTTATGGTGTTAACAAAGACTGACTGTTTCTGAGAAAGAGACTGTAGGGTTCTTTAAGCTCGTTTCCTTGGGCTAGCCAGATCTTTTGATTATTGGGCAGCTACGGCCAGATGGAAAAAAACTGAAAATTTTCTACGCATAATTGGTAAATTGTTCGCAGTAGTGTTAATGGGGAAGGGTGGAGGAATTTTAAGATATCAGAACTGATACATTGCACATAAGAGCAGATAGGAATTAGGCTGTTTTGTATGACAATATCAACCATTAGTGCCAGAAAAAAGTAGACCAAGCATAATATTTAAAATGACTGTTAAATCCCAGTTTGAAAACATTGAAAATTGTTTACTGATAAATGTGTTCATTCCCGCTGATGACCGTAATGGCGACACTGTGATGCGGTCCTATTACTAAAGCAGGCTTATGTAACGGCTTGTCAGTAGGTTTTGCAAAATTTCTTTTGTTTTTGAACATTGAAGTTCACACTAATTTGTACATTAGAAACTTAATTCGATCTGTTTTAATCGAAATAATTCACCTATTGAATGCACAGATAAATTGTGTACCGTTCCGCCGACCGGTATTCATACTGACACCGAAATTCGAGATATGCATTTAAAGTTCATGCAAAGTGCGCTTTTGCGGTGTCAGCTTAGCTTGTGGATGCATATTGCGCATTCTCAGTGCAAGGGCGTATCCAATACAAATAAAATAGTTTTTGAACATGGCAAAAGAATTTTTTAAATGCATTAAGACGTATCGGTGAAACCATATCTGTATTTTAATATTTGTTATAGCCAACATTGAAAATGTTTTTGGGTCCAAAAACAATACGACTTTTAAATCTAACACTCACAATATCTACAACGTTGAAAACCTTGCCATTTAAATGGCATTCTGAAAAAAAAATGCTCGAGTTGGAGAAATCGTGGAAGTTATGCTACTGGTATATGGCCGTCTTTTTTCAAATTTTTCTCCGTGGAACGGAAGTTATGAGTGTCCTTCACAGCATTTTAACAGATGAACGTATACGTAACCCCGTTGCTGCAGCATTTTATGGAATCGTAGAATGTGGGTTCATCCTTGTACTGCTGATTCACATTAATACGATGTTATACAAAGAAGAACTACTATTGTTTTACAACAACTTCTTTTTCCTGAATTATCACTTAGGTAAATTACCAACCTTATGTTTTAGAAATAAGGAATGAAAAATGCATCCCGCAAGGGAAAATTCAAAATTGTGACAACATTTTCCGGGTTTCTTTGATTATTATATCCCATAATTAAGATTATTTTGGGAAAAGCTTATATATCTTAGTTAGTTAACGTGAATATAAAGGTAGTAAGTTATATAAGTGTAGATTCAGTCTATTTCAGTGACCCAATTAAAAAAAGTTACAGAAACTTAGTTTTTCCAAAAAAACAGTGTCATTTTGATCTTCCTTCTCAAATTCGTTTATGATCATTATGTACCAAATATCTATCTATTTCTCGTTATATAATGATTCACTCTGAAGCTAGTCTAATGTGACCATATGCCGTCACCTACCCCGAGCCTAGTTGTTATATTACTTTCTTAATATTACATCAACAAAAACATGATTTTTCTGACTATCTTGACCTAATATGGCCTAATGGCATTCCACACTATATAATCTTAAGTCCTTACCCAACTTTGTTTTAGATCTAGTTATTTCTCTATAGGGGTGTATCTAGCACGCATCCAGTAGGGGACGGAGAGGCGTAGCGCACCCCTAAATCGCGCAGAACCCCCTAAACCCCCTCCTAGCGCTTCGCGCAAATGTGTCCCAATTAAAACATTGTTTTTCGTTTCGCTCCCCTTGGGCAATTTTTGGGTACGTGCCTAGGTTGTATATTGGGCATTTTTAACATTTGTAACTTGAAATTTCCTACACAATGCGAGAAATGCCATTTATTTGAATAGTTGCAGTTTGTTTATATTTGCTTAGGAGTATAAAAATACAATATTAGCTTTAAATTCTTCAGCATTAATTATTCGACTGTAATATTTACTTTTAACTTTTTAGAACTAAAGTTGGAAAACTCCACAAAAATTGACCAAATTTGTGAAAATAGCTCTCTGGAAAAATATGGAAGAACGTTTCTTATTCTGATATATGCTGTAAGTTTACTAGTCCTGCCAACTTTACTATTCGCCCCTGAAATACTTCTTACCAAGGAAATACTGGTTGCATCTCGTATGGGAAGCTCTTCACTCCGCGATCAACTGATGATTTACATACCATTAAGTATTTCTATATTTTGTGACTGGTCTCTTCTACTGACTCATCTTTCTACTGTTCTGGTTTATTTATCCACCGTACCACTTTGGCTTCAATGCAACATGTATATTAATAATTTTGCCTTTTATACGATCAACCTGCTATCTCGTATACAGGTTTTTTATATTTAGAGCGTTGTTACTCATACCAACGAAAAGTTATGAAATTTAAAGCAGCCGAATCCCATTCTGGAAATATTTCCTCATTCAAATTATCAGTTCAGTAGGTGAATTATAAATAAAAACGGGAAATTTATTAATGAGGTTGAGAACTACCCACGGCAATCTTTTTTCCATATTCCAACAAAATGCTGAAACTGTAATATATGAATATAAATACATCTTTACTGAATACACCTGATAGCTTAAATTCTAATTTCTAACAAATAACGGGTGTGCGGTTTACTGAGAAGCAAGTAACAAAGTACTTTAATACTAAAACTTCGGTTAGCCACCGTAACATCCCAAAATTATCTAAATTATTTCCGTTAATGAATCTCTAGCAGTTAACAGAGCTTTAAAATTAATTGGCATCATAGTTTCGGATATTCCCATTTCCCAGCAAATTTTGCTTGGACACTGGGAATTCCCACTAATTTGGGAAATAGTGGGAAATGGGTGTCGCCATCTTGCGGAATTAGGGTCTATTTCCCACTTGATTTTTCTATTTCCCATTTTCCCACCCACTTGGCCTTTTTGTTTCCTACTTTTGCCACTAGGAAATGGGAAATGTCTAACTTCTTTCATTTCCCACTCGAAACCTTGATTGGCATTATCATAGTACCCAGTAGAGTTACTAAAGTAAAGTAAAAAACAGACGGTACAATTGTATGGTCACCGGTTGGATGGCGACTTGATGATATGAGTAGACCAGATATTGAAACATTGAAAGTGCTCAGGTTCGATTCCTGAATTGACCATCAAATATTTTTTTATCTTTACTGAATACACCTGATGGCTTAAATACTAATTTCTATCAAATCACGGGTGTGCAAATACTTTAATAATATAAATTCCGTTTCTTTATGTAATTAAAATATAGATTGACTCACTTAATTTTAGATGCTGCAGTAGGTTAATGTTTTTAAATCTTTTACAAGTGGATCCGGAAGTTGTATATCATTATGATACATATCTTCAAGGATAAGATTTTCCATAGGCATTCTAGTGACGAAGTGATCAACTATCTTACACTTCTGTCTTCGTGGATATGATGTTAGGGTGCACATTTCCAATAGTATTAATTTTACCCATGTTACTTTTAAACTACAAGCAAAACAAAATTTACAAAATTCTTGAAATCATGATGATTAATTTTTTGAATTTGGCTGGGATTTGCATTTCGTATTATATTCATGCAATCATTCGGGCGATGTATCATTTCAGAGCAAATTTCTGTCGGTTGATAAAAACTTGTATCCAGTTGTAAAGAACTTTTGTTCAATTTGAAAAACAAAAGACTACATAGGCAAACTATAAGGCAAAGATGTTCCATTCATTCTGCGATGCAATTTTTATAACGCTACCGTAGTAAACAACTTAATGTCCATTAGATACTTGAAAATAAAAGGATGTATTGGTTGTTGCTCTGCCCGGAACATCTATCACTCCAATCTACAAGATTTCTCCCCCGTTTGTTTCTAAAGCGGCATATTTTTCAATACAAAACTTCAGCAGTGAACCAACAACCTCGCAACTGCCTTTATTTCCTTCCGTAAAATGCCAGATAGTCATTGCAGCAGTGTCTATTGAATCTTCAACGATTGCCAAGTTATGAGTTGTAAACTTGGGCAGATAAAAATACTCAGTGTTGGTGAGAACAGGGCAGGGTTAAACAATGCCTCGAAAATAATATACCAAAATCAAAAAAAATTTCATAATAAATGAATGTTTAAGTAATTTAAAATAGTGCCCCCTCCCAAAACATTCCCCCGTTTTCCGCGTTTAAATGATGCTCAATTCTCGCAGTCCGCAAGTTTTCCAATTGGTCAACATTTTCTGCTGTCTCTACTATTCCGTCAATTTTTACCTTGAATTCGTCACACGCAGAACAGGACTTGGGTTGGCCGAATCTCAGCCCTTTTTCATTTAAAATTCTTCTGTACACCCAAATCCAGTTTTAAGTTTCCGATATTTTCTCCATTATATACAGAACGAGTACAAAAGCATTGATTTTATTTTTATTACAAATCAATTTTAATTTTTGATACAGTGCAAACTTTGAATTTGCTTTGAACGTATCTTACTTCATTAGGTGGTTCTACTGCTGGCAGTGTACAAAATTTACCACATTTTAGGCTTCTTTACCATCACAGTAGTAAAAATGAACTTAATGGTAAAAATGCATTTAATGGCAAAAATGGTAAATTTTACCGATTGATTAGGCAGATTATTACAGATACACAAGATTTACTGAAATATAAGTTTTAAAACTTTATTTTCTCAGAAACATTTCCAATTATCCCCTTAATTAATCATCCAAATTAATCTAAAATCCAATTTCTTGATTATTCACCGAAAGTTATAAAAAATTGCACTGAAACCAAGATTGCATTTGGTATCGCCAAATTAAAATTGATATGAAGGCAATTTAATTGCAATTAATTTCTCAATCGGCAAAAAAGGGCTATTAATGCCCCTATCGGTTGAATCCAACTCTGATTGATGAACACTTATCTATTTGTACCAACAATTATCAGTTGCTATGCAATTTCGTACTCTGGCACCGAATTTTATTCAAAATTTAAACACGAGATTTAAACGAAACTATTTTTACCATTTTTTACCACTTACCACTACTTTTTAGGTGGTGGTATTTAACGTTAAATACCATTAAAAACCACTTACCACTGGTAAGTGGTAAATGGCATTTTGTACACTGACTGCTGGGTTAATGACATTGTTTCGAGTAAAATACTGCAACTATTGCGGTGAAGATACTTTTCTACGTCTATCCACGTCGAATAGTTTGTTTTCCGCCTTTTTTGGCTGTTGATGTTGGAAAAACGACTTACGGTTATAGAAAGATCACTGCTCTTTGTCATTTTTGTCGCTGTACTTCCAAAAAATTGAAATATGATTTTTACTTCTTTGGTTTTTAAAATAGCGTACAATTGCTTATGGTAAGTGCAAATTTTTATGGTAATCATTTGTTTTGTACAAACTAATAACCAAATCATTACGATGGCAATGATTTGCAGATTTTCAAATCGGGTAAGTTCCATTGATGGAATTTAGGAGCAGAGTTTGTTTACGTTGATTAGTATGATTAGTAACGTGATTTTAATTTCGTTTATTAAAATTACGGTACGAGATAGCAAGTTGATCATATAAAAGACTCAATTATATAAGCAAAATAATTATGATTATTACATTTATTCAGGAGCATTAAACTAATATTATGTTTGACATTTTACAGAGACATGTGTGAAAATTCTTCATCTACAACAGAAATTTCACAAGTTAAAAAAATAACTAGAGAAGCATACCGCGCTATTCAGATGCAACATAATTTGTTTAATACAGCTTTCTGTAAATTTTTTTTACCAAATACCTTTCTTATACTTTTAATCTGCTGTATTCAAATAACCTTCTTACTCATACGAGGAGCATCTGACTTGGGATTAACATCTTTCATTTTCTTAATGATTTTGATAAACTACTCCATTCCAGTGGTGTCAATGTCCTTTTACACCAATCAACTGACCAATATTTCAAAGACATTTTTTGCTCTCCAGAAAATAAAATTTTGTAACGGACCTTATGACTCCCGTTTTATCGAATCTTGCAAACAACTCAAAGTTTCTTTTGGGGAGTATGCCAGTGTTTTGCGAGAATTGCCGCTTCTATTTTTTTCTTCTGTTTTAAATTACGTAGTATCACTATTGCTCGTCTACTAACTCATTATTTGGACCCATGGAGTACCAATTTTGAACGTCGCCAATCGGTTAACAAATATTCATTGATGCGGGATATGTACTACAACAAGAGTCATGTTATCTGTGCTACATTTTACAATTTTAAAGTCAATATTTACTCATCTACCTATCCCAAAGTTGAGTTGTCGCTTGGTCAAAAATTATTAAACCCAACTCTATAGCATTAATGAATGAAATATTACATTAGAAATTCTGTAATCACGTATACTGGCCACATCGTCTAGAATAAAAGTATTATTATTTATTTCTTATTAATCGAATAATAAAATTATTGTTATACGATGTTTAACGCAACTCTAAACCATTTGAATGCATAGCACACTGATGTTTTATATTGAACTCTAACCGTGCACACATCGCATTCAGAGGGAATGTCGGCTTACTTATTTAATAGAATGAATTTTATTTATTACGAAGCATTTTATTTAATAGGGTGCATTCTATTTATTACGAAGCATTTTATTTATTAGAGTGCATTTTATTTAATAGGGTGCAATTTATTTAATAGGGTGCAATTTATTTATTAAAGTAGATTTTATTTAATAGGGTACATTTTGTGTAATAGAGCGCATATGGTCTAACCTCCTGGCTTTGGAAAAAATGTCAATTAATAATAATTATAGCAGATAAAAAAGTAACATAATTTTAACCATTTGACTGTCAATATTGATTTAATGATAGTGGCTGAAAAAACAGTACAACATATTTAAGTACCAGTATAACGAAAGATAAAAGAGAGTGAACGAGAACGGTGCTACCTGTTAATTGTAGCACGAGTCACGATTGTTAAATAACAGGTTGAATTTTTAATTTATAAAAAAGTGTTTTCTGAAAATGAAAATGTTAACCACTTTTTTTAAAGATAAAGTTCCTCCAATTTCGATTCCATTTGGCAAAGCCGTACTGAGGTAAGCCAGAGTTTATTTTGGACGCATAAATCATTAGCTTGTTTATTGCATTTCCAGGGTCGATCGTTTTTAAAGAATTCGCCATTTACGGTGTTAATACTGGAGGATAAAGCAACATGTAAAACTCGGTCACCAATTTGATTCTTCGGCTGCAATAACAAAAAAATAAATGACACCTGAATACTATTGTTTCCAGGCTTACAACTTACAACGTAGCTATGCCATAGAGATTTGCTAGTGAAGGGCAACCCAAGTTCAATATAATTATGAGTTCCTCTGCTAGATTGGCAGTATACCAAGGTATCAAAAAACCAGCGTTTTTTGGGTTTTTTATATAACTATTGGCATAAATGCAAGGCTATACTATACCATAACATAAAGGAAAACTACAGCTGACAATAACAACATCCGTGTAATCTTGCAACGTTTCAACCACTATCATTTACTCCTATAAAAACATAAATTAAATTGCAAACAGTTTTATTGCTAAATATTTTAACAGCAAACAAGTAGATTTTTGAGCACCTATTCTATTATTACTATTTGATTGATAACAACCAGTGAATGCACAGAGCCGCAGGCAGGAGGGGCAGCACATTGTGATTTTAAGATTTAGGTAGGGGCCGAAAGTGTTTGTACGCCAAATATGGTTGCAATCTATTGCAATTAATGTAAAAATTTGGGGAGAAATGTACCCCCCTCTGGGGCTGTCTCCTACCCCCTTGGGGTAATGGCTTTAAAAATTATAAAAAATCTTTCTCAGATTAAAAAAACCTTAACTACTGAGTTTGATTCAAAAATTCTTTTGTACTTTCGGAAATTATTTTAAGGCGATGCCCAAGTTTATTAGGCAATAATAGTTGCCCAAATAGCCTGTATCCCTAAGTTAATTTCCCCCCATCCGAAATCGAAGAAAAGAAGAGAATTTTTGCCTTAAAAACCAAACCTTTTTATGAAAATAGTATCTATTTTCACTTAAATTTTGTCGCCCCCCAAAAAATATTTTTTCCTAGCTGCCGTCCTGACTACGCATTATAATATTTCACTGATTAAATTGACTTCATTAATTTGGAGCTTTATTAACGAAGCAGTACAGCAACATTGAAAATGAAAGTAGTAATTAAAATTGAGCATAATTATGTATACAAAAATACATAATCTTCACAACAAATGAAATTTGCCTTAAACTAATATATACTGGCGGTTCTCCAAATCTAGTCCGTAAGTCCGTGAATATAACATCGTAACCATGTAACTCATTTGAATATGGAGTGCCCTTTTTGACAAAACCTATTTAAAAAACTCCGTAACAATGAGGTTTTCATTAGAATTCAAGTTCGTAGTGGTTACCACGGGTAATTAAAGTTTTCACGAATAAAAACTCCGTATTTTCGTAACGCAAAGTACAAATTCATTAATTCATTTACGAAGTTACTCGATGGAAAGGTGCATCTAATCGGTGCATAAGTTGGTAAGTATGTAAGTCCTGTGCGAGGGCAATTCAAGCTCTAGCATACCTAACTTTTTGCTCTGCCAAAATTTTGGATAAAAATTCGTTTTTAATACATACTAGTAGCTCCCAGCATACGCGACTCGATTTCGAAAGGTGTTATATAAATAGTAATAATGACTCCTTGGATCAACGCAGTAAAATTTTAAACCTGCCTTACCAACTATACATAGATATATAGGCAGGTAAATTTTTTCAACTCTACGATTATTTAGTACATATATCATATAAAAATGGGTAAGAGACCCAGACGAGCCAAGAGTTAAATTTAATTTAAGGAATATCTGAAGTACCAAAGCTGAAGCAGAAAGTGGCAGCCGTTTAAAATCGGAACAATAATGTGGAAAAACCCATCGAGAGAAAAATCTGGTTATCAGTGGAGTTCAGGAGGACGAGAGGGAATCACTGAGCAGTGTAAAAAATGCCATTTACCACTTACCAGTGGTAAGTGGTTTTTAAGGTATTTAATGTTATTTACCACTAGCTAAAAATTGGTGGTAAATGGTATAATTGGTAAAAAATGGTGAAAAACAGTTTTATTTAAATTTCGTACAGAATTTTGAATAAAATTCGCCGCTAATACTTAAATTACCTTTGCGGCTGATTTTTATTATAAATTGACTCCACAACTTAATGTATGTTATATAACTAAAGCACGAGTCAACTAATTGGGACATTTCGTCCGTATTTACTTATTGAATAATTAATTTTAATTAAAAGGGCATTTTTTTCTTGCTGAATGAAATTTGAATGTATAAAGTAAATAAATTTATGATTGTCTCAACTACCGTCAGTGAGCATTCAAATATTATAATTCTTAGTTTGAAATATTTTAGAGAAAATAGAGCACGAAAACTTTTTAATATGTCTTTTGTATGTCTATGCTAATTATTTACCATAATTTACCATTTTTACCATTAAGTGCATTTTTACCACTGTGATGGTAAAAAGGGCTAAAAAGTGGTAAATTTTGTACACTGTCACTGAGCGTTCTTGCTGTAAAATTTGAAGAGTTATTGAACATAATCGAAGAGAAGGATGTTCTGCTGGACAATATTTATCGACTAGGGAAACCATCGATGAGTCAGGAGCGGCCAATTCTCGTTAATTGTTGAGGGCTGTGGAGAATACTGAGGGAGAAGAAAAGACTTGGAGATGGCACCTTAATCAACAAGACTTCATACCTGATGAAAGAAAAAATGCCATTCTTCGTAAAAAGCCTAACGAGATTGGTGACACCGATAATGAGGTCCAAACTAAAAGGCACCCAGATAATAAATATCTTTAGGAGGGGAAAATATGAGATTTCGTACATGGTCAACGACAAGTTGGACGCTACCCCAAAGAATGAAATGGACAGCCCACAAACACAACCATAATACATAATAATAATAGGTAAAGTAAAATTAATTATTTATTTATTTATTGGGACATTGAGGGAATCCTCTAATTGAATTATTTGAACTGCGAGGAAAATCAGATGTATAAGAGTTGCAGTATGATCTGGTTTTGTGACTCGTGGGAATGTGAAAATTACAAAATTCCAAGGTATTTTTAAATTCATTGGTTTGCGTTACCCAAAATGCATTAATTTAATGTTAGTCACATTAAATTAATCAGTGCAATTAATATCAGCTCAGCCTGGATAATCTAAGAGATTTATATTACAGCATTAAATACGGACACAATTTAATCAATTTTCAAGAAGAAAATAACCTTACAGTTTAACTTTAATGAATCGTGTCATTTCCCCGTTGCACTTAATAAAGGTAGAGACACAGTAAATCCCGCAGAGAAGAGAGAGTGAATTGAGATGGAGGTGTCCCCTAATTGACAAATATAAAGAAAGCCTGAAGTATACGAACTCACATTCCAAGACGCTGGGGATAAACTGCAAACGCTTAAAAAGATATTAAACAATAAAGCACCTGGCCCGGATTTCATTTGCAATGAATTTGTTAAAAATCTACCAGAAGAGAGGCGAAATGCTTGATTAATGAGTAAATATGCAACTACTTTCAATGCCAATGTTCTTTTCTCTTTTGGTACACGTATTATACTTACTGCAATTGCAACTAAATACCCTTAGTTTTTACCGGGGTATTATTTCGATACGGAGAATTATAAAACTTTAGCTAAACTAAAGCTATTTACGGAGAAAAATCGATATACTTCCCCGTCCGGGAAATAATTTTGATTTGCTGGAAATTATATCGATTATTACCAAAAATAAATATAAAATCAGTGATTTGTTATTTAAAAATTTTTAGATTACTTATTATTATTACATTTTATTACAGAACTTACCGGAAATATCCAATTTACATTTTTCACAAACCAGAGTCCAATTTTGTGTCTTTGAATCATATTAGTTGCCACAATGTCAGGATGAACGCAATTAATTCGAATTTTAAGACCTTTTTCTTGAAATTGCCTTGCCAAGAATTTTGTAATGACCACAATTGAAAGCTTCGAATCAAAATATGCTTTTGAAGGAATAAAGAATTTCCTGTTTGAAATCGTTTATATTATAATTTTGTTATAGATGGTGGAGACCATTATTATTAATAGAACGATTTCACTTACTTGGATTGGATATCATCGAAATTTAAATGGCCTCTGTATTGACCCACTGAAGCAACATTAACAATTCGTGTGTATTTTCCGCTCTGCTGTCCCGTATAGTTCATACGGCCTGCCAAAAGATTGGTGAGCAGAAAATGGCTTAAATAGTTAGTTTGAAATGTCTCCTGCAAAGAATCCTCAGTATATTTTTCAGGAATCCAATTAACTCCAGCTAAAATGTATATAGTTAATTATAGCTATATATAAATGGCATTTTAGACATTTTAGACAGGTTTATCGCAAATTTCCGAAACGCTTTGAATTCATTTCCAAACAAATGCTTGAAAACCATTTCCAAACAAAGGCTTGGAAATCATTTCCAAACAAAGGCTTGAAAACCAATTCCAAACAAATGCTCGAAAACCATTTCCAAACAAATGCTTGAATACCATTTCCAAACAAATGCTTGAAACCCATTTCCAAACAAATGCTTGAATACCATTCAAAAATAAATGCTTGAATACCATTTCCACACAAATGCATGAAAACCATTTCCAAACAAATGCTTGAAAACCATTTCCAAACAAATGCTTGAAAACCATTTCCAAACAAATGCTTGAAAACCATTTCCAAACAAATGCTTGAACCCCATTTCCAAACAAATGCTTGAATACCATTTAAAAATAAATGTTTGGAAACCATTTCCAAATACCTTTGAGAATCTGTGTGTGTTCAAAGGTATCCGGATACATTTGAGCTCTCTTGGATAATATTGGATTAGTTCTTCTGGGGTGCCTAAATGTATTATGGATACTTTTATACATCTTCACACTCTCAAATTTATCTAAGAGAACAAAAACAATGATAACGTCAAATAACGTTTATTCTGTGCAAAGTCCTAATAAAGTATTATTAAAACTCGAGAGTTCATGAAAGTTGATTTAAATAGCAATCAAATTTTTTCGCCATGTTACTTCTAGATTGTACAAGTTTTTATTGATCACATCATATCATTATCATGTGTGACCAGTCCAATTTAATGGTTAAAAGTAGAGTAATCGTAGAGTACTAATGACAATTAGACAGTCTGAAATTGAAGTCAATTAAAAAAATATAAGCTGAAAGCTTTCAAAAGGGTTTTTCATTTACATTGGCTCTAGCACCCAAAATAATGATACCACTTAAGAAATTCCGTTTTTTATTTCCGATAGTTCATAAACTAATTAAGACCGAAAATATTGAAACCGAATTTGGTAGTACCCTGCTATGTTCATCACAAAAATATTTTGTCAATATAATTTTTTAAATGATTATGTGACAAACCACCCCGTACCCATAAACGGTGGACTTGTGTTAATCGGGTAACCCTGCGTGTTATCACTTTTCTTTGCATGAGCATCGACGAGATAGCCTTAACTACGGTGGGACATAACATGGCTCGGCTGCCACAATCAATCGGCCCAGTACAGGACCCAAAAACGTCATCGGGTTGAATTCCCAATAGTTTCCAACAAATCCGCGTCTTACTACTTTTCTGCCCTTACTTGTCGTTAGCAGCATGGTTTACAGTATATAATGTTTACCAATTAAGATTAAATTTAATGGTAACTAAGTGGAAGCCAATTACTCACCGTTATTTATTAGTAAGTTAATTCGCCGATTTTCTTTTAAAATCTGTTTAGCAAACTGGCGGACTGAAGTCAGAGAGCATAGGTTAAGGAAACGGACGCACGTAGAACCAGTATGAATACCATCTTTTCTTATTTCTTTGACAGCAATGTTCCCAGCTTCTATATCTCGTACAGCTACGTCAAAATTACAGTATAGTTCAGTAAGTACCATGTTTCACGATTTTAATAAGAAAAAAAACCTGTATACTATCAGTACGGCTAGCCACTTGAGCGTGCCTCTGAAAACAATAGACTTGAAATATTATAAAAAACGATGATAGGAGAAAAGTTGGAACTTTCTTTTTAAAAAGAATAAATTCTTCTGAATTCCACATTTCTAAGTAACAACTGCCAAGAATAGATCAAGAGCAAACATTAGTTCCCGCATAGCACATAAGGAAAGAAAATTTAGAAATTCAATAAAATTTGCACATTTTTTGAAATTTAGTTTTAATTGAGTAGTGATTAATAATAGTTCTATTACTGGAAATGAGCTCATCTTCCATAAAGTGACAAATCTCGTTGCTACAAAATTAAATGTTGTTAAAGGTAAACGAAATTTCATTTCGTAGCAAATTTGCCATTTTACGACGGAGGTGATCAAATATCAATAACCATAATGTCATATTATATATTGGTCGCCACTCGATTCTGTAGCAGGGCATGAAAAACCCAAAAACCCGGGTTTTTGGGTTTTTAGTGGGTTTTTGGGTACCAAACAGCAAAAACCCAGGGTTTTTGGTCAAAAACCAAAAACCCGGGTTTTTGGGTTGGGTTTTTCCTCACCAACAGCAAAAACCCATGGGTTTTTAATGTCCTGTTCTCTAGTAAAAATGATTACAATGTCTCAAATTGTTATTTTACATGATGGTATTGAAAAGCATAGTAGAATCGATATTGAACGAAAAATATCATAATGTGTTGGTTCTCTAACGGTTAAATAACAAGGTTATTTAAAATAACGGAAAGGTTTAAAATAAAGAGGTTTTTTAAAATGACGTGGTTATTTAAAATGACGGAGTTTTGTTAAATGATCATTTTGTATTGCTAAAACAGTGCCTCTGAAATAAAAATTCGGTATTATTTCTGACCCGGAGAAATACGATTCCCACCCTAAATTATTTGTTGACATAAAAAGTATCTGGGAATTATAAGTCTTTGATTTTAAAATGCAACGCTTTAGTAACGATGGGAGCAACTGCAGATGTGCTACTGGGTATCAGAAAAATGTAACAGTTGCACGACTACCGTATTAACATTGTTATTTGGTACCTAAATTTTTAAAAACAACATTAAAGGCTTTAAAAAATAATTTACTACCAAATATGACGTGATAGTTGAACTGCAAAAGATTTTTTGCCACATGAAAACCGATCCCTCTGTTGGCGCCAGTAACTATAGCAACTTTTTCGGTTCCTAAATCCCAATCTGAAAAATATTTAGTTTGTTAATTTTACTAAGTTAGTTAAAAAAAGTATTCACTAACGTGCAGTCTCCTGAGTACCGCACCGCTAGGCAAGGCCGCGGCGAGGGGCCACGAGCAAACCCCGGAATCAGTAATATGTTTGTTCGGGACACCTAAATTTGGTTTGCCCCCTTCCCTCGGCCCCCAAGACCCCTAAACTAGTAAATCCTTGTACAACCAGCCTGATCTGTGCAGGCAATATTTCAAATTATGAAGGTAAATTGCCATTTTGATTTAAAATAATTATTAAAAGCTTGAAAGAGGTAGTATTCAATGATTAACGGGGTTAACATTTTTGGTCAATTTACAATTTACAACATAGCACTCTTACTATGGAGTACAAGTACATTACATGTTTTACATGGATCATCGTATTTCATTTTTATTTGCAAATATTCTTTTGACACTTTTAACACGAAAAAGGCAGCACTTAACCACCAGCGCAAATGCCAGAGAAAGTTTTGCAAGGTTCTTTACGGGAGAAGCAACCTGTGTTTTTGATGAATAATGTCAAACTTATTAGTTCCTCACCTGTTTTGTTGGCACATTTTAGTTTGGTCATCGCCTGTAACAATATGCATTTTATACCAAAACAGTAACTTAAAACTGTATAAACCAGAATTTTTATTCTTAGAAGGATATAACCGGCGTGCTTCATTTTATTGTATTGTATGTTTTTACTTCTTCACGTTTGTAATACGAAATAATACAGATAGGCCAATTGATTTTTTAGATTTAAGTAAGCTGATTAAACAATTACTTAAATATGACAACCGCTTAAGGTAGAAATGAAAACGTGTTATACAACCTTTTGATGAAAAATTTTGTTTAATTGATATATTTTAAGACTATTTGAACACGATAAACAATTCAATGTAGCCTCTATGATTACTATGTATCAAATACATGTATTCGATGCAAGTTTTTACTAAAGAATGGTAGGATGTTCCGAACGAACGGCCTTACCTTTCTAAACCTTCACTCCACACCTATATTATTTCCTTACGTTAACGCCAAACACCTCAATATACAAAACACTTCTCTATGTCCTATGTATTCAGAAAGTGCCAAACATTCATATTCATGAAAAACAAATTTGACAACCTATTAATCGAATAGAGTACCGTGGACAGGGTTAACTGATATTGCTGATATACTAAATGGGAAGAATAATACTTAAATTAGACCATATACTTGAAATACTTGTAAGTATTGGAAAATTAAATCATATTTAAATATAGTTCGATAAAATCGGTAACAATGCATGGAATAATTTCATCATTCAATATTAGAACACATTTTGTTAGCGTTCAATAAAGTTTAAATATTGAAATTTTCTCACGTATCGCGCGAATTTCTGATCTATCCAGTCTAGTTGTCAAAAATTTCTTCCAATTTCGATGGAAATCAGTAGTAGGGGGACCAGTAAGCCACAACCATACGCCATCTTGGATTCTAAAAAAGGCTCGAACAGCCACAACCATAGCCTACGGCACTCATCAAGCACAGTCACTAACCTAATCCCTTATGCTCGGATAGTAATCCTCACCCTCACTGTATGCTTGGATAGCCACAACCATACGCCATCTTGGATTCTAAAAAGGGCTCGAACAGCCATAACCATAGCCTACGGCACTCATCAACCACAGACACTAACCTTACTCTCGGATAGTAGTCCTTACCCTCACTAAGCTTGGATAGCCACAACCATAGCCTGCTGCAATGCTTGTAGTACAGACACTAGGGTAACTCTTATGCTCGGATAGTCACAACCATACCCCGAGGCGGTAACCGAAATACACAATACTTGAATAGACACGTAAGTAACCTGAAGCAGTACATTTATGCTAAAGCAATAAAACAAGTGATAGATGTATACAGTATACATATATCAAAATCAATAATACTGTCTATAATTACAGCATAAAAGTTAGTTTGAAATGAGTAAAAAATGTTAGGTACTCGTGGGTACTTATGCATTCCGAAGTCAAAAATAATATAATACATAATATGCAATCAAAAAAGGGTAGCATAGGAGAGAGGCTAAATGCCATGTAAAGGGTAAGTCAGAAGTGATAGGTACAATGGGTACTTGGTTGAGTCAAGTGTATGTGAGAATAATACAGCAACATGTTACCGATAAGGTACCTTGTATAATACTACAGCAGAAATAAGTTATTTTCGACACTGCACTACCATTCAAACAATAGGGACGCTATGACTTTCAGTCGACTAATCCCTTCTCAGAAATGCTTTACATGAAAACGTTGTATCTTATATGCTTGGTTAAACTTGCACAACCTATTTTTAATATTGCACAAGACTTCACTATGAATATTTTTTCCTTTAAAAAGGAGTCAATCTAATATATCAATTCACAACGTTTTTGAACTCTAAACCTCAAACAACTTCAAAAAGCTCTGTTCCTGTTACTACAAACATTCAAAATATGGAAAATTGTCCTTTCTGCGGTGTGGCTTTGGCTGGAAATTTTGAACAACATTTTAAGGATATTCATCACTGTCCATCCTGTTTGAATTTTAAACAATCTTGTCACTGCTATGGTAAATAATATCATACCTATTAATATACTTCAGTTTACTTATAACAATACTTTTAACTAAATAATAAATCATTAATAACAATGACTTCTATACTTTCAGCGTGTCCAAAATGTGCCAAACCATTTAAAACACAGGATTTAATGGAAGACCATCTCCTAACTGACCACATCTGTTCTATTTGTGACAAAGACCAAACCGTATGTATCTGCATTCAACAACTGGCTGAGTCCCCGAGCTTGGACACAAGGAAACGTGGACGAATAGGTGAAGAAATTCCAACTACAAGTAAGCGACCGAAAATGTCAATCCCTTCAGAAATTACTGACTTGGTTCCAGTTCCTGTAACAATGCAAGTGGACGACATTCAAGACAACCAACTTCCGGACAATGCTGTAAATCCAAACGTTATTGACCAGAGTACTAGCTTTACAGCTTTCAATATAATGTATTATATACTGCATTTTTAAATGAATCTGGATAGTCTAATTACTACATTTAAAATGAAATTGCGACAAAATGACTACTAAATTATACAGATTGTTTACTACTAACAAAACAAAGCTATAATCATAAATATTAGTAAATTATAATGACAATACCAGAATGTATGTAATATTTGAGAACACATCTAATCGTACACAACTAAAGTAAGACATTTATTGCTACTAAAAACTATCAATTAAGTTAAAATTCATTTAAGTTGATTTGAGTACTAAATGGTATCTTTTTAAAGTAGGCCTATATAAACTTAATACTGGACTGGAGTATATTATTTATTGTTGAGGCTACGATGTATAACAGTTAGTTTGGCAGCTTTTTCGATACCAAGCTTATTCCTGTGATCCGTAATGATGTTTCCCATTGTTGAAAAACAACGCTCCATACCACTCGAGGATGCCGGTAGTAACATAAGTCGTACCGCCAAATCCACCAAGCCGTTAGGTAATTCTAGTCCCTTTTCAATTCCGACTTCTCTCCACCATTGCTGAGGGGTTAAACAGTTGTCACCGATGAATAAGGTTTTGTTAAGCAAGTATGAGGGGAAGTACTCCTTATCATTCTGTCGGAGCTTTATCGGAGCAATAACAAATTGTGGATTTTTTCTCTCTAAATATTTGTTGCCCTTCTCCACAAATCTAGCCGGCAAATTTTCACCTGAATAAAATCATGCAACAAAATACCATTACTGTTTCAAAAGCAATAAATGACATCAGAAACAGCTATACAGAAATAAAATTAATAAAAAGAAACCTCGGTATTTCGGGTGCAGTAGATACGCAGCACAAGCGAAATCCGAAAGTGCAATGTTTAATATTTCTCCAAACCGTTTTTTGTAATCTTGAGGAACTTGGCAAATATTGATTATGTCAATCCAAAACTTAGTTGCGTATGCCAAAGATGCACGACTCATGTTGCAGCTGCAATAAAAAAGAGTTACTCAAATTATTGGACATATACAACTAAATCACCCGAATAAATCATAAACTACAAAGTTTAGTTTAGTTTGAGTTTATTAAAAATATGTATTTACTTTTATAATTGCTACCGCAATTGGCTTCATCAAATTCATCGACGATTCCACGAAGTTGTAAAACTCAATGTCCATTAAGATCTGTTGCACTTCCAATGGACATTTTGATCTTACATGCTTACTAATCTCGATGTAAGCAGAATGGTTTTTGATGTAGTTTTTCAAGCAATCAAATTGAGAGTTCCATCTGGTTGAGCAGGGTAATGTAGGCAGATTGATATTTTTTTCCTTTAATGCTTCCCGGGGATATGTGTTGTCCTTAAAAAAATGTTGAACAGTTTTTACTTTGTTCATCACTACATCTGGGGTAACATTTTTGCCAACTAAGTTCAACAAGTGGGTGTGACAACCATATGTAATTATATTATCTTCCTCCATTAGTTTTCTTCGCATAGCAGCTAATGTATTGGTGTTATCTGTCACTACTGATATAATTTTACACCCATACTTGCTTTCGGTAAACATCATTGCTTCTTTCAGAAGGTTTAGGCAATAATCCGCATTTTTTTCATCGGACTTAGCATTGACAGCATTGATAAATTGAATTTTATTACATTCAACACTAATGCAATGAGCGATAATAGGAGAGCTTTGAGCACCTGACCAACCATCTTGCATAATAGAAACATATTTTCCCTGTATATTGAAGTTCTTCGAATCTGTAAGCTCTTCGTATACTTCTTCAAGAAGTCTACCTCCCATAACGTCCTCGCTAGGAAGAGTGTAGTGAGGCTTTGCAAATTTCATTAGTGCTGCAAATTGTGGATTCTCGGCCGTACTGAAAGATTTGCTCCAAACACAAATTTTGCAACGTAATTGTCCATTTTCTTTTTCTCTTCGGCCAATTTAATAGTCATAGTCAGTAGGTCCCAATATTTAGCTTTTTTTTGATGTACTAGCACTTGTTTTGTTTTGTTGCTGAGCAAAACTATTGGTTGTTGATTGTTGTTGAGCAGTACATCTCTCCACGTGAACTCTCAATCTATCTGCTTTGGACCAATTAAAGATTTTTAAACAGGTTTTGCATTCCGCCGTCTTCACTCCACCTTTATTGTTTGTTTGGATAACAAAATGAGCCCAGGTTGAATCTTTTGGTCTTCCAGATTTCTTACAAATGTTTCCAAGATTTTCGGTAGGTCCTGGGCTGCCATTGGAATCTTCGTCGCTGGAAATAGTGTCCATGTCTAGAAGAGGATCGTAGTCGACATCTTCTACGTCTCGAGGCGAATTTTGTTTGTTGAAATTTTGTAAGTCTAATTCGACTATTTGCCCCTCTTGAATGATTTCTGGCAAAGTAAAACCTCCTTCTTCATCAACTGAAGTCACCATAATTTGCTGCGAATTATACCCTGTTGTAGCAATGTTCTCCCCTTCTGATTCCGAATCGTTTTCATCTGATATCCATTCTTCGTTATATTGTGATTGGGATTGGGAGGCATCTGTCATTCCATTGATCACGAGGAAAATAAATTCATAATATGTTAATGTTTATTTGAAATGTAAAATATGTATAAAAAATATTAACGGTATTTTTAAAAACATTAGTTGTCATTATTTACCAGTATTACATCAAAATTTAAAGTTCAACAAATAAATCTTGAAACGATATCATTCATTGGCGTGGACAGAAATAAATTTTACTTACCCAAAATTAATCGAATTTGACTGTCACTGCACAGTCGACCGGTTGTATTTGCAGTGCTATCCATGTGGTGTCAGTTGTTGAACAACAACAATGTTTAGCTGTCAAACGTCGAAAATGTGACAAAAAACAGTGACGTAAACCAAATTTCGAATGCCAAAATTTAAATATTCACAATGGTAAGAAGAAATAAGCTGTTGATTGTTGAGAATGTGTGATGTTTTGTTTATTGGATTATAGATTATGCAATGCATAAGCTAAAACAGTGTTCTATGGGTTTACGGCATTTGCGGCATTACGGCATGCCGTAAATTATTTTTGTGCCGTATTTACGGCATTTACGGCAATTTACGGCATGCGGCATTTACGGCACACACGATACCTTGTTATTGACGTAAGTTTGTTTACGATCTAAACACTGTCATGCTTGTGACATTATGTTCCCGTCATCTCATAGTCTTCATACACATTTAGTTACAGTCCATCCAGAATATTACATAAATGTGAACCTACCACAAGTAGGAATGGGTGATGAACATCTTGATTTAACTTTAGTTCAAAATGCATTTGATATATACCATGAATTTGACTGTAATTTAGATGGTTTTAAAGTTAAAGACGTGCGAAATCAGATTTTAAATATTTTTAACAGTTATTTAGAAGATTGGAATACTTTTAAAGTTCACTTTGACATAGTGGTAGGTTTTAGCAAAGAACAACATGATGAGACATTTAGGTATGATGAAAGACCTTATCCAGGCTTTATGTTCCCTGTCATAAATATTGAAAATGCTAAGATGGCCATTAAAGTTACAAATGACCATCTTGCTGAAAGGTTGCAAGAACATATTCGTAATGGTTCAGGTTGAAATATTGAGAATATTAAGGCTTTTAAAATGACTATTGTTAAGTACAAACCATTTTCTGGTGGACGACGAAACATTGCATTGCCACAATTGTTAAAAAACAAATGCTACAGGTTCATAAACGTGGCCGTAGATGATGGATTATGTTTCAAACGGGCTATTTATGCTCATAAAGATGTTGATCCCAATCATGTCAATAGGACTTTAGAGAGTGTTAAATTTTATGACGACATCTTAGATAATGGTAAAGTCAACTGGGCTGGAATTAAGTTTCCATTTTCTCTAAAGCAAATCAGTAAATTTGAAAGACAGAATCCAGGCATTGGTTTAACTGTCATAGGATTTTCTGAAGAATTTCACGAAAAACAAAAAAGTGTAAATCAAAACTTGAGGACGAAAATAATTATGATGATATAATAGAAAGCGTAGCAATTAATGTAAGGCCACAGGATGAAAACTCAGAGGATGATGAAGAAGAAAATGCAGTTAAAAAGAAAGATTATCATA
The DNA here is from genome assembly GCA_020055645.1 of Tomocerus qinae. NCBI lineage: Eukaryota > Metazoa > Arthropoda > Collembola > Entomobryomorpha > Tomoceridae > Tomocerus > Tomocerus qinae. The sequence continues at coordinate 245,791 of JAECZT010000014.1, read as the reverse complement.
GACAGCAGGCTGAGATTGTTGATTATTGTGTTCTTTTACATGTGTGTAAAAATGACAGACCAATCAGGATAGATTTACTTTTAATTATGGATGATAGTGTTGAAGATCATTTTGTATTTGTGAAAGATCTGAGGAAATTACTCCATCAAAAATATTCAAAACATGTATGCCGTCACTGTCTTCACGGGTTTAACGATGATTACGATGAGCATGTAAAGTACTGTTCTGCTCTTGACAAGATAAAAACAGTATTTCCAAAGCATAACTTTTTGAAATTTGAAAAGTTTTGTCGTACTCAAATGTCTCCATTTACTGTTACGGCAGATTTTGAATCATTTCTTAAACCTACGGGGAAATTTTTAGAAATCAAAATAAGTGACAAAAACAAGAAAACGCCAAACACTGTAAAAGTACAACTTCATAAAGCTAGTGGTTTTAGCTGGCGATGTATTAATTGGAAAGGTAAACAACAAAGTAGCAGTTCATATAGAGTAGAAGACGAAACAGATGATGCTCCAAAACGATTTCTGACAGAAATTTTAGCACTCAATGAAGAATTACAAATTGAAATGAAAGAGTATGAAAAAGAAGCTAAGAAAAATATGATAATTAGTGAAGAAGATAACCAAAAGTTTAGAAATCCTCACAAGCTATGTAGTACTAAAATGCCATTTTTGTCATAAATGCTTTACTTTCAAGGATTTTAAGGAAAAGAAAATAGTTAGACATCATGAACATTTGCCGCCTTATAATTTCATTGGTTTTGCACACAGATCATGTAATATAGCGGCCTCTACACCTAAAACATTAACTGTATGCTTCCATAATTTACGGGGCTATGATGGGCACTATCTTATACAAGCAGCTTCCGAGGATCTTGTTAAAGAGGTTGAAGTTATTCCGCAAACATCGGAAAAGTTTATGAGCATCATTATAAACAAACAGATCAAATTTATTGACACTGCACTCTTTATGCCGGAAAGTTTAGGAGATTTAGTCAAAGATCTAAAGGAATTTCCAATAACAAGAGATGCATTTTCTCAATATAGCAAAGAACAAGTAGATTTACTTTTAAATAAGGGTGCATATCCATATTCTTATATGGATTCTGTAGAAAAGTTCAAGGAAACAGAATTACCACCAAAATCGGTTTTTAAAAATGATCTAACCGGCAAAGATATAGATGATGATGTCTACTGCAATGCTCAAAAAGTGTGGAAGGAATTTGGTATTAGTAATATGGGTGAATGGCATGATTTGTATTGTCAGCTAGATACCGCGCTTTTAGCAGATGTTTGGTTTACACTTCGTAACACAATGTATGATAAGTATGGTCTAGATGTATGTCATTATTTTTTATTACCTATGTTCAGTTTAGATGCAGCATTAAAGTTTACAGGTGTGTCTTTAGAATTTATTAAAGATCCAACAATGCATGTATGGCTAGAAGGTGCAGTACGTGGAGGGTTAGTAAGTGCGGGAGATTTAAGAGCAGCAAAGGCAAATAATGAATATAAATAAAAATTACTGCGGTTACTGCGGTTTATACTGCCGTTACTGCGGTTTATACTGCGGTTACTGCGGTTTATACTGCGGTTAATGCGGTTGATGCTGCGGTTACCGCGGTTTATGCTGCGGTTACTGCGGTTGATACTGCAGTACGTTTGTATATGTAGCAGTGTGACTTTTAATGTAATTTCTCAAGGTTTATGCATGAAATGAATGATTTATTACATTAATTTTGCAATATGTAACTAAGATAACACTGAGTCAATGGCTTTAAGTAGATATTTATATGTCTAATAATGTTGATATTTTGAAAACCGCAGAATTTTTGTTCATAGCAGCTTGATTATTTGTACAATTTTGCAAATCTTTTAACGTTTCAGAAACTTTTATTTGTAAATGAAAGTATTTTTTTCTTAATTTAAAATAAATATATGCATACCAAACAGGTTTATGTGGAAAAATTTTTATTTTATTTTCAATCATCACCATAATATATATTTAAAATAGTGCATTAAATTACATTAAAGAACGATGGATTACATCAACTTATATTGTCTATTCATTTTTATTTTATAACATTTAAATTAATCTAAATTAGGTTATATTAGGTTAGGTTAGGTTACATACTAGTAAAACGAATCAACAAAATCAGCGGCAAATTTGCGGGCATCTTTTTCACAAGTATTCATATCAATATTAACATCAAAATCATTTTGTTCATACCACTTTATATCTTTATGGCCATATGCTAGAGTAACAATCCCATCGGGAGAATATCTTTTAACATCTAGACCATTAATAGCCTTTTTTCTACTCTCGATTGTGTACATTTGGTGTAAGAAACTACGCAGAGATTTGCTTACAGCAAAGGTCTGAGCATTGAGAAAATTATCTGGACACATTGCATTTACATAATTATCAAAAACAATGTCATTTTCCACCGCACTTCTACTTACACCTTTAAGTCTTTTCTTGCTACAATAATCTCCTGAGTTATTATAAATATCAGCTGTTTTTCTGCTACGAGCACAATAAGCCTTTGGTTTAGTACAAACAAATTCAGTAATAACTGCATTAGGAGATTCGTCTGTAAAATAACCTAAACGTTTTTTATTTACCGCATTATGATATTTTCCTAAAATTGGATCATCTGACTTGTAATCGGACATATCAAAGAAGTCTTTCTCATATTTTTGACAATCATCATAAACATTTTTTGTCTCTATTAAATAAATGAGACTGTCCGTGTCTGTATACAACAACTTATGTTTCTCAGGATATGTGTTGGCAATAAAATCATAATGAAAATTGAAGATTGTGGTCTTACTGATATCTAATACCGCAACACCAGCCGCTATTGGCCGATCAAGAGTAACTTGCATTTTCTTCATGGTTAATAAGACAATTTTATCGTCTATAATAGATGAATGAGCAACGTTGGGTCTACTATTCAATCTAAGACCCTTTTCTTTATTGAGAACTACGTGCATTAAAGTTCGTTGTCTTTTTTGCTCAATAAGCTTACCATAACCTGTATTATTTAAAAGCTTCCAAAATCGTTTTTCTATTTCGCTGGTAGCTAAAGTGCGCATTTTAGTATTCTCCGCAACAAAAGGCTTCATCCATGGACTTTGGTTACAAACCATAACTTTCCTAACATATTTAATTTCAATTCCTAATTTTAAATAAGTTCTTAAGGCCCTATAATGACATACATAGCCGTCCTTGTCTTTCAAATCAGCAATTAATCGCTTTTGTTTACCATCCACTTCTACTCCTAACATATCAGCTAGTTCATGTTGCATACAAGAGATTTCTTTGTCATTTACAATCCTTGATGTTGGAGCGGGTGGATATGCATTTAAAAAATCGTGTTTATCTTCAGTGATAACCATGTCTACCTCAAAAAACATGAACGTTTTCTGATTATCTTCCATGCTCAAGATATAACTTTTAGGATCTTTTCTAATTTGTTCTAACTCTTCATCAGTTGCCCATCTATACCCATTATGAGGTAAATATTCACTTAATGCATGGCCGTACAAATTGTTAGCATCCCAGTACATAATATAAGAAGATGGTTTCTTATCGTCAAAATCAGGACAATATTCATTATTTGCCTTTGCTGCTCTTAAATCTCCCGCACTTACTAACCCTCCACGTACTGCACCTTCTAGCCATACATGCATTGTTGGATCTTTAATAAATTCTAAAGACACACCTGTAAACTTTAATGCTGCATCTAAACTGAACATAGGTAATAAAAAATAATGACATACATCTAGACCATACTTATCATACATTGTGTTACGAAGTGTAAACCAAACATCTGCTAAAAGCGCGGTATCTAGCTGACAATACAAATCATGCCATTCACCCATATTACTAATACCAAATTCCTTCCACACTTTTTGAGCATTGCAGTAGACATCATCATCTATATCTTTGCCGGTTAGATCATTTTTTAAAAACCGATTTTGGTGGTAATTCTGTTTCCTTGAACTTTTCTACAGAATCCATATAAGAATATGGATATGCACCCTTATTTAAAAGTAAATCTACTTGTTCTTTGCTATATTGAGAAAATGCATCTCTTGTTATTGGAAATTCCTTTAGATCTTTGACTAAATCTCCTAAACTTTCCGGCATAAAGAGTGCAGTGTCAATAAATTTGATCTGTTTGTTTATAATGATGCTCATAAACTTTTCCGATGTTTGCGGAATAACTTCAACCTCTTTAACAAGATCCTCGGAAGCTGCTTGTATAAGATAGTGCCCATCATAGCCCCGTAAATTATGGAAGCATACAGTTAATGTTTTAGGTGTAGAGGCCGCTATATTACATGATCTGTGTGCAAAACCAATGAAATTATAAGGCGGCAAATGTTCATGATGTCTAACTATTTTCTTTTCCTTAAAATCCTTGAAAGTAAAGCATTTATGACAAAAATGGCATTTAGTACTACATAGCTTGTGAGGATTTCTAAACTTTTGGTTATCTTCTTCACTAATTATCATATTTTTCTTAGCTTCTTTTTCATACTCTTTCATTTCAATTTGTAATTCTTCATTGAGTGCTAAAATTTCTGTCAGAAATCGTTTTGGAGCATCATCTGTTTCGTCTTCTACTCTATATGAACTGCTACTTTGTTGTTTACCTTTCCAATTAATACATCGCCAGCTAAAACCACTAGCTTTATGAAGTTGTACTTTTACAGTGTTTGGCGTTTTCTTGTTTTTGTCACTTATTTTGATTTCTAAAAATTTCCCCGTAGGTTTAAGAAATGATTCAAAATCTGCCGTAACAGTAAATGGAGACATTTGAGTACGACAAAACTTTTCAAATTTCAAAAAGTTATGCTTTGGAAATACTGTTTTTATCTTGTCAAGAGCAGAACAGTACTTTACATGCTCATCGTAATCATCGTTAAACCCGTGAAGACAGTGACGGCATACATGTTTTGAATATTTTTGATGGAGTAATTTCCTCAGATCTTTCACAAATACAAAATGATCTTCAACAATATCATCCATAATTAAAAGTAAATCTATCCTGATTGGCCTGTCATTTTTACACACATGTAAAGGAACACAATAATCAACAATCTCAGCCTGCTGTTTATGATAATCTTTCTTTTTATCACTTTGTTCTCCTTCATCTTCTGAGTTTTCATCCTGTGGCCTTACATTAATTGCAACGCTATCTATTATATCATCATAATTATTTTCGTCCTCAAGTTTTGACTTACACTTCTTTTGTTTTTCGTGAAATTCTTCTGAAAATCCAATGACGGTTAAACCGATGTCTGGATTTTGTCTTTCAAATTTACTGATTTGCTTTAGAGAAAATGGAAACTTAATTCCAGCCCAGTTGACTTTACCATTATCTAAGATGTCCTCATAAAATTTAACACTCTCTAAAGTCCTATTGACATGATTGGGATCAACATATTTAGCATGTAAATCTTTATGAGCATAAATAGCACGCTTGAAACATAATCCATCATCTACGGCGACGTTTATGAACGTGTAGCATTTGTTTTTTAACAATTGTGGCAATGCAATGTTTCGTCGTCCACCAGAAAATGGTTTGTACTTAACAATAGTCATTTTAAAAGCCTTAATATTCTCAATATTTCAACCTGAACCATTACGAATATGTTCTTGCAACCTTTCAGCAAGATGGTCATTTGTAACTTTAATGGCCATCTTAGCATTTTCAATATTTATGACAGGGAACATAAAGCCTGGATAAGGTCTTTCATCATACCTAAATGTCTCATCATGTTGTTCTTTGCTAAAACCTACCACTATGTCAAAGTGAACTTTAAAAGTATTCCAATCTTCTAAATAACTGTTAAAAATATTTAAAATCTGATTTCGCACGTCTTTAACTTTAAAACCATCTAAATTACAGTCAAATTCATGGTATATATCAAATGCATTTTGAACTAAAGTTAAATCAAGATGTTCATCACCCATTCCTACTTGTGGTAGGTTCACATTTATGTAATATTCTGGATGGACTGTAACTAAATGTGTATGAAGACTATGAGATGACGGGAACATAATGTCACAAGCATGACAGTGTTTAGATCGTAACAAACTTACGTCAATAACAAGGTATCGTGTGTGCCGTAAATGCCGCATGCCGTAAATTGCCGTAAATGCCGTAAATACGGCACAAAAATAATTTACGGCATGCCGTAATGCCGCAAATGCCGTAAACCCATAGAACACTGTTTTAGCTTATGCATTGCATAATCTATAATCCAATAAACAAAACATCACACATTCTCAACAATCAACAGCTTATTTCTTCTTACCATTGTGAATATTTAAATTTTGGCATTCGAAATTTGGTTTACGTCACTGTTTTTTGTCACATTTTCGACGTTTGACAGCTAAACATTGTTGTTGTTCAACAACTGACACCACATGGATAGCACTGCAAATACAACCGGTCGACTGTGCAGTGACAGTCAAATTCGATTAATTTTGGGTAAGTAAAATTTATTTCTGTCCACGCCAATGAATGATATCGTTTCAAGATTTATTTGTTGAACTTTAAATTTTGATGTAATACTGGTAAATAATGACAACTAATGTTTTTAAAAATACCGTTAATATTTTTATACATATTTTACATTTCAAATAAACATTAACATATTATGAATTTATTTTCCTCGTGATCAATGGAATGACAGATGCCTCCCAATCCCAATCACAATATAACGAAGAATGGATATCAGATGAAAACGATTCGGAATCAGAAGGGGAGAACATTGCTACAACAGGGTATAATTCGCAGCAAATTATGGTGACTTCAGTTGATGAAGAAGGAGGTTTTACTTTGCCAGAAATCATTCAAGAGGGGCAAATAGTCGAATTAGACTTACAAAATTTCAACAAACAAAATTCGCCTCGAGACGTAGAAGATGTCGACTACGATCCTCTTCTAGACATGGACACTATTTCCAGCGACGAAGATTCCAATGGCAGCCCAGGACCTACCGAAAATCTTGGAAACATTTGTAAGAAATCTGGAAGACCAAAAGATTCAACCTGGGCTCATTTTGTTATCCAAAAAGGCAATAAAGGTAGAGTGAAGACAGCGGAATGCAAAACCTGTTTAAAAATCTTTAATTGGCCCAAAGCAAATAGATTGAGAGCTCACGTGGAGAGATGTACTGCTCAACAACAATCAGCCAATAGTATAGCTCAACAACAATACAAAACAAGTGCTAGTTCATCAAAAAAAGCTAAATATTGGGACCTACCGACTATGACTATTAAATTGGCCGAAGAGAAAAAGAAAATGGACAATTACGTTGCAAAATTTGTGTTTGGAGCAAATCTTTCTTTCAGTACGGTCGAGAATCCACAATTTGCAGCACTAATGAAATTTGCAAAGCCTCACTACACTCTCCCTAGCAAGGACGTTATGGGAGGTAGACTTCTTGAAGAAGTATACGAAGAGCTTACAGATTCGAAGAACTTCAATATACAGGGAAAATATGTTTCTATTATGCAAGATGGTTGGTCAGGTGCTCAAAGCTCTCCTATTATCGCTCATTGCATTAGTGTTGAATGTAATAAAATTCAATTTATCAATGCTGTCAATGCTAAGTCCGATGAAAAAAATGCGGATTATTGCCTAAACCTTCTGAAAGAAGCAATGATGTTTACCGAAAGCAAGTATGGGTGTAAAATTATATCAGTAGTGACAGATAACACCAATACATTAGCTGCTATGCGAAGAAAACTAATGGAGGAAGATAATATAATTACATATGGTTGTCACACCCACTTGTTGAACTTAGTTGGCAAAAATGTTACCCCAGATGTAGTGATGAACAAAGTAAAAACTGTTCAACATTTTTTTAAGGACAACACATATCCCCGGGAAGCATTAAAGGAAAAAAATATCAATCTGCCTACATTACCCTGCTCAACCAGATGGAACTCTCAATTTGATTGCTTGAAAAACTACATCAAAAACCATTCTGCTTACATCGAGATTAGTAAGCATGTAAGATCAAAATGTCCATTGGAAGTGCAACAGATCTTAATGGACATTGAGTTTTACAACTTCGTGGAATCGTCGATGAATTTGATGAAGCCAATTGCGGAAGCAATTATAAAAGTAAATACATATTTTTAATAAACTCAAACTAAACTAAACTTTGTAGTTTATGATTTATTCGGGTGATTTAGTTGTATATGTCCAATAATTTGAGTAACTCTTTTTTTATTGCAGCTGCAACATGATCGTGCATCTTTGGCATACGCAACTAAGTTTTGGATTGACATAATCAATATTTGCCAAGTTCCTCAAGATTACAAAAAACGGTTTGGAGAAATATTAAACATTGCACTTTCGGATTTCGCTTGTGCTGCGTATCTACTGCACCCGAAATACCGAGGTTTCTTTTTATTAATTTTATTTCTGTATAGCTGTTTCTGATGTCATTTATTGCTTTTGAAACAGTAATGGTATTTTGTTGCATGATTTTATTCAGGTGAAAATTTGCCGGCTAGATTTGTGGAGAAGGGCAACAAATATTTAGAGAGAAAAAATCCACAATTTGTTATTGCTCCGATAAAGCTCCGACAGAATGATAAGGAGTACTTCCCCTCATACTTGCTTAACAAAACCTTATTCATCGGTGACAACTGTTTAACCCTCAGCAATGGTGGAGAGAAGTCGGAATTGAAAAGGGACTAGAATTACCTAACGGCTTGGTGGATTTGGCGGTACGACTTATGTTACTACCGGCATCCTCGAGTGGTATGGAGCGTTGTTTTTCAACAATGGGAAACATCATTACGGATCACAGGAATAAGCTTGGTATCGAAAAAGCTGCCAAACTAACTGTTATACATCGTAGCCTCAACAATAAATAATATACTCCAGTCCAGTATTAAGTTTATATAGGCCTACTTTAAAAAGATACCATTTAGTACTCAAATCAACTTAAATGAATTTTAACTTAATTGATAGTTTTTAGTAGCAATAAATGTCTTACTTTAGTTGTGTACGATTAGATGTGTTCTCAAATATTACATACATTCTGGTATTGTCATTATAATTTACTAATATTTATGATTATAGCTTTGTTTTGTTAGTAGTAAACAATCTGTATAATTTAGTAGTCATTTTGTCGCAATTTCATTTTAAATGTAGTAATTAGACTATCCAGATTCATTTAAAAATGCAGTATATAATACATTATATTGAAAGCTGTAAAGCTAGTACTCAGTATTTACGGCATTTGCGGCATTTACGGCATTTACGGCAATTACGGCATTTACGGCATGCCGTACAAAAAAACAATTTACGGCGTGCCTACTTTATACTCTGGTCAATAACGTTTGGATTTACAGCATTGTCCGGAAGTTGGTTGTCTTGAATGTCGTCCACTTGCATTGTTACAGGAACTGGAACCAAGTCAGTAATTTCTGAAGGGATTGACATTTTCGGTCGCTTACTTGTAGTTGGAATTTCTTCACCTATTCGTCCACGTTTCCTTGTGTCCAAGCTCGGGGACTCAGCCAGTTGTTGAATGCAGATACATACGGTTTGGTCTTTGTCACAAATAGAACAGATATGGTCAGTTAGGAGATGGTCTTCCATTAAATCCTGTGTTTTAAATGGTTTGGCACATTTTGGACACGCTGAAAGTATAGAAGTCATTGTTATTAATGATTTATTATTTAGTTAAAAGTATTGTTATAAGTAAACTGAAGTATATTAATAGGTATGATATTATTTACCATAGCAGTGACAAGATTGTTTAAAATTCAAACAGGATGGACAGTGATGAATATCCTTAAAATGTTGTTCAAAATTTCCAGCCAAAGCCACACCGCAGAAAGGACAATTTTCCATATTTTGAATGTTTGTAGTAACAGGAACAGAGCTTTTTGAAGTTGTTTGAGGTTTAGAGTTCAAAAACGTTGTGAATTGATATATTAGATTGACTCCTTTTTAAAGGAAAAAATATTCATAGTGAAGTCTTGTGCAATATTAAAAATAGGTTGTGCAAGTTTAACCAAGCATATAAGATACAACGTTTTCATGTAAAGCATTTCTGAGAAGGGATTAGTCGACTGAAAGTCATAGCGTCCCTATTGTTTGAATGGTAGTGCAGTGTCGAAAATAACTTATTTCTGCTGTAGTATTATACAAGGTACCTTATCGGTAACATGTTGCTGTATTATTCTCACATACACTTGACTCAACCAAGTACCCATTGTACCTATCACTTCTGACTTACCCTTTACATGGCATTTAGCCTCTCTCCTATGCTACCCTTTTTTGATTGCATATTATGTATTATATTATTTTTGACTTCGCAATGTATAAGTACCCACGAGTACCTAACATTTTCTACTCATATCTACTTTTATTCTGTAATTATAGACCGTATTATTGACTTTGATTTATGTATACTGTATATATCTACCACTTGTTATATTGCTTTAGCATAAATGTACTGCTTCAGGTTACGAACGTGTCTATTCAAGCATAGTGTATTTCTGTTACTGCATCGGGGTATGGTTGTGACTATCCGAGCATAAGAGTTACCCTAGTGTCTGTACTACAAGCATTGCAGCAGGCTATGGTTGTGGCTATCCAAGCTTAGTGAGGGTAAGGACTACTATCCGAGAGTAAGGTTAGTGTCTGTGGTTGATGAGTGCCGTAGGCTATGGTTATGGCTGTTCGAGCCCTTTTTAGAATCCAAGATGGCGTATGGTTGTGGCTATCCAAGCATACAGTGAGGGTGAGGATTACTATCCGAGCATAAGGGATTAGGTTAGTGACTGTGCTTGATGAGTGCCGTAGGCTATGGTTGTGGCTGTTCGAGCCTTTTTTAGAATCCAAGATGGCGTATGGTTGTGGCTTACTGGTCCCCCTACTACTGATTTCCATTAATCACTTATCAGTGGAGGATAAATAGGAAACTTCTTTTCCTCACTATGTCACTTAACGTTAAACTTAATTTGACACAAAATTTGTCAAATCATTATTGATAAATTTTGAAGTAAAATTTCAAATTTTTCTCTCTCTTGGCGCGAATTTGTTGGTTAGGATACTTCAATTGGCTGAAAAATATCTAAATGAACTAATCTAATGTCTCCAGATCTAAATTTTAAACAAACATTTTTTAAAATATTTAATCTTAAATAGATTTTCCAAAAAATTTTTAAATTCTCTAACTGTCACAAAAAATAATGTTTTAATTTAGAAACCCATCCTTAACATAACATAACTCACATGTATACACAGACTCACACACATAATAAATGGTTGTCTAATTATAGGGATCACAGTTTATTGTATTATCGTTATTCTACCAACCGGGCTGTATAGGACACATTCTCTCCATGTTCACCGCTAAAATTGTCTTGAGTGTCACTTCCTTTTTTTAATGACCGGTTGCGTAAATCGACGCAAATTAGTATTTAAATTGAGTTTCTTAGGCCAGTTGCGCTTCCAGACTTTTTCCCATTGCGATCAGTTCGTGGACAAAATATTTGTGCAGGAGAGTGCAAAATAACGGTACAAAAGCGAAGGGGAGATTTACCAATTTGGTTCTGTTTCTATGAAAGCAGCCTAGAAATAATATTGAAAATGACTTCCTCACGGGACAGTTGGGCGTGACAGTCTTACATATGTTAAAACCACTTTAACGCAGGTGTTACGGCGACAGTTACGGTATTAGGAATTTTCACATCTAAAATTTTACATCTTGGGTAGTGAAGTTTTACAACCAGCCACTGCAGTTTTATAACCAGCCACTGCAGTTTTACAACCAGCCACTGCAGTTTTACGACAGTCACTGCAGTTTTATAACCAGCCACTACAGTTTTACAACCTTACGAATGGAATGAACTTAAAGGAGTGCACCGCTTAAGAATTTGATTTTTGGGCTATTTGTCAATTCTACTTATGGGGAAAAGGGGGGAAATGGTTTGGCTACGCATAAGTCAGTAGGGCTATCTAATAATTGTCATGGTAACCTGGGTTGATAGGTTAATGATCAACATTTGTCAACATGAATAAAATGTCATACGAAGTCAAAATTCGTTTTGCTAAATATTGGTGGGTATGAAAAAAATAGGGGACGCCCAAGCGAGGTGGACCGTTATTATGGTTTCATTACACTCTCGTCAGGCCTCATGCAAACGTTTTGAACATCATCATGAAGGAACTGAAGATCATTTTTGAATACGTTCGAGTATTTTCGAATGTCTTCGAGTATATTCAAATGTCTTCAAGTATATTCGAATGCATTCGAGTATTTTTGAATGCCTTCGAGTATATTCGAACGCCTTCGAGTATTTTCGAATGTCACTGTGTACGACTACCTACACAACAAAATATTCTGTAAGTTACTGTTGCTGTTATAACTGAGGTTAATGTAATAATATTAGATATATTTGACCTATTTACATTACTAGTATTCTAACCCTACCTTGAAACAAAGAAATAAAAAACAAACACGCACTCATTTCGTATTTGACAATTGTGTGCTACACAACTACAGCATTTATACTATAATGTGCATTAATTCATTATGCGCACTGTGAGTCAAAGGATTATATTAGAGACCAATTTGTTACGCTTAATTTAACAAACATTTGTACGCGTTGTGATAATTACACATACATCTTTACTTAAGCACAAGTCGGGTGCCCTAAAATGAGTGCGGTCGGCTTGCATTGCACACCTGCCTCTTTCCTTTCAACCCTTTTCCTATCGCGCCCGTTTCAACTAGCAGTTCGGCCTTTCGTGCGTTCTATACATTGTCTGCGAACATGATGATAAGTAATAGTAATAACTAATAATGCTAAGTAACGAATAGTTCATATTAACACACACGACATTACTTGAGAAAAGCTATAACCTAGCTATGTGTTCTCAACACAAAGTTCAAAATCGTTAGGAATAATCGAAAATGTTTCCACAAAAAGATCTAAATGTCTCCGCAGTTTGGATGGTAAAATGCTAAGATGAGCTAACTGGATGGGGAAATTGAGACTAGAGAAAATGAACGTTTAAGTTTAGCAGAGAATTTATTTACAAAGAAGTGTAGTCACCTAAGGACAAGAGAGAAGTGTACAACGATTACAGGTAAGTCACAGGTATTTATAACCTGAGCATTGACATAATTACCTTCAACATTTAGATAGGGCACGACCTTCACTTCATACATTGAAAATTGTAGTCCGCTTCCAGGTACCAATTATGTAATTATGGTGTCTGGAAGTGGACTTCAGTTCATACATTGAATACAAAGTAGGACAGAAGTTCAGATTTATCTTAAGATTCTAGGACACAAAATCATCATACAATCTAAAATTCTAAAGACAAAATTGCATACAATCATATAAGAATTAATAGATAAGTCTTATTTTATTTTAGCCTATAAGAAAAAACCATTGTCCATATAGATACAGACAGTCACTCACTGGTTCACTGAGAACCAGTGACTACTATAATATATGCAACCAGTGAGTGATACAATATGCAACCAGTGAGTCCAGGCTTAAATACATGGCTCATTGAATACCTAGGCTTAATACATGCACTAGATAGGCAAGAAGCACCCCATTTCAAAACCTTTCAACCTTGACCCACAACAGCATATGGGGTATCAAACGAAAGGTAAAAATAAACTTAATTAACCTATCAGAACAGATTTAAAGCAAAGTTAATTTTACATGAAATATGAGTAAAAATATAAACTATATTATGAAATACTATACTTTATGCTGTGGATTTCACATTACTTAAGCACAAGTTAGGTGAGCTAAAATGAGTGCGGTCGGCTCCCATTGCACACCAACCACCTCCTTCCTTTCCAATTACCCTTTTCCTATCGCGTCCGTTTCACTCAGCCTTCGGGGTCGGGCTCACAGTGAAGTGGTGTTTGTGAGCATGAGACTATATATGAAGGTTAAAATATGATTCCCACAACTACTTAAGACGATTTTCCAGTCAATGCAGTGAAAATTTAAAACTATTTTGAGAGGGTACAACACAAATAGCAAACAAAACTGTACCTAATCATTTCCTATATATAATCATATTCACAATTCAACTATGTTGCCCAGTCAATTTCTTACTGACTAATCGTGATATAATAGTATAGTAATAGTGAAAATCCTTACTTCTGACCCAGGTAATAAAGAGTTTCTTCTTTAACAAAATAATAAATACAACTGAATAATTACAATCTAATGTTCAGTCATGTCAAAATACTGATACCATTATGTTGGATATTCATAAAAAATTTCAATTATTGAATGGCTTATAAATTGAATGATAAATTCAATATATATTTGATATGGCCCCAAAATTGTAAATTAATTTAAATTGGGGTAGTAACATTTAAGGCAAATTAATTCAACACAATCCTCTGATTTTTCATAGGAAGACATTTGATGCCGACTAGCCGTGAATAGGATATTGCATTCCCTAGGTATCCTTTCCCCTTTAGCTGACGGTTCAAGAGTTCGTAGAGTAGTAGACATGAACAGACGTTTTATTTGAAATGTCCTCTTAAAGATTCTAGCAACATGAAGTAGTACATCCCAGTAATGTCCACTATTCGAGAGACCAAAGTTGCATTAATAAGGTAAATTTTAAAAATATCATTTGCTATTAAATGATTCAAAAAATATACAAAAATAAAAGGTGGAAAAACTTGAATCCCTAAAAATCAATATATCTATATATCTATATATATTAAAACAGATATATTTTCAATTTACAAAAGTTGGAAAACTCTGCTTATTGAAAGATTTTTCTGAAAAATGTCAAAACATTTTTGACATTAGTTTTAATTTCAATAATATAATTTATATCATCAAAATCTTTGCGCGATAACTCGGTTACGGCGGTGCTGAGTTGTGAGAAAAATTAAACGCTTTTTGACAAAAGTTATTTCATTACAATTTTGACTTTTTGAAAACAAATTGTTTTTTTGAACAAGGCTTTAGTCTCTAAATTCCCCCTCGTACAGCTTTGCCATCACTTTTGGAAAGTACAAAAATGTCAGAAATTAAGAAAATTCTAGTATTGGAAAAGTAATATTCACAGTGATACTCACCTTCAGTAGTGCTACTGAATTTCAAAAGATTTACGAGTTAACCTCTCGTTTACTCTGAAAATATGTTATTATCATATTCCTTGTTTTAAACAATGTGCATCGCCTAAGCGATTGAGCAGTGGGGCTCTGGACTTCTCCAACCAGGGTTATCATTAGGTATACTTAAATGGCAAGTTCGCAAGTACAATACTTAAATTGGGCCTTGTACTTAAAATACTTGCAGGTATTTTAACAAACAAAAATTATACTTAAATATACTTAAAAATGATCTAAAATCAGTAATAGACAGATTTTATTTGATATAGGTTTTTCCGATGGCTTACAAAATGCCATTTTCTTCTCTCTACATGTGGCGAATGGCAATAGGAACTTACAAACAACTTTCATGAACAAAATCTTTTTTAACCCTGTCGATGTGTCGATAGTTATATGGAAAAGGTCTATTAAAAAGGAAAGCAAAATAACTTTGGAATCCCTGGACGGATTATCATGAAAGTTGGTATGGAGACCCGTCATAAGCAGTGTACGAAAGCCACTTTTTAGGCTTTTTTACCATCACAGTGGTAAAAATGCATTTAATGATAAAAATGGTAAATTTTAGACAGAATAGTACAGATACACAAGATTTACTAAAATATATATTTATATATAGATTTTAAATAAAATTTTAAAACGTTATTTTCTATGAAATATTTGTAATTAGCCCCTTAGCTAATCAAATTAATCCTATTCATTTGGTTGTTCACCGTCAGTTATAAATTGTTACTAAAAACAAGATTGCATTTGGTATCGCCAAACTAAAATTGATATAAATTTGGCAATTTAATTGCAATTAGTTTCTCAATTGGCAAATAGGGGCGATTAGTATCTCTATCGGTTGAATCCAACTTTGATTGATGTACACTTATCAACTTCAATTGTATTCAAATTTTATTATAGTGCCAAAAAGTTCAAATAACAGAAGATGAATTTGTTTTAACAAAAGTCAGCACCGAAGACAAGCCACTTTAGTTGTCTAACTCTCTTAATCATATCCGAGTCGTTGATAATCGATAGTCAATATATAAATATAATTTCAATGTGGCAGGTCACAAAA
The DNA here is from genome assembly GCA_020055645.1 of Tomocerus qinae. Lineage (NCBI taxonomy): Eukaryota > Metazoa > Arthropoda > Collembola > Entomobryomorpha > Tomoceridae > Tomocerus > Tomocerus qinae. The sequence continues at coordinate 229,564 of JAECZT010000014.1, read as the reverse complement.
TATTTTCCTGTGTGTTGTTGTTAATATGTTATTAGTAATAACTAGTAATAGAATGACAACAATCATCAGCTGCTAAACTATTTCATACTTTGGCACCAAATTTTATTCAAAATTTAAACACGAAATTTAAACGAAACAATTTTTTACCATTTTTACCACTTACCACTACTTTTAAGGTGGTATGGTGGTATTTAACGTTAAATACCATTAAAAACCACTTACCAGTGGTAAATGGTATTTTGTACACTGGTCATAAGTATATCTCCAAACGTATTTTGAAAGACTGCAAATTTTTAGTTTCAAAAAGTGGGTCTTTTCGAATTTTTCCCTAAAAGAAAATTTTTTTCTAACATCTGCTCTATTCAATTTAAAGAAAATATAAAACAACTCGTTGAGGATTGAGGGTGTATCAAGTATTTCACTTTCGGTGAACCCTTCTATGTGTCAAAGTCAATCCTTGGTAATAAGAAGATTTTCAATGTCTAAGGTATCAATCGAAAGCTGACAAGCACTCCGATGTCCCTAAAGGCATTATTTTGGCTAATAACGACCTCCAGAAGAGTTTAGAAGCAATAATACTTCAACATTGATGTACCACTGACTGTACCATTGATGGTATATGACCACTCACAAAATTGCTAAATTATTCCAAAATAAGTTAGCTTATTTCTGCATACTAAAGGCTACTATGTGTCATCTAACATATAGTTAGATGTCATTTGTATGTTAACACAGCAGTCCGGTCCATTTTTCCAGAAAGTTGTTTGTTCCTATTACCATTCCCCACATGTAGAGAGAAGAAAATGATTAATTGCATGTAGGACCCAAACGACGTAAGATCAGGTGGTTGGGAGTGCATTAATAGGTTGACGGTTGGGTTCAACATGCAGTTTCAATTGGCAGAGGTCGAGTTTTGCTTAAACATTGATACTGCCTGTCTAGACCCTACTCTGGTATCAAAAAGCAAAACCCGAGTTTTAGAGTGTTTGGGTGGGTTTTAGTGCATCAAACAACTAAAACATAGATTTTTGGGCGAAGACCCATGGTAATAGAGTTTTTGTTTGGGTTAAAGGGTACCCACCAACCAGGGTTGCGGTGGGTGAAATCGGATGGATAGTTAAAACTGGACAAAATGAATTTCTTCCAGTATAAGAGTGGAGGAAATTAATTCCATCCATAGGCAAAACTGGTTTCATCCAGTATAATTTTCATTTTGTCCGGACAATATACAACCCTGCCACCAACAAAAACTCGGGGTTTAGGCAAAAATTTGGTTTTGGGCAAAAACTCGTCTTTGGGTGTTTGGGGTGCGCTATAGATTACTCAAGCAAAAACCCATGGGTATATTATAGGCCCATATAGGCCTTGTTTAACCAAAATGTTATTAGGGTAAATATATTTTGGGTGTTTTAGGTATATGATTTTAAAAAAATTTTGGCGTTAAAGTTTCATGAGCTGAAATTAGTATAAACCACCTTATAGTAATCGTTAAGGAGAGTTAGCGAATATATTTCCTTCAGTGAAGCTTCAATAAATAGGTTTTTAGTTATAAAGAATAGGCTCCTGCTGTCACAATCATTAATTTATTCTCTATGATAATATTTATTTTGGCAAATATTAAGACCTCCACGACATTTTTATTTGGCGCTGAATTAATTACAAATATTTGGCTCACTGGTATAATAGTATGGGTAATACTAATGGTGTTTTATAACCGTTAAAATCAATGCCAATCCAATCAACGAAAGTGACAGTGCCAAAATGTTTTCCTGGTTGAATAGTTTGGTAAATATTTTGCAATTTGTATAATTTATTATGACAATATTGCGTTTTAATGTTCAAATTATGTTTAATAGGTATGGTACGACAGCTTTAGAAAGTTTATGACAAAATGCCGAGGTTAAGTGTCCTAGAGACGGGGTTCAAACAGAGCTAAAGTGTCTTATCTTATGTAAACTTTAAAAAGTTGGATTGTTAATATTTAAAACTTATGACACAGAAGCCGCCAAAAAATCATTGTACACTTTTAAAGCATGCTGAGAGTATTGGAATTGTAATAATTTCCATTAGAATTTAATTAAGTTTTAATGTACTCCAATAACATTTCAATTTATTCTACAGCATTCATTGGAATTTCAATAATTTTGACCATAGCATATTAAAATTTATATGAATAGTTTAATTTTAAAAATATGTTGTACCCCATGATAACTGACTACCTTCATTTTTATTTAATCTATCTATTATTTCACAATTTTTGAATTTGAACCAAACTCGGAGCCCGAGATTAGGTTTATGGCCCAATCCATTAGAATTTTATTTATGGGCTACTCTATTAGAATTTTATTTATGGCCTATTGTATCAGAATTTTATTTATGGGTTACTCAATTAGAATTTTATTAATGGCCTACTGTATTAGAATTTTATTTATGACCTACGCCATAAGTAAAACTTAACTAAATTATTTCAATTAAGACTAAACCCAAATTCTGCGGTTCTCCATTAGAACATTAAATTAAGCCAATTTAACACCTTGATCCTCTGCGAAGGGCAAGGCAAAGTAGCAAATGTCCAAAGCGTTGCACTGGAAGCTGAGATTAAGCTACGATGCCTGCTGAGCAATATTTGGATGGGTGACGTGTATGCAAATTGTATTGTAGCTAGCTTATACGCTCAACAGACTGTTTAAGTCTATTATCTAAACAACTCAGTCCCTTGTCTAAAAATCTTAGCGCTGCAATAACAACGTATTTAGGTGGACAATTCTAAGAAGTACCAAATTCGGCTCGGTGCAAGTACGGGATAGGTTAGTTACTTGGGGCTCTGTGTTGGGAGACCAGTTAGGTGACTACATCTGAATCACTTTAGTATAAAGCTATGAAGCTATGATTATGAAATTTAACTAACTGGAAATCAATAAATGGATATCTGATTTCAGTGCATTTTTCATTGGCAATAAGCTATTTTCTTGCCATTATAAAAAGTAAACAAACACCAAGGGAAAACTACAAGACTTAGGAACAGCTTCACATTCAACTAACGGAGCTAGAAGGGTTGGAGACAACAGTCTGGTAGACATAGACGACAGTCCATATATAATTATTTAATACAGGCAATGACAGTAGTGGCAAGATGAACAGGTGAAATCAGATGTATTAACAGTATATAATTATTCTCAAAAAATTATAATCAGAAATCAACCGTGGTGGGATGAGGAGTATAAAATGGCAAAGTTGGAATACAACAGAGCAAAACGTGCCCCCGTAAAAAACTTTGATAATCTTTCTCTTGCTATATACCAAATATGAAACTTCAATTTTAAAAAATTGCAAGGAAAAAGTTAATTCTTAATACTCAATCTATACAAAATTAACTTAGCGACACAAAACATATTGTTGAATTCTTGAAATGTGCAAACAAGTTGCAGGATAAAGGATGTTTATAGAATAACATATTTCCGACACCTCACAAACAAAATGTAACGATTTTGATAAAGCTCTTTCTATCTCAGAAATTAAATTTGCGGAAGAAGTCTAAAAAATAAGAAAGCCAGATTTAGTCCCAAATAAATTTCTTAAAAATGGTACCGGTATGCTAAAGGAAACAGAGTTCAACTGGCCGGTGGGTAGTGGCTAGGTGGCTAGGGGGCAAAAGTGGCTAGTGGGCGGGCAAAATGTCAGGTGGCTAGTGGGCAAAAGGGGCAAAAGGGGCAAAAGTAAAATTAAGGTTTTAAAAATAGCACAAAAAAATTTCAAACTTAACTCACGCAAGTAAACTAACTGTTTGCCATTGAAATTCGGAGTTAATGATATTCTAGTAAGCCTGTTTTTAGGTACGTATAAACGAAGAGACATCGATGCGACATCTATTTTGGTAGATGAACTACGATTTAGACTTTTTGCCCCTTTTACCCCTTTTGCCCCCTTTGCCCCTTTTGCCCGGGTGGGTGGGCAAAATGTAAAAAAGCCGGCTAAAATAGAACTCTGAAAGGAAAGCATTCTGTGCCTATTCAATAATGTGCTAGATAGCGAGCAAATGCCAAAGCAATGATCAGAAATAGAAGTCGAAACAGTTTATAAAAAAGGGAATCCCACCCGATGCCAAATAACTACCATGGCATCTCTCTCCTGAACACTATGTTGAAGTGGTTTACAATGGCAGTGTTATTAACGCTAACCTCAGTTGAATCCAAAAACATTCTTCCGAAATGCCAGGCTCCAACTAAAGTCCAAAAAGATACAAATATTTAAGCAGTGTGCTCATTTTATTTATAAAGTATAACAGGTAACCCCAATCTTCCCGTTAGTTACTTTAAATAACCCCGTAATTTTAAATAACCCCGTAATTTTAAATAACATTGTAATTTTAAATAACCTCGTAATTTAAAAAACCCCGTAATTTTAAATAACTCCGTAATTTTAAACAACGCCGTACTTTTAAACAACGCCGTACTTTTAAATAACGCCGTACTTTTAAACAACGCCGTACTTTTAAACAACGCCGTACTTTTAAATAACGCCGTACTTTTAAATAACGCCGTACTTTTAAATAACGCCGTACTTTTAAATAACGCCGTACTTTTAAATAACGCCGTACTTTTAAATAACGCCGTAATTTTAAATACCTCTGTAAGGTACAACGGTCAGTCGCCTTATTTTTATAATCTGGAACTGTCAATGCTAGTGCGAGCAGCACCAAGAGCTTAGTTTGTTTAACTTTTTGTATGCCCAAAGTACCATTAGAATATATTTATGCAGCTACCTAGCTATAGTTCTATTTATGTAAAAAACTGGATGCTACCCATCTAATCCCTTTTGTCCTTTGTAAAAACGTCCATTTAATCTTTAAAACTAATTTCGCCTACTGTTGGCCTTAAAATATTAATTGATGGTCAATTAAATGCACGTTGCATTCGGTCATAAGAGCCCATATATTATTTTCACTGAGATAATCCCTCTAAAGTAAATAATAATGAGGGAATTGCATCTGATTATTTGGAACTCGGAGGTTATAAAAAGCCTTCGAGACCCTTCTTCGGGATCAGTAGCTTATCCAGTAAGTTGCCATCGACAACTCTGAGGATTTGGTTATCGCCTGCAGTATCTGTCGATACTTCACGGGCAAATTAGGAGATTGCTTGACAATCGGACCGGGTCTCCCCAGCCTTGCCTTAACGTGAAGTTGCTCAGTCAACTGGTCGTAAGTTTCTCTTATCGATGTATTTAATTTAAGTTAGTTAGTAATATTGTTAAATAGTATCTGGTTAAAAAGTTAGTTAGTAATATTGTTAAATAGTATTTGGTTAAAAAGTTAGTTAGTAATATTGTTAAATAGTATATGGTTAAAAAGTTAGTTAGAAATACAATCAATTAGTATTTAGTTATTAAGTTAGTTAGTGATATAGTTAATTAGTATATAGTTAGTAAGTTAGGTAGTAATATAGTTAATTATTATTTAGTTAGTAAGTAAGGTAGTAGTATAGTTAATTAGTATTTAGCTAGTAAGTTAGGTAGTAGTATAGGTAATTAGTATTTAGTTAGTATGTTAGGTAGTAGTATAGTTAATTAAGTATTTAGTTAGCAGTTATTAAAGTAGTTAGTGTCATTGTATTATATTATTTGTCCAAGTTCTTCAATGACTTCTTCAAATAATATCCGTTCCTCTTGCTATACCCTGTAAACCTGTGTGTTTTGTGTGCATCTTTCTCCTCACCTGCAACGTACATTCCATCTACTGTCCTTCAGCATACCTCACCTTAATCTTAGTATAGGCAATTGTTGATTCTGACTCCTGCATGAATCCGGCAAATGTAAAATTAGCTCTGCCTAAAACTCACACCCACCTTCATCCTTGCTCCTTTAAAAACACTTTTATTATTATTTTACCGTAGCGTTTTACAATATTTCAGCTTTTTAAATCTAGTTCGTCATAGAAATGGCTTCCTGATTAAAATTATGGCTTAATTAGGGATTAAGAATTCTTTTTTTGCTTATAGCCAATATTCCCTATAAAAAAAACACACAGATGACTTCTGGCTGGATACTGCTAAAATCAGAATGAGCTAACTGATATTTCGGATATTGAGAGCTAGCATAGAAGCGATTATACTATTCCCTTACCTTCTACATTTGGCAGTCTGAAGAACGTGTCATCGGTAATTATATTTGCTTTATTCATTTTATTTGTTTAGTGCTATTTCCAAAGTTAGTGCATTGCATGTCAAAATGTACATACATAAATAACAACATACATGTTATTCCACACAGCTTTCTGAAGAAAATACTGCTGACTCGTAGTTTGAAGTTCGTTCTAGAGATAGGCGTTGAAGTTGGAGAAGAAGAAGAAGAACCTGTAATCTTTCGCCGAAGACTTAAATAGTGAAATTTCGTTGTTTTCATTCACTCTTGCTACTGCACAAGGGACATCCTGTATGCACGGCAAAATAATTACTGTGGAAATGATGATTCCCCATCCCCATGCTTACGTACGGTAATGTACATTGTATGTTATATGCATGTATTGTATGAGACTTCCATCTGGTTTAGTCGACTAGAAGAATACGAATTGTCTAATGGTAGTATTAAATTAATATACAACAGTGTCGTCCTCCTGTATTTGTGGCCACACTTCCCAATCGGTAATTGGAAATAAAAAACTAACATTTTCTTGGAATATTTTTTGATGTGTAGATTTGCATATTTTTATTTTCTACTACCATTTTTCTTTAAATTAGCTTAAAAATGGAGCATTTGTAGTAATAACAATAAATACATCAAAATACATGCATAACAAAAACCTTTGCTTACACATACATAGCATTTATATTATAGTTAGTTAGTTAGCTACTTTATAACCTACTAATATAGTTTAAACTTCCATTTAACCTGTCTTAAAGCAATTATTATTAGAACAGGTTGCACACACAATGAAATAAAATCACTGCATTATAGAAGGCCGTGTATATTTACATCTAATATTTACTATACATAAACATAACCTTTAAACATAAAGTGGGACATGCGCATGTCTTTCTTTTACTATATTACATATGCACAGTAGTTCGCCCTTTTATTGTACAATATTAAGTATAAGCGGAGTCTTTCGTAAAGAATATAAAACATATAGAAATTATTTTGTAATACGACTTCCAATATAAAAATTGAATAATAAGCACACGGTGTCTAATAAGTTTTTCCCCAAAACTTCAAAATAACATCCAGTGGTTAATAAAGTTTTTCCCGAAAATTCAATATAAACATAGTGGCTAATCAACCTTTTTTCGAAAATTTTTAAGTACACAGTGGCACCAATAGTTTTAGCCGAACATTGTGGGTGTGTGCAAAATACGGTTACCGGGTCAAAGGTCAACAAAACTGTAGTCATAGCAATAGACAGCATTAAGCTAAAATTGCAACCCAAAAACATAATAATTCAATTTAATACAGGAAAATCATTTCAATTGGATAAAAATTATTTCCGTTGGTAAAATTTTATTTCAATTACCAGACCAAAAATTAAAACTCCAATAAATGTATTATAAAGGGCTGGTAATGATCTTAAGGTATAATTACTTTCCGTGAGAAATACAAATGTTAAGTTTAATTGTGCAGAATTAACTCCAGAATGTTTTATTTTTGAGCTTGAAGAATACTTCGTTTGGAAACGAGTCCCGGATGCGTCAGGACTGCATGGGATGACTTCAAAACCAGTTTCATTTCATATTATAAATCTGGTCAAAGTCATGGTGTCATGACACAGCAATTATTTAATACGAAGCAATAATTTAATGAGGCTTTTGAAACATTCTGTTGCAAAAATTAATCCCCTTTATAAGAAAATAGATCCGACTATTAGTAAATATTAGTAAAGTGAAGCTTAGACAGCGTAAATGCCAATTTAATTGAGTTTATTGTCAAAGGCCGTGAAACTGTGGCAGATCTCAACAAAGGCTGCGCAGCGCGCACTCAACAGCTTTTATTATGCAATGAGTCTTAATCTTTGGCCACCAAAAAGAATCAGACGTCTGGTAATTTCGGCAATTCTAATGACAAGACAGTCACATCTTCGAGTGAAATAGTAAATTTGGGCCTAAAATCTGATTTCTTATTACACCTGAGGGCGTCCTAACCAATCCCAAAAAGATTGAAACAATTAAAAGTTATCCAAGACCTCGCATTGCTAAGGGCGTCAAAAGATTTCTCGGTCTCTGTTCTTGGCACTGACACTTTATTCCAGACTTCGCCAGAAAATTTTCATTTAATTAAATTGCTTAAGAAATCAGTAAAGGTTGTTTGGGGACATCATCAAAATTGACCCATCAAATCATTTTCAGGGACTTTTTTAATTATTTTACGGACCAACTTTTGATGTCATCTGCGTACAGCGTTATTAAATCGGAGTAGAACTGAAGCAACGTTTGATAGAAATGCAAAATGTGGGACTTGAAAAACCCAAAAACCCGGGTTTTTGGGTTATTGGGTTTTTGGGTGGGTTTTTGGGTAGCAAACAGCAAAAACCCAGGGTTTTTGCTCAAAAACCCAAAACCCGGGTTTTTGGGTTGGGTTTTTCCTAACGAAAAGCAAAAACTCATGCCCTGATAAAAATGTTAAGGGTGGGTTTAAAGTAAATTAGTTAAGACTGGAGTCAACTTAATATTTCTAAGGTGTAGGGCCGTGGAATTGGAGGGTGGGGTGTGACCAACCGGCTCGATGGCACCGGGCATCAAGTCAAGGGGGGCTGCAAAATTACGAATTTATGTTTCCAACTAATGCATATATAGTAAAAACGTTGCTTATTGGCCCGTGACGAACCGTATTAAATTTTGGTCAATCAGTTTCCTAGTTGTCAAATTGTGCTAGCTTTCCCTTATTATCGGTTGTAGGAGAATTCGTCAATACAGTTTCGACAATTGACAAAGGAGATTTCGACAAGAAAAAGTTTAATATCGACAATGGTAAAGGATTATTCGACAATGACAATGGAGATATCGACAAATCAAAAATTTCTTTTATTCACACAAAATGTCATACCATATTTAAACATAATAATATGCCAATTAGCAGTATTAGCGTTATACTTACTTTTAAAATTCCGTAGTCAATATTAATATTCCGTAGTCTATTTATTATATCTTTATAATTCTATTTATGATAATCATAATGGCCATAACTTATATATTGCAGCATTCTCATCACCTTCTGTGTCAGAGGCTTCTTCAATCATTCTGTTTCTTCTTATAATCTTTTTATCGCTACTGTGTAATAAATGGGCTATAGCAGCACAATGTCGTTCAGTATCAATGGTATTTTTTACTGGTAAAAGGTCAAAGATCAATTTGTGACAATGTTATTTTTGTTAATTTATAGAAATTGACCTTTGACCTATTACTGGTACAAAATTTGTGTCATTTTACATCATAATCGTTCTGCTCGAGTTATTTAGATGCTGATTGATAGGTCACACAAGATATATTGAAGCGTTTCTAAAAGTTGACCTTTGACATTTTCAAAGGTCAAATTGATGTAATATGATAACTGCACACTTAGAAATCCTAAGCTGATATACTGTTATATTTAACAGTATATCACCTTAGAAATCACGTAGGGATGGTTACACATTATTTAGCGTTAAATTAACATTGTCCACATCCTGTTAATATTTTAACAGTATTTGTGGTTAAAATTAACATGGGATCATGTTAAAAGTTAACATTGCCTCATGTTAGGAATAATGTCATTATAACATTATTTAATGTTGATGGTGCAAAAAGGGAAGCCAGGAAGCGATCCCAGTTCCATGCACAACTCAGGCGGACACCCTACTCACTGAACCACACCGCCACATGAAATGTTATGGTGGTTATTGCTGGTGATAAATCTAGCTGAGATGACTTGACATGACATACTGTTAACATCAACTAACGTTATGGTCATGTCAGGTTAACATAAAATTAACGTGACTTTTGCCTACAGGACATTTACTGTTAAAACTTACATTAAAAAAATATTGCAGGTGCCTTATTTAATGTTAAATTTTAACATTAAGTGAATAATGTTAAACCACTTTGACTGGATTTCTAAGTGTGTGGCTGTTTGTATAGCTATTACAGTAAGATATGCTCTATAAGCAATAAATTTCAAAAAAACGACTTTTTTCAAAATTTTGAAATTTATTTTGAATGATGGAGTTCGAATTTTGAAATGAATCGCAGAACCCCTGGATCAAATATTATCTCATTCAATTTAAAAAAAATTTCATCCAAATCGGTCCAGTAGTTACCGAGATTTTTTGTATATGCTTTTCGACCTTCGGGGGGTGTGTCCTACGGGAAGGGGGCGGTGGATCAAAAATCGGAAAGAAACTGTTTTTTACATTCCCCTTTCTGCATAGGTTATCATTAGTTGAGATTCAATATCGAATTTCAAATTTTTTTTCATACACATCTCTTAAATTCATACACCAATATATTGTTTTTGCAGACCTAACTCTTGTATTTTACCATAAAAACACTGACTGGCCACTCATTTTGAAGATTCCAGGTCAACTTCTACAGTGCAACTGAAGTGTAGTTTAAGTATTACATTAGTTGAGCAATGTTGACTTCAACTTACACAAATGCCTAATTTTATTATATTGGACTAAGGGAGATTACGAGCGAAGAAATCAAATGAGGAGTACTAATTTACGTCTTATCAAGTAGCAAATAATACACTACAGACAACATCACAGAATTACTGAGTACAATATTAGTATATTCATATTCATTGTCGAATTCCCCATTGACATTATCGATATCTCCTTTAACATTATCGGAATCACCTTTTACCTATTGTCGGAATCACCATTGTCAATTGTCGAAATTTTATTGACGAAATCTCCGGATACCTTATTATCATGGGTCTTCTTGTACCTGAGGTTTTTGAAAAATTGCAAAAATGGCAAAAATGAAAAATTTGAAAAAAAAGTTTGTATTGCTACAAGGTTAAAAATATTGGTTTTAATAAAATAAAAGAATAGTTAACGAAATTTCCGGAAAATACGGTGATAGCGACACTGTGAAGTATGGCTATCACTTATATTATAAACACCGTCTTAGATAAAGCAATAAATTTACCTACCTATGTATGTCACTATATGTGGTAGGTCGAACTCAGGCACGTAACCAGAAATTTGGTCAAATGGGGGCGCCACAAATGGTTATGCAAGAACGTAATATATTCGTGCGAACTGCCAAAAATGTTTACGGGATAGGTCTTTTTGGGAAAAACTTTTCTTTGGGGGAGGGGGGGTTGCTGCAGCCCCTCCACCCCCTCTACTGGTTACGTGCATGAGCGAGCTAGGATAATACCAAAAAGCAAATGGAAATGTTTCATAATCAGTAACCTCGACTCTCGACTGCGTGAAAATGAAAAGTGTTTTGCTAATGTCTTGGGCATGGTTGGTGCGGTTAGATTTAAAGTTTCGTTTTTGACTGCTTATTATAATACACACATAATTTGTAATTAAGGTTATACGTGGCATTTTCAATTTAATCTGAGTAATAGGTATTTCGTAATGATCGTAATGTGGCTTATTAAATAGCATTTAAAAACTTTTAATACAAATTGGTTATGCTATATCGACAAACTTAATATTTTTTAGTAGAGCTGGGTTTACGTTTTTACTACCCTCTTGATTCTTTTGGCAGTTGGCACACCTGTTTGTAGAATTAAATAACAGTACTGGTTAACTAACTTTTCTTTAAAAATACTTAGTCGTAAGTAATTTTTCAAAAATGGAGTCTTTCATTTTTCCCTGCATTTGAATCTACGATCTACAGTTATTATTTTGGTTTAGGAAATTCCTTTTTATCAGGAAATTGGGGCTGCAGCTAATTTATCCACCACTATAGATTAAAGTATTTTAATTTAAATATACTTTAGTTTACAAGGTTAACATAATAACCAAATGGGATGTTTTCGGAATTGTTTTTATTGCTGTGAAGCGTGGCCTGCTGAATTTCTCATCAGTGCTAGATTTGCCCCTTAGCTGGGTTCACTAGTAAGTTATATGCACATATTAAGGCTAAATGTAGCTCTCCTCAATCTTTACAAACTGTATGACGATGCGGAAATCCTCTTTATAACTGAACAAGTGAAATATTCCAACCTTTACTTTTATTTTAATATATCAAAAAGTAGTCACATACCCGATTTTTTAATCTCACTGTTTACCATAGTGACAAGATTTAGAGCCATTTATATCAATATGATTTGCGAACACCAAATTATAATTTTATTTTAAGTAATCTTTTAATATAAATTTGTTGACATGTGGGTTTTTTCTTCCCACTAGCATTAAGACTATTGATATGCATAAAGATTTAAACTGCATTTACGCGATTAATGATTTAATCTTCGTTATGATGTGAATTAATTCCCATGCAATATTATTTTTAATTTCTGTCTTTATTATTTAATATTTCATGTAGTTCACTAATCTGAAATGACATGTACACATTAACAATATATTAACCTAATTAATAGAAACATATAAACTCCTTTATTGAAAACCAGCAGTGTAACCTCAGTGGCGGGGCTAGTAATGGGCACACGTGACACGTGGGCCCGTGCCCACGTGTAATTTTAGGTTTTTATACTTTAGATATAATAGGAACTATTGAAAAAACAAATATTTTTTTTTGTTTTTTACTGGTGCCCACGTCTGAAAAAATCCTAGCCCCGCCACTGTGTAACCTGTTGTGCAAAGATTAACAATAAAACTATTACATTACATTTGTTGAATGTATTACAAGGTGCTGTTTGGGCATAGTGCCGATAAATTACATTTACATTAAATTGTATCATATTAACTTAAATATATCACTACTCCGGGTCCTCCGTTCTAATAAAGCAAGTTTTCTGGACTATATCCATGATGTCGCTTTTGGGTAGCTTATGCTGACTGTGTGTGATGTTGCCTTTTCAATTTTAAGGAGTGCCATTATGCCATTGGTGGATGCTGTTACACATGTGCCAAAATGTGGTAACCTTGAAAGAGACAGTTCTATTAGCTCGTGATTGGGCAGCTAGAGGCAGATGGAAAAGATTTAGAAAATTTATACCCATAATTTTGTTGACAGTATGCAGTAGTATTCTCATGTAGAAAATACTGTATGTAAATTAACCCATCCGTTACGGAATTATTTTTTTTGAGTCTCGGATTTGATATTTCAGTATCACACTACTTTGGGGTAGAGAAACATTTTTTACATTGATCATATGATTGAAATCTGCAAAGCCCCCGAGATAATGCCCGTTACCATATGGCAACGCTAGGAACATGTGGGGTCAAAAATAAATGTTACGTAATATGTGGAATAAATATAATTCATGTCGAATGTGTTCAGAACTCGACTAAAACATGTTGAGTATTTAAAATCAATCGAACAGAAATCTCAAAAAATTTTAATTTTTGCAAATATTACATATGTTACCAAAATGCTTATGTTATGTTTAGCATGTTTGCATAATTGCATTTCTTTTATTGTTTCAGAACCAGTTTAAATCAAAAATTTTGCTAAAAAGTTTGTAAATTGACAAAAAATTGCTTCAAAAATTTTTTATTCCTAAATATTTATAATTACTGATAGAACTATCTGAAGACATTTTATAGAATCATTTTTTGCTCCAATAGAAAACCTGAAATGAAAACCTCACAACAAGTTTTTAATTATTTACATTTAATTTAGCACAATTCGTTGCACTTTTACTTTTCTTATGGCTTCATACAATAATTTTTTTTCTTGTGCCAATGACGACTTGATTTGAACATAAGACAGATTTTATTTGATATAGTTAAATGCAAGGTTTCAGGTGGGAAATCAAAAAGAGAGATGTTCACATTTTCCCTCATAGATTAAACTATCACAAGCAAGAAAAAACAATATTTTTTCTTACTTAAGATGTACAGAAACCATATACTAAAAGGGGTCCAGTGGGTTGTGGTTTTGTAAACATGCGGCGAAGGCCTAAGCTCCTCCCTTCAACCAATGACATGTGATACGGGGCGCCGCGGAAGCCAATAAAAACAGATACATATACGGATCATATTACATTGTTCTATTGTCTCAAATATTATTGAATATTTTCAGGTGCAACTTATATATAAAGGAGATTTGATCAGTCGGTACAAACAAGTCTTTTTAAACACGGAGAATGTTATCCAAGGGGAGACTCATAAACCGATAGCTGGAACGATTGCTGTAGTTGACAAAAATGGAAATTTACTATTTTGGGCGGTTATCAACCAGGAAAACGTTTGTAGATGTAACACTCAATTGAAAGGAATCTTCTTCGTAAAGGAATCAACTATGACATCGTAAGTAACACAAAGCTAACTAATTGTATTGTATTATGTATTATTAAATATAGCACTATTAAATATATCAGTGTTTCATTATTACAGTGTAATCATAATTTCAGCCTTATTTTTAATTCGTATTACAGATAAAATTACTTTTGGAAAAGTGCTTGACAGGAAGGAAGGTCATCGGCTTAGGGATAAGTAACGATTTAAAAAGTCTGGGTTTGGATTTATGTTACTTAGACATAATTGAGATGCAAGATTTCCTATTAATAATCCTATCGATCTTTCTGTTCACTTTTTGGGAAAAAATGCTCAGCACAATGCTGATGGCGAAGAGAACCATTCATCAATCAGAAAAACCAGAGTGACTGCATTATGTTACCAAAAATGGAGGGCATTTAAAGCTAACAATCCAGAAATAATTAGATTTCAGTGTCCAGCATTTGACGACTATCGCAATTCAATGACCAAATCAAAAAAATTGTGAAATGGGATTCGTGTGGATGCGCTTTAAAGGAAAAAATTGGATGGAACAAGATGGGAAACTTTGACACAGATTAGATGAATTCTAATTCGGTCGAATCATGCATGAGTCAACTGCAGTAAAGATGATTAGGAATAAATGTTATCTGTTATGACAAAGAGTCGCCGTATGGAGTAGGAACTCTAATGTAAACGACCGAAGTCACCATAACCTTAATGTATATTAAAATAAAAACACGGCTGCACATATATGCAGTTAAGAATGCGACGACATCACTTGTCAACATTAATGCAACTCCTTAGTATACCAATTCTGTCTTTACGGTTATAGAAACTAATAATACATCTCTAACAATTATGAATGGAAGCTAATTTTTCTTTAGACAATACAGCTCATATATTGGTAGCATAGTTTGAGATAGAAACTACATAATTTAGTATAACACAAATGCTTTATTGGTAATCTTTTTACACCAGTGATGTAAAAGAGATTCACAATTTTGACTGTTGAAGTATAAAAACGGCTTTGCTATACAAACTTCAAGCCAGAGTGTATCGTGGTGGACGAAGTAAGAAGGTAAGGTTTGTACCGTTGGTCGCTCACACAGTATAAGCTTTTAAATAACGTAGCATATCTATATTAAAATTTCTAATAAGTTTAGAACCAACAAATCATGCTGCATTAGATAAATACAGTTTTAAAATAAATATAAATTCAGCGAAAATCCTACCATTGGTTTTGTTCATATCATCTCTATATTATAATCGCAGAATCGATAAAATTTACGTGTCTATCTATCTATGTATGTACGGTTGGTAGGGTGTTCCGAAAATCAAAATGCGCATGCTCAGTTTCTCTAAACCACCGAACAATGCATAGGGGCATGTACCAACTTATCTATGTCTATATGTATGTGTGGGAGGAGATCCTAGGGAACGTGCATATATTACGTAACGCAAAACCCCCTCGCCAATGTTTAACGGAAATCGCAAGTGCTGACTGTAACACTTTTGGGTACCTACTCCCCCAACAACTGCACACGTAATAGATGCAGGTTCCTTAAAAGCAAAATGCGCATACTCATGCATTTCCTCTAAACCAACGTAATGATTTGTTTCATAAATCATTATAACATGAAAATAACAATACTAGGAAGTAGAAATTTACTTAAGTTGATTATTGGTGATTGAGTGGAATTGATTAGCAAAGGGGACATTTTGTAAACATGGGTTTTTCAAAATACAGGGAATTCCATAAATAAAGCTCAAGTACAGGTGATTGGGAAGTATCTATGACTACTATTTACTAATTTCGAGGTATGCAAATTAAAACCTTAATATCTCGAAATTGGAGATGAATATGAATAAACGCAGAATACCACACCTCAACCAGGTTTTTCTGCGATTTGGGAGTCCAATTTTGTCATCCTAAGACCAGTATTCTCGAAGAAGTTTTAAGTTTGCCAAAAAAAGTTAAGGGCTAATTTGATAGTCGAACTCACCAGACGACTCAACTGCTACAATATATCAACAAACTTATTTAGCATTTTTTAATAGACCTGCTGTTACTTTTACTGTCCCCAAGATTTCTTTCTACCAGTTTGAACACATTTTATGTAGAATTGAATAACAGTTTTGATTAACATAATAACTTAAGGGAAATAGCGATTATGTTTTTGGAATTATTTTTATTGTTGTGATGGGTGGCCTACTGAAATTCTCTTGAGTGCTAGGTTTGCCCCGCTTAGCTGGGTTCACTATAAAAGTATATTAATTTAAATATACTTTGTATTTACAAAGGTAACATAATAACCTAATGGGGTGTTTTCGAAATTGTTTTTATTACTGTGATGGGTGGCCTGCTGAATTTCTCTTGAGTGCTAGATTTGCCCCTTAGCTGGGTTCACTAGTTATCAATATCCTGAATTACAAAGTATGGCGCATTTTCATCATTGTACAAAATTTACCACTTTTTAGGCTTTCTTACTATGACAGTGAGTTTGTGTTAGAGGGAGTGCATATGCATCCACTATAGTAGTAGTGCTTTGCTACCGCTCAAGCCTGGGGTGGCTTACTTGCAGTGACTCCCTGACAACTTTACTGAGCGTATAGACTTACACGAAGAGACTTTGGTAAGGGGTACTGAACCATTATGTGGTACAGCCCTACACAGTCCCGTATTCTACCTTTGTGCGCTTCGGTGGCAAGGTTAGTTAAGGTGGGGTTCATTGTTTCATAGCGGAATCTATAGTCTGCGACAAAACTTAAAAAAATAGGGTGTGCGCGCAAATTGTGGATGAGAAGGAATTGCTGCGAGTTGTTGAGTTGTTTTGATGGTTGCCTTGGTTGCGGAGCTTTTGTTCGTAAAGAAATTGTTTGTAGACGTCTCCTTGTTCTTCCCACAAAATTTTTTGCAGTAATTATCAAAAATTTTACATGGAAAATCGCATTTTTCAAATTGCGAAACTTCAGGACATTGTGCAGAGGTGAAATAAATTTCAAAAAAAAGCCATCAAAATATCTATCGAACCTGAAGCCGCTTTTTTCAGTTTTCATCATTTAAACAGTAAATAAAAATGTAAATACATTTCTGCAATGCATTTCTCCTACTCAAATTAAATTAAAATTTTCAGCTTTCGAAAAATGTTTTTGAAATTTGGCCTTCAGGTTCGTTCGATAGAGAAATATGCGTAGATTTCAAAAGTAAAAGCTGACCACATTATGTGTGACAGTCATCGCAACCTCCCGCATCCCTTTGCATGTGCTCCTTAATCCAGTATATCACTAGACAAGCTCTTAGTGTACACCAAACCAAGAAAGCAATCTGCACAATGCAGACAGGGAAAGGATAGATAGTCATAATTTATATTATTCTGGATAGATATTAGGAGGATAGAGTATTTTATTATTCTCTGTATTGAACACTACGAAATACAGTTATTATTTTGGTTTAGGAATTTTTCCATTTGATCCGGAAATGTTTTTATTACTGTGATGGGGGGCCTGCTTAATTTCTCTTGAATGCCAGGCTCGCCCCTTAGCTGGGTTCTGAACCCAGGGTTCACTAGTAACGAATATACGCCTAAGACAGCTTCTCCCAGTTCCAAACTGACACACAACCTGAGGCGCTCTTAAGATTCGAACCCAAGAATGCGGACAGCCACCCAAGTTTCTACACCAATCCTGTACGCCAGGACGATGTTGCCATCACAGTGGTAAAAATGCAGTTAATGGTAAAAATAGTAAATTTTAGCAATTGATTAGACATATTAGTACACATACACAAGATTTACTAAACTATAAGTTTTAAAACTTTACTTTCTATGAAACATTTCCAATTAACCCCTTAATTGACCATCAAATTACTAGTCCCATTAACTCGATTTTTCACCGAAAGTTATAAAAACAATGTTACTAAAACCAAGATTGCATTTGGTATTGCCAAATTAAAATTGATATGAATGAGGCAATTTAATTGGAATTAATTTAGGCATTTAGGGCTATTAATGCCCACATCGGTTGAATCCAACTCTCCAACTCTGATGGACATGGATGAACATTTCTTATCAATTTGTAACAGCAATCATCATCAGCTGCTAAGCTATTTCATACTTTGGCACCGAATTGTATTCAAAATCTAAACACGAAATTTAAACAAAACTATTTTTACCACTTTTTTTACCATTTTTACCACTACTTTTTAGGTGCTGCTATTTAACTTTAAATACCATTAAAAAATTTGGTATTTTGTACACTGATTTTTAACTAATTCTATTCTATGGCCATATTCTAACGAAACCCCTGCTGACATTTATCAATTTATGGATTTAAAATTTTTAGATCAAGCACGTATCCAGTGGATTATTAGAAGGACTAGCGCCTCCCTAATTCCCAAGAAATAGAGGATGTTTTGTCAAAAAAAGGCAAAAACCGAAAAGATTTTTGTGCGATAATGTATTATTTTTACCAACATTTTTGGGTGGGTCCCTCTTGGTCAAATTCCTGGACCCCTATTCTCCTACATATGCCTATTTTCGACAACTTTCTATTATATATAAAGGATAATTAATTAACTCATTAGCTCCTTTTTTATTACCACATTCTACCCCAACTTCTCTGAACTTGATGAATAATTGCTCCGAGGTTGATTGATTCAAATAGATTGACTTTGCAGACACTGTTTCCACCAAAAATTTAAATTATTTATCCACTTCAGGGGAAATGGGCTAGTCTAAAATTTTAAAAGTAAATTTTTGGAACTTTTTAATGGTTCAACCTCGTTTGCTGCAAATTGTTAAAAATTCTGCCGCTTTACTACATATTCAATAAGAACTCCGCAACCAAGGTTCCCTTCGTCCTCTGGTCTGTAGTTTTGTATTGGTTGAATTATTTTGGCTCCATGTGTCCTGTGAAAATTCAATACAGGGTCTAATAAAAGACCGTATTCGTCACACGTCGTAATATAATCTTCATATTGTAAATGTTTATATTTTGCATACTTGCGACACCTTGTAATGGCTGCAACTTTTTCAATTCCACATATCAAGGTGAAGCGTTCTAACATAAATTCTAATAAGGTTTCCCCTAAACCCTGGTTTTGTGCAATCGGTAATACATTTAGAGTAATTAATTGGGCAACCGAGCCATTCGGAGCATGGAGTATTTCAATGTTTTTATATGGCATTTGATTTAAGTCCTCCACCTTTGACACTCTTTGGGTGTATAAAACTCCCAATATTGTCCCATCTTTAACAATCACACACTGACCTTGGGGGTAGTTGCTTATTCGGGTTTGTATATTATTAAAGCTAGCACCTAACTTCTTTCCCCAACATTCCATCTCCAAATTTATTAGTTGTGGCATATCCTTGAACGTTGCATATCTTATAATATAGTTTTGTTTTACAAAATGGCCCAATGTGATTCGTGTAAAGCAAAAATTCTTTGGATGGGTACGAAGAGTACCGTTTTTAAAAAACAGACCTGCTCTTGCAGCAGCCATGTAGAAAGTATCTGCCTCGACAAGATATTGTTTTGCGAATCCTTGCAATGCATCAAAATACGCATTTTCACATTGATCTAAATAGTGCTGACAAATTAAGGGGTCTAAACAATGAACTTCTAAATTCAATAATCCATGTGGTCCAACAATTTTGGTCCAACGCTGAAGATGTTCAACCAAATTCTGCACCATTGCAGCTGGACGTATTAAACCACCATCATTATCTACAAAAACTCCATGAAATGCCATATCATTCATCATTGCGTGTGAATTCTCAGGGGTTGTAAACTGGCGACCGTGATCAAGAAAGGACCGTACTAGTAAAACCTTATCTGTTTCAATCTCATGAGCCAATAACTCATCATAAAGCTCCTGGGGATTACTAATATTACAGATAAACAATTTGTGCGGTAAATCCTTCAATGTCTCTCTAATGACATTTAAAGTATCTCTTTTATAATCGACTCCTATCAGGGTTACGGGATGAGCGCCTATTACTTTCCCTCGTAATGAATTAACGCATATTTTGTCATGTAGATTTCTTAGTAGAGTTCCATCTCCACAGCCAATGTCTAAAATGTATTCTGGTTGATCCTCATATGGAAGACGGTTGAAAATTTCCACTACCATAGTTTCCATTTGAGAAAAATACTTCCCATGCTGATATCCACTAGTATTAACATTAAGAGTTCGGTCTATGTGCCTTTCTTTACCATTTTCATCATTGTCAAATATTTCTTTCGCATCACCAAATAATAAATCTGAAATTTTAGTAAGCAGTGGACGATAAGACACTGCCAATCCCATATTTAGAGCTCGATCAACTAAAATCTTGCCCAAGTAGTTTAAATAAAGCTTTCCGTCTGTTAAATTGCACCACTCCCTTTTAACAAAAAATCTACTTAACTCAGAGTACACAAAAGGATCTACGTCGGATAAAATTGGTTGCTCCAATTTCGGATTTTGAAGATGCGTATGTAATGCAATTATGAGAGGGGCCATTAAAACTCCGTCAAGAATGTCAGCCCATTGAAGTGGTAAAGTTTTGTGCCACTCGTCGCTTTCATTAAACCAGGGTTGAAGACTCAGCTTATTGCCCTTTAAATATTTATCAAATTGGAACTCATACAGTTCAATTGTTTTGGGCGATATTTTTTTGTAGATTTTAGCAGTTCCAGTTAGGCTATATGCGCCAAATTCATTAATGCACACCCAATTTAAACTTTGCAATAATCGCAAAGCAACCATTAGGTGACCTTCGTTAAATTTAAGGCGTTCTAATATGGCTTTTACAGGAATTGGGCCTTCCTTTTCAAGTAACTTAAAAAATCCGCTGGCTTTACACGCCATAATTACCGGTATGGCTACATAGCCATGACAATATCTATTAAATATTTCCGACATTGTTATCAATGTTTTGCAGTACAATAATTTTTGGGTAGACTTTCTTCTTGAATTTTTGAAATTTATCTGAAATAAAACATTCAAAAAAAACTTATCACAAAGTATAAAACATGCAGATATATTATTAGTTTTTAAATATAATAAAGCGTAAAAATAAAAAATAAAGTAAGAGTACCGATTAGAATTAATTGCTTTTTCTATTCTCCTAAACTTTTTTTAACTACTCACTCCAAAAAGCCAGAGCTGGACATTCCGTATGCCTAAAATATTTCGAGTGTCATTCATTATTGTTACGATTTATTACTACTGCATGATGAGAAGATGCATGTTTATAAAGTTCTTTTTTAAAAATGAGCTGCAAAAAATGTGTTTTGGCAAAGGAAAAAATGTATGACATTTTTGTCGACCTCGATGTTGTAAAATTGTATTGCTTTTGTTTATACTGTCAGATCATCAATAGATTTTAGCCAACCTCAAAAGAGTGGGTTATATTAGAGTTTGTGTTTAAGTTATTTCAGTTACCCTATTAATAATTTTCCAACGAATTTATGGAAGCGTATAGATCAAAAAAGAAGGCAGGCGGGTCGCGGTATTCATTCCATAAAATATCTGCAGTCATTTCTTCACACTTCGTGATAAGAGATTCTGGTAGGACTAACTTAACTGCAATCCAACTGTCCAACCAGTAATTTCTGTTGACTTATTATATTACAATTCGGTAAATGAATTACATTGATATATTCTAAGAGAATGCCAAAATTGGCAATATAACAACGTATATGAAAAACTGTTTTGAAGAATAAAACGATGGCTAAACTTTTAGTATTTTCTGAAGGTCACGTGATTCTACCCCACTTTAGATTTCATTACATTTCACTTATCAAAAAGTAAATAATTATGTCGGACATTTTTAGCAATTTTTATCCTAAACGTAGACAGTACAAAAGTATTCAAGTATTTGCATCTCAGTGGCTGGGTACATAAACTTGTCAAACTGATTTGAGTGGAAATGTGAAATTAAAGAATATTAAACATTTTAAAACTTTTTTGAGATTTGTTACCTTTATATTAAAATGACATTCAGAGTCTAACTTTTCAGTTTCGACACCAGTCCGTAATATTTATCACGAAGCGAATTTCTATGGCCTTTGTGAACAGTTTAGATAATGTGGGTCTTCAAACAAAAATAACTTAAAGAATCACAAGGATTGTTTTATAGTGCTGCTAGGGCTGCAATTACTGAAATGACCAACGGTATGGGTTCGATTTCTGCAATTGAAAGACAGGAGAAAAAGTCTATCTAGTACAGATAGCAAGGCTTATCTGAGACGCATTTTAGGTACAAGCAATTAATTACCTTTTATGACGTCAGCGATTTCGTGCCATTTTAACTCACCCAAGAAAGCGATCATATCTCTGTATAGCTGCATATATAGTAGGCCCCGGCATAATTGCCTATAAATTTCGAAAGGTATGGGATTCCAGTACAATCATATGCGCATTGAATACAAAAATTATAAAATCGTAACTCTACACTTGACCATGCACATAGCAATAGTACATTTTTCACGCAGTCGAGATTGCTGGAAATAGTATGTGAAACTATTGCATTTCGGCTGTCCCTACCAAACATAGATACATAGGTATACATAATTTATCAAGTATACCATCATATGTACGCGATGATACTGCAGTTATTCGGTCCGCTTTTTAACACAGTATATTTCCAGAGAAATGATGGACTATGGCCAAACTTATTATGAGACAGATGCAAACCGTAACGGAAACCTCCCCTGAGCAAAGGATGCCGAGTATAAACGATTAGTAGGAGAACTTAAATCTACCGATGTTGGTTAAACTTGACTTTCAATATTAACAAACAAAGTAAATTAGTATTAACTAACAAAATTAACAGAATCTATGAATGAATGAACAGAATGAACAGAATTGCCTTATCTAATAAACGGAAATTAAAATTCTATTAATATTGAATATGAAAATCGACAGAAATTAAAATTATAATATTGTGACTTTGAAAAAGAGCAGAAATTAAAAGTAGATTAATATTGACTATGAAAATGAGCAGAAATTAAAAGTATGTTTAAACTGATTATCAAAAAGAGATGAACTTTTAAAACGTTTGTAGTTGATGAAATGGTATTATGGGAGAACTTATTTCGTTCGTAATTCTTACAGCGGGGAGTAATTGGTTAAAGGTCTTTTACTGTACCAGCACTTTTTTTACGTTGGGGGCGTGGTCACGTAAAATATGCGCACATGACTGAAAACTGTAGGGGTAGCGTCGGGAAGAAAATGAAAGGAGAAGGGAGGAAAAAAGAGGGAAACATGTAGAGAAAAGAGTGAAAACAGAAGAGAAAGGGAAAAGAGGGAAGTAGGCCATATACAAAGAATAACGATGTCAAGAAAATAATGGCAACTTAATTTGAGAACAAAACAAATTATGAAAATACATAATTGGAATAAATTTCTTTATCGAACATTATTTATTTTGTTTTTTAAATGTGATTAAATTTTAAATGCCATGAAGAAGCTTTGGAAAAGAGGCGATGTTTTATGACAGCGTTGTAACTTATTTCCTGAAAGAAAACATAGAAAGTTATTTTGCAATCAAATGATTTGTACTACAAACTTTTATGATTATAAAAGTCAAATATTAATTTATCCTTTGTGCATTTAATCTTAAGACAATATATCTAAACATTATACAAATCTCAAGGTGTTCTATCATTTAAATCTTCTAAATACGTTTAATATTTCCACTAGTAATATGGACTGAAATGTGTAGAAATGTAAACTATGTCAATATAGTTGCAATTGCATAATTTTTGCGAATTTAACAAATATAGTGGCAAAATGCTGATTAGTTGGACTGTCAGAAGTCCAAATATCACCCCTTCATATCATTAAAATAAGTAAAAATGAAGTCGATATTTCATCCAACAGTCATCTTGCAACATAGCCGACATTTGATTATAAACACGTCAAAAAAGGTTGCAATGGTATAAAGTGTAATTTGAGATAGTTTGTAACATTCTTTATTAGAATTATTAAGTAGAATTACTGAGTTACGACTAATAGTAAGGAACGCTTGAATTGATAAATATTGGTTTGAGTGTTTGATGATTTTTCCACAATTTTTGAATAGTTCCAGTTATTCGACTTTTTTCTCGTTTAAAATGCCTAAAGCTCTAAATCAACATTAAATAACTAAATTTGTCGACTTTTAAGCCATTTATTTGTGACAACAAAGTTTTAACATTAAGTGTTAAACAGTCCATTAAAACATTACATTGATAATATTGTTATATAACAAATTTGGCTAAAACGAAACCTGTAAATAAACTAGGATACAGTTTTAAACATTTTGAAAACTCTTTGAAGCATTTTAATAATGTTTTGAAATTTTCAGAATGTTTTTATGTATGCAATACATTATCTGTTTAATAACTAAATTTAATTACTTAAACCACAGGCCAAAGTGGGAAGTGATCCTTAACGTCGTTTATACTATTATTACAACAACTTACAAGTAAACAAGGAACATTTAATCAGAGGAATAAATAGCTAATATACATATTGACTGTTAAGCATTTTAATACATTGCTACATTTTTAAAGAATATATTTTTAAGTCCAGCTTTTGGTGGAACAAAACGAATTTTGTGCCATTTGGGTTTGTAGTGGTATAATATTTTGTAAATATATTAATTATTCTTAAAAACTAGTGAACAATTATTTTTGTACTGTAAAGACATGATATTTTGTGAGCCAATGATTCTAAATTTTATATACATTGGAAATTACAAGATAATCATAATGGTAGCCAATATGGCATTGCTTTAGAATGCTAAGGGCTAAGGAACACTTATTATCACACACAGGTAAATACATGGACAAAACACGGGAACAACATATTTATCACAAAAAATCCTTGACATAGTTAACCGCAACCACATTAAGGTTAAAACTCATTCAGCGGTATTACACTTAATTAAGTATTTGAATAATTAGAAATTTGCCATTTCTTCAAAATGAGATTTTGTTATTGCCATTCCTTTACCTTTCCAAAAACAAAAACATGTAGATTTTCTATCTACATAGAATGCTAGGGGACATCGTTCAAAATCACCCTTTTTCCAATTAAATTCCCCAATAAAAGTTTTCTTCGAAAAACGTTGATTTAAAATAACGTCAAGAATTAAATTGTTAACAAGGTTATCTCTATCCAAACACCATTGATAATTTTCAAAATGCAAAACAACAATTTCAGATTGTAGAGTACTTAATACCTGGTTTAAATATTCAGCTTTTGTCACTTTTAACACTAAGACTGATAAATTTTCCATTTGAGTGGTCATCATTCTCAGTCCTGTATGCTGATGGCAATGAATCTTTAATCTTTTGACACTTTGTGGAATTCGTTGAAAATTTACAGGGCCAAAATGCGTACCTGTTTCTAATTCTAGGTCTCTTAAATTTGAGCAAATCGAAAAAATTGGCAAGGATCCAATTTGAGATAAATTTGTCTTTAAATATGCAAGGTCGTGAAAATAAATTTGATCGTTAAGATTAATTCTTTCTCGCTGATGTGCACAATCCGCAATTGACAATCGCTGGATTGACGGAGGTAAATATCGAATAATATCAATATCCCACCTAATTACGACTTCATTTACTTTCATTTTCAAATTTTGTCTGACCAAAATCAAATTAGGTCTGTAGTGCATGTGTTCAAAAATAAATTTGTCAATAGTCCAGTTTGAATTTATCCAATCGACGATTTTTACATCCCGCAAGTGAACAAATTCGATCTTGCTGCCGTCAACCATGTCCAGAAAAACAACTTCATCTTTTTTTATGATTAACGTGAAATTTTTCATTTTCTTAAAATCCACGAATTCATTTACGACGACTTTCGCTTTTCCACCGTAAAGTTCAGAAAAGTATTCGCAATTTTCCAACCACAAATCCCTTGGGGCGATCCTCCCTTCAAATAAGGAAATTGAGCAATTGCGAAGACAAAGATTTTCTACATTTTCTAGCAGTTGAATGGGAATTCGATAATTAGTCCCATTGCTTGAATTTCCGTTAATGATTACTAATTTTTTTAAATTCAAATATACTTTCTCGCCTAAAAGGTAAATAAAATTGCACGTTTTGGCGATTTTGTCTTGCGATGAACACAATTTTAACTTCAACTCCGCAATTTTCAAGTCGGTTATTTGCTTTCCTTCTTTATCAAAAAAATCCATCAGCTCTTCCGCAGTCCAGGGAATATTTCCCCCAAGAGTAAGGCAATTTAGAGGTACATTTCTAGTAGAGGATATAAAGAAATCGTTCAAGTTCCAGGATAAGTCTGTATTAATCTGCCGATTCGTTGAATCGTCATCTCTTGCATTTTTATTTTCCTTATCGTGTTTAGCGAAATTGAAAGAAACTCTTGTACGTTTTCTAAATGGTAGCTCAGCACAAATCAGCCACCGTGTGCATACCATCCGAGAATTTTTGAGGTCTTTCACATCAAGATAATCAAATAGACGAGTAAGGATCTAAATTGGTAATAAACACCATTTCCATTTTAAATATATTTTTATATCATATAAAATAATCCATGGTCATGGACATAAATGATGTTGATAAAATGTCAATTTAATGAAGAATAAAAAACATAATGTATCAGGTAATACAACACAATTATTTAGCATAAATACATACCACATCAATCAACAAGGCTGCAGACGGATTTTCAGCCCCGTGAGATGCATTAATCTTGGCTTTTGACGCCAGACCACTCTGCGACATGGTCAATGTTATTTAGTCCATAAATAAATGGACGGTATCCTGTTGGTATCATTAACGTAATATTAATATCAATTAATTTGTAAATGAAAGATAATCACAAACTTTAATAGTGTTGACATGAGACATGAAATATTATGGTTATGGTCTGTCCAATCGGATATTTTTCTCCATTTTCTCCTCCATTTCATTAATTTTCATCTTTGATTGGTTGTTGATCTATAAATAAAATACCAGCCATTGATTATGATGACCTACTTTTGACTTTTCGTGTATATTTTAATGGAATCATTCAAATTTCATAATCAATTACCTCTCAGAAAACCGTATGTACACCTCACGTATCGCAAATAATAAACATTGTGACGCTAAAGTGACTGCTTCAGCATGCATAAAATTTATTCAATTTGGAAATAAAACTTAACCTTTAAATGTTCCATTTAATCTGATTGAAATCAAAGTTGCCACACAACCAAATCAAAGCAGAGCAAACCTAAGCCGCCAGACAAGTCAAGGTTCAATAAGGCAGAAAAATAATTTGAGACAAGCACGAACCGAAAATACCGAAATGCTAAATTTAGACATCACTAAACATAGTTCAGGCATCCTAAATTTTCGGCAACCAAGATGTCCTGGAAACAGAAATTTGTTCCGCCCTCCAATAAAATTGTTTATGCATAATATTGTAATTTTTAGTGTATTTGAACTTATCAGCAAAAATTGAAAATTGTACAAAATAAAATAAACGTCATGAGTCTAATTTTATTTTCATTAATAATTTTGCAATAATTTTCACATAAATTTTCCCTTATACTAAAGTAAAATAAAAAAGGTAATAATTTCTAGGAAAATAAAATATCTTGTCATGTGAAGACGAAAAATTTCAAACTTCAACTGAGTTAGTTAGTTAGTTCAAATTTATTGTTATTTATTTCATTCATTATCTTCAGAAATTCATCCATGAATAATAAAATTAGAAATTTACAGCGTCCGATTACAGTGTCTTTAACTGTCTTTATTTCTAAAGCTCCTAACAGTAAATACCTAATAGCAAATAATAATAAGTATATAATTCTTTACGAATTTTCTTAAGATAAAATTTGTGCTGACATTTCATTTTGGCTTCATCTCTGAGCTGTACATCTATATGAGCCGTGCCATCGAACGCATGTGCATGTGGTGACAAACGACACCCTGCGAAGCCTACTTTACATCTCATTCCATTGGATCTAATGCACACTTTGCACACCCACCCGGTAATATTTGCTCACAAATAACTTTGCCAATGACCTTGAATTCGTGTTTTCTACTTGATTCACTCAGCGTGTGATATTTAAAATAGCATATATATAATTTGTAATTATCTGTGTGTATACATGAAATCCATCCGTTGTTTTCATTGAAGGATTTCAGTTCTCATACCAGGTGATTAATAATAATTTGCAAGTATTTAGGAGCTGTATTTTAATAACTAAAATAATTAGTAGTAAAAATTAAATATACTTATTTATATATATAGTACAGTAAGAGTAAATGTGTTACATTACTTTACGAATTACATTTTGCAATTACTAATATTGACTACCCGTTGCTTACCAAATTCAGAGAAAAAACTGACCTGAAAATTTTTTTATTGTATTTATTCTTTTCTCAAAATGGATTATTTTTATTATCAGTTTTCTTTCTATTATTGACAATTTATTATTATAACTAATTTATGTTTGTATGTATGAAATTAGTGTAAAATACATAAATACAGGATGAGATTTATAGATTTCCACACAGCTTCATCATGCACAAATAATGGTTTAAAATTACTTTTATTTTGATAGAAGCAAATTTGGACAACAACAAATTAAAAATGGATCAGTTTGGAGAGATGCTGAAGGCCAGTATGTCAATCCTGGAGGAAATTCAAAATGAGCCCGAGGAAGGACCATCTAGACGTAGTGTAAACCGAATTTACCCTGCATTAGAAAACCTAGAAAACGAATCCAGTACAGAAAATGACAATAACTGGGCTAGCGATATTCCGGGTACTCAGGGTGTACTAAATAGCGTTAGAAATATGGCATCTCTTGGAAAAGTGGTTGTCGATATGGTTCCAATGATGGGAAAGGTGGTGGATACATTTGTAGAAAGTGACGAGGAAGACGAAGATGATGAAATCTTTGACATTGAATCTTTCAATAAATGGACTAAGGGAATTCTAGAAGTTTTTGTTGACAATAACAAGATAGTATCCCTGGCAGACTTGGTTGCTCAAATTATGAGTTCATACACAGGAAGTGAGAAAGTGACGATCAATAAAGTCCCTAAGGATCTATTTTCAAATGATGCAAGTTTAATTAAAATCAAAATACTTATTTGGCCTCCCAACATGAAATCAACGGGACATGTTGCTTGTGATTTATCCAACGGCTCTAAAACTGATGATTACTTTAGTTTTTGGCCAAAGGCTGAAAAATCTAATTACTGGTATGGAGTGCATGATTGCAAACTGAGCACTTACAAGAGGGATGTAAGACAGGAAAAAGTAAAGCCCACTGTATTCCACTTGCACAAATTAAATAAATGGAAAATGATAAACAAAGCAAAGAAAATTAAAAGGAAAATGGAAAACGGAACTGTAAAATACGAAGCAACAATTCCCATCAATTGGAATGGTGAAGGTCAAAGGAAGCCTAATTCCAATACAATGACGCATAACTGCTGCACTGTAATCTGGAGTTTGCTCGTGGCAGGAGGCATTCAAGATCTAATTGATGAACACATTTGTAAGAATATATACTGAAATATTCATTTAAAATTTTACTAATTTATTTACCTATCCATAATAATAATTTACCATGTAATAATTATTTTATATATTTTAATGATTTAATAATAATTTAATAGATAGAAGTTTAGGAAAAAATGAGCATGCTTAAACACAAATATTTTATTATTTCCTCTATTTTATAACAATTTTATAGAAGATATAAAATTAATATTGTTAAATCACGCACTGAAGTATAGTATCCTTTGAATAACTGATTTGTCACAATAATCACAACGCCAATAATTTGCTATTTTTGCAGTTCATCTTTACGTGAATTTCAATCCCGTGTCCAATGTGGGTCATTTAACACAAGCAGTGGTTCCTGTTTTGGGAATAGACACGACTGCCAACCCTTGGTCAATGCTTAACCTTATAACGGTGGCTACTCATGCAGAAAGACGAGAGTTGACTGGACTACCACGTCTTGCTATTGACAATTAACTTGTCAGGATACAATGATAAATGGAGAAGTGCCTGATATAGATTAAACCTGTATAAACCTCCATCTTTAAAATGCTAGTTTTCATAATATCTTTGATCATGCAATATCTCTCACTGCCGCGCCGAGATGAAAAGCTGAAATCAATTTTGCTTTTATCGGTATTTCCTTGGGTCTAATACATTTTAAGACAATGACAAACTTTTCAGCGAACATGATTTAAGCATACATTTTCAAATAAGACTAGTCAATGTTTACTGTAAACTGTTATTTTGGCAACTAAAAAGTATGCGGAGTTATCTTTAACACAAATATATATTTGCCATTATTAGTTTGCCAAATGCAATCAACCTTTATAAAACAATATTACCCAATGACGTTTGTATTAAGCTATAAGGCTACCCTGAATTATTAATACATTATTATATTCCACATACTATATCACATATACATTGATAAGATATTAAATACAATATTCTTCTGATACTGATAAGTAATATATACAGGTGCTATTTATTTGTGTGTTAATAATGCACATTTTAATCGATTTTATTATTATCAATATGTTATGCTGACGTTACATTACTGTTTTACAATTAAATACATATTTTAGTTGTTGTGTTTGATCATATACGAGCTATATATAGATATTTATAGTATATATCAGTAACGTATTGTAAATAATTTTGTTTGTTATTTTACCTATATAAAGCCGTTATAATAACTGATAAAATTAAAGGTTATATGATTTATAATTGATCCTCTACTATGCACAATGGTGCACAGGTATATTTTCGATCCATTTATTTGTATTGTATTTTGCCAAATGAAAAAATATAAGACTTTCCTCTAATGTAAGTCAGATTATGAAATATGGACTTCCTCATTCCAAAAAAGTAATAATTAAAGACTAAGTATTATTTACCAAATGGAATTATGGTGCAAGTATATAACAAAAATTGTTGCATTATTTAAATGCATTTTTAAAATTAAATATTCTGCCTAGTTGCTATTTTTATTGCAATTGTATGAGTATGTACTAACATATATTTATATTATGGAATTTAATATTTTGTGAAGTAAAAATATAGCTTTTAATATCTACACTCTTGGATGGGTATTTTATCTTCATAAATAAAATATATGTCCAAGTAATTATAATAATTATCAGGGCCGCCCCAAGAGTCTTTGTCACCCCGGGCAAAATAAAAAATGCCGCCCTTTGAGATACATTTTAAAGCCCATTTTATTAATGCCATTATTAATGTAAAAATGTGTCAAATAATGATTTGTAAATTAATTATAACCGGTAAAATCAATAAGTATATTCAAGCCCTTGAATTATCAATGTAATGGCACTGACAAGCTAGCACGTATACAGAACTGTGATTCGGAGGGGGTTAAGATTATTTTAATAATATATTCGCGCTTAGCGCGAAAATTTTCGACATTCTTTGTCGGAAATGAGTCAAAAATGGCATAAAGATGGCAAATAATCGCGCGGAGCGCGAAATTTTTTGCTATTTTGAGAAAAAAATTCCCTTTTCTTCATATTTCGGGGGGTAAAGACCATCTCTCAATACGTCCTTGATGACAAGTCCGTATGGAGTTATGTCATACTTTTGCTGCCTAAGACCATCACTTAATTTGGATTTGCGATAACTATCAAATTGTGGACAAGGAAGACAAGGATGAATGGATTGGTATATGATGTCAATCTTATTATTTGAGATTTTTCCATCTTCTAAACAGCGTAAATGTAATGGATTCTTAGTATTTTGCCGCCCCCAAACATTTGCCGCCCTGGGCGGCTGCCCTGCTTGCCCATGCCTCGGGGCGGCCCTGATAATTATTTAAACATCCAAACATAAGAAAACATTTTTCATTGTATACTGGCGACAGTATAAAGATTCTTTTGCGCTGGGAAGTGATCTTTGGGTTCATCTCCAACTCCGAATGTATGTTGACAAGCGACAACCTGCGAGAGCTTGTATCATTGTATCCTATTGGAAGGAAGGCACACCCGGTAATGTCATTTGTATTTGTAACTACGTCTAGTCTGAACTTGAATTTACTTGAGTTACTTGAATTTACTTGAATTACTTGAATTTACTTGAGTTACTTGAATTTACTTGAGTTACTTGAATTTACACTAAATTGGTTTCCACAGTCTAAGACATTAGCATATTATTATTATTTCAATGAGGAGGTAAGCATTCATTACTTTGACTTTAGCATCACAAATGTTCATAAGTGAACGATTCATAATCGCTGAACACTAAATAAATAGTTATATGCAATATTTACTATTTTTTCCTGTGTCTGTAGTTTCGTTACAACATAAGTATAAAATAATTCCAACTCAACAGGTGGGTGACAGTGAGTGAATAATAAAAACTGTGTATATTATTTCTTTATATTATTTAGGTAAGCTATGACTTTTAAGATAATAATAGTTTCTTCTTGGAAATAAAACCATTGGACGGATGTTTATAATTTTAATTTCCATGTTTAACTTTAATTTAAATATTTTATAATGTTATTCGCCAGGATAATTAATATCTGAAAATAATGTTAACAGAAAAAAGAACAAAAATGGATTCTGATGAAGATGAAGCCCTTTCAACTTTAATGAGTGCTGGTATGGCATTGGTGAATGCTGTTACACACGAGCCTAGTAAAAGATCCCTTATAAATTTAGCAAATCAAATTCCGCTTCTGCTAAATGTGGCAAAAGACGAGCCGGACACAAAGCCTCTTAGGGAACTGGCTAGTGGAGTGGCCAGCGGGGTGCGGGGTTTACTGGACGAAGGAAAGGAGAAGGAAACTGTTGAAGAATTAGTAGAAACATTATCTCGGGCTGTAAATGCCATAGAAGACGACGACGACCCAGATACAAGGAATTTCAAGAAACTGGCTACCGGAATTGCCAGCGGATTCCGAGAATTACTGAATGATGAAAGAGAAATGGAATCTCTCGGAGATTTGATCACTCAAATTGAAAAATCATTAATGGAAAATGTGGCTGTCAATGAAGGTGGTGAAGAATCATCTGGAAACACAATTAAGTTACTCGTTTGGCTTCCAACGGAGAAGTCGACCGGGCATTTTGCTTGTGATCTGTACCCTTACTCGGATTCAACCGATGGCTACGTTAGTTTTTGGCCTGATGCTGACAAATCTACATACTGGTATGGAATACGTGAATGCAGAAAGGAGATGAACACTTATGAGAAGGATAAAAGAGCCGAGAAAGATGAAGAGCCTCGGGTATTTTACTTGCACTCTTTAAATAAAGAGAAAATGAAACAGAAATTGAAAGAAATTAAAGACGGGATTGCAGCGAGTGAGGTAAAGTACGCTGCTACTACACCGCTTCTGTGGAATGGGGAAGGTCAATTTAATTCAGATTTACTGGTGGAGACACATAACTGCTGCACTGTCATCTGGAGCATACTCGTGGCAGGAGGCATTCACAACCTCATGGAAGAAAAAATTTGTAAGATTATACATACTTAAAAGTAATGTAATGAAAAATTACGAATTGTTATGACAATTGAGCTAAGTAATTATAACACAGTATTTTAAGAAGGAAATTAGCCAAAATTATATTCTGCCTATACTCATACTAACATATTAAACTGAACAGCCCATTTATCATTAATTTACAAATACATTATGATTTTTTCAGTCGGTTTCTTCTCTAATGTCAACCCCATGTCAACATTGGGTGAATTATTCAAACTGGCGGGTTTCATAGTTCCGACGAAGGACACTACTGCCAACCCTCTGTCAATCTTTAATCTTATGACAATGGCCACTTATGCAGAAAAGCGGGCGTTGGATGGACTGCCACGTCTTACTACAACTGCACAAGATGAAGATGATGAAGACGATGAATAGAGTCTGCAAGGCTTCACATAAATGACATTTTGGTCTGAGTCTATTACATAACTATTACAGCCCTATATCTTTGTTCATTGCTGCTACATAAAAATTCCTGTGTTCATATGTGCCTTCATGCAATTATAGAATTTCCCGAAATGTTTTTAACGTAATATTACTATACTGCCAGTGCCAATATCAAAAATGTTATATTGGAATGTTGTCTATTACCTGTATGGTTAACACGTAGATATAGTAATTGACAAATACTCATAAAAACTTTACTGCCAAAGTGTCCAAGCGTCGTTAACGAATTACTAAGTGATGAATACATTGTTATGCACCTTACTCTATACATAAAATGCAAAATAAATTTATTTAGTAATACTATTTTTATAATTAAATTATTTACAACTTTTACAACCTAGTAATACAAACCCTTAGATAATCGTGAACTGGAACAAGCTAAGCGCTTGGAATTCTCTTGGTATCTCTGTATGTATATGTATATATTTATGTCCATATCTTTTTGTAATAATTATAGGCAACATTTTTCTAGCACATTGTGATGCTAAGTTTGCATTGCAGCTAGTGATATATAATGCAGTATTATCGTCCCTTAAGGAACCATTTAGCCTATATCTACTTTTCGTTTTGTGTACGAAATAACGTACCTATATTCATTTTTTGTTTTGTGTACTAAAAGTGGATATAGGTTTAATGGTGCCTTAAGGGGTGATATGTAGCTTGGACAGAGTAGGTTGTGATCATTTTGAATAATTACAGCAGTGTTCTTTAAATCTAGAATTTTCCATTTTTAGCCTTTCAAGAAATGTACAATGAATAATTGCACCTTAAAAAAGTTACAATTTTGAAAATCAGATTTTGTTTCAATTTTTCCAAAAACATATTTCCAAAAAACATTTTAGTATTCTAGGAAAAACTTTTTGAATCATACTGTAAATTAATGACCTCAAGTCTATCGTTGTAATGAATAATGCACATGAGATAATTTTGTGATCTGAAAATTAGATTCTGATGCAACTGCCTATTTGTCTTCCATCATATTACCCCACAATTCGGCATATTGGGATGAAAACGTTGTTTCAAACACATTGAAAATTACATAGGGTCGGTCGTGGTTAAAAAGCTACCAAAGTTAGGAAATAAGGTAGTAAAAGATTAAGTCCAGACAGCACTCAAAGTTGCACATCGAATCAGAAATAAGTCAGTGCTTATTTTAGGAAATCATGGTTGTGAATGTGTAAATTGATAATTACTACTTGTCAAAGCAAACATACTAATAATCAGACAATAACTGATAACCATACAATACAACGCATTAGAGTAATTTAATAATGAACACCTGCGATAAAGGGATGATAATAACCCAATTAAATGTCATGGATGATAAGCAAAGCTATATATCATCTGCCGACTATGGAGTAAAAGCATGCATTAATATTCATTAGTAGAATCATTCCGAGGTTTGATGCAAGGTAACGAGGATATTTCTTGTACTTGGGTAAATCGTAATTGCTACCTGTCAGAAAGAAGTAAGTTGTTGTTATGTTGCTTCTTGCGTAAATCCGTCAGCATGAGAATAGATCGTGGTAATCTTTTCACTCCTCCTGAATTCCTTTCTTTTATGATTACATGAACTGACGCAGGATGAAAACATATTTTTCTTCACTCAACAAACAAACACATGGTCATTGGAGCATATAAAAACCTAATTTACATTAACCCTAATAAAAGTCTCATTAATTATTATACATTTCTACTAATCATATTAAAACACGCTCAAAAATAGAGATCAGAAGGAAAATTCTGGTTTATTAAATTGCACAGCTTCTAATTATCGTTAGCCTACCTAACAAAAGAAGAACGTGTTATTATATCAATGATTTCTGTAACGATTATTAAAAATCATAAAAACAGGTGCCAGGCACAGGTGTGCCATCCTTGGCAAACTGACGATTGAGAAATAACCTCATGCGTCATGAGCTACATAATATCCAGATAGATTCGGTTTAAAAAATACCTACGTAGATAAAAGTTCTACCTCCACTTTCCAATCTAAATACAAATACTACAATTTCCTTAGCAATGTTTTTCAATGCTTGTCTGTCTCCCTTGCCGTCTACGAGTAATCAATTAGAAAACGCCATCTACTCACTGCGATACGCACAGATAATAAAACTCAGTAAAATAATTTGAACAGCAATAGCCAAATAAATATTTATTGTGTAGATATTTATAATGCAGGTATTTGTTTAGCTTGTGTATAATTTATTATAAGTCAATAAAATTTAATTTTTTAAGTAGAACAGCCATTAATATCAGCCGAAGTTTATACCAAGCTTACTAATATTCAACATCATTTATTCACCTTCATTCCTAATAGTCTACACATGCAAATCTACGGAAAAGTTGTTATAACCATAAATAACATTAGTAAACGGTAAATTTGGCGATAACTTCTCCATTCTTCCAATATTGGCTTTTACAAATAGTCTGCGCACTCTTTACATTTGGGTCAAAATTTTATTGAAAATGGAAGATAATAGTTGTTTATGGTTTAAAACAAAATCAATTTGAAATACGTACGCCGTATTACTAAAATATCATACATGGCACAATCTGTCGACTTGAGTGAGAAAACATAGCGGATGCAGACTCGCATACATGTAATAATAGTTTTGTTCAATGTTTCTTAAACGTGTGTAAAAACCATGGCTCTTGTAAAGAAATTTCATTGCTTTAATTTTGTAATGTTATTTGTAGTAGGGGAGACTGGGGATAGTGTACGAACTTTTCGTTTAGACGGCTCAATAAAATCAGGCTGAGGGATATAAGTTGATTTTATTATTTGAATGTAATGTGTACATATCTAGGCAGAGTTGCTATAGTTTTATATATAATTTTAATTACTATCAAAACTAACAAAATATATTTTGTGGATGTCACTTTTTTCGTACACTATACCCAGTACTGGGTATAGTGTACGAACTCCTTGGGGATAGTGTACGAATATTATTATTCGATGTTCTCTTCCATTATCTAGCGGTTCCATTTCTTAGGATGCTTTTACGGATGCTGATGGTGTTATCTTTATTTATTCACGATCATCGTAACAGTCCTAAGTATTCTATACTTATTTTTTCCCGATGCATCAAATGAGGCATTTTAATATCCATTTTCTATTGTCCATAAACAACCACCGAGTAAAAGGAGAAATATTTGCAGATGTGCCCTATGTAATTAATGTGGGGCATTTAGTGATGCTTAACACATCACGTATGGTTAAAAAATAAATGATATTAGCCGCAAGTGGTCATCCAAATGTTCGTACACTATACCCATGTTGTTTCTCGTACACTATCCCCATTATGATTTTTTCGATCTAAATATTTTTCTTAAAAATACTTTCGAAATGATAGTCCCAAAGAGCATTGGATATCATTAATGAGAACCTATTCTCGGAGTCAAAAAATTTGTACCGCTTAATTGTAGAGCCCCTAAAGTTTACTTTTCGGTATTTTTGTATTCCTGGAAGCTAATTTTATTTTTACAAAAACCAGTATGAATCCGAAATTAACAAATTTTTGTTAACATGTCCTGAAAAACATACTTCAAATTTTGACAATTTTGCCGACCATAAAAAGTCAAGGATTCTATGAAAATTCTTAACCTCGTACACTATACCCATTCGTACACCATCCCCAGTCTCCCCTATATTAAAAGTAAGTAATACTGGAGAAATTAGACCGAGACAAGGCAAAAAACTTCGTTGCCTATGATAGGAATTGTTGTGTAAATTGGTAAATTGGTACCTGTCATAGCAAACATAGAGGCAATGTAATAATTGAATGAAAATAGCGAAACAATAGAAAGTCCTTGATTGTGACAAAAAAATTTCCCTTGATTCGTGAACAGTTAATAATTGTAGGGTTCAAGAATGATAATTATAGGACACAAAAGTCAGAGTAATTTGAAATTCCAGAAAATTGTATTTATCATTGTTATTATATAGCTACTATAGTTCGCAGAAAGAAACAATGAATAGACATTTGATAATTCTCCAAGGAAAGTTTTCTCTGGTTTCCATAATCTGGCAATAAGGAGCCGTAATCAATTCATACGACACAGTTACATAATGTTAGTACACAAACATTATATACAATACAGCTAAAAGCTTACATACAGCTAAAATTTTTATGCTTACAAGGTTTTGGTTTCTATGGTAGTGAATTTTCTAGATGTGTAGTCATTTTTTGCAAGGTTACCTATAGGCATGAAAAAATGGTTGTTACTTGGAAAATGTAGGAATATTAGATACTACACAGCACTTGCCCTCCCGAGTCAGGTTCAACCATGTATCGGGATATTCATATAATAACCGAGATGAATCGTCAATTTTTTACACACAGAAGAATCAAAATATGAACACCTGGCAATTCTAAAATTTTAAATGGAATTTTTGTAAACAAAATCTTTAAAATAACTGCACTAAAGGGAAATTGGAGAAATCAACAATAAAAGCAGTTGACATTGTAATTTTTATACTTTCACTATGCTATAATTCCATATTGAACTGATATCAAATATGCACAAATAATGACGCCAAAATATGGAAGAACTCGAAATAAATCTCTAGCTTGAAAGCTTGGAGTCCTGGAAATATTAGTAGAGAAAATTTTCGTATGGAGTGCTGCAAAAGATTTGGAAGTATTGTGTTTACTTTATGTTGCATATTGTATTAAGTTTTAAGGTTGTTTTATTTTTCTGTTTACTTTAATAATGCTATTTGGATGTACAACATTTAATATTTAACATTACAATAAAAAAGGTAGAAAGACAGATTATTTTATTGAAACCCAAAAATGTGCTATTAATTTAATTATTTATTTCGGTATTCATTCAACAAGACTCTTTCTTGTAAAGAATAGCTGTGTTGTCATTAGAAAATCCAAGGTCAGTGATATGATCAGTGACGGTCCTTTTTTCTTCCTCCGTAAGAAATTTCGAAATCGTCATGGCTACCCATCCAACTTGTCCATCAGGATAACAATTAATAATAATTTGCATATTCTTGTTGTCCGCATAAGAGATATAAGTGTGGGAGTAGTCACCTACAAGAAAATAAAGCTTTTTAAAATATAAATCTCCTTTAACTGAAAGATCTAAATATTACTCTATAATGCAAAAAATCTGGATACAAAACTAAAACTCACGGTATTTGGTAACATTACTGTTGATTTCACAAATCAAAACTCCTGGAAAGTCAATCGACGCATTGCAGATCCATTTAGATAAAAGATTGCCAAATCCAGTCACAGTTCCATCTGAAACAAGCTTGTCATTTACTATTACATGTTCTATCTTTAATCTCAAACAAGAATTTTCAAAGTTGTCATCTAAAGATCGATGCTCGCCGAGCAAAGCTTCTGAATAATGTAATCTTGCTATATCGTTCCCAAGGTACCATATGCCATCCATCTTCAGGTTGGTTCTTTTGTAACTGCCATTTAAACAAAAAATTTAGATTAACCGGGATCATGCATCGAAATAATCAATACCAATGTGTGTAAAACAAATTGCTTCAGTTCAGCATTGAAGATTTGAATTCTACATTTTACCTCTTCATTTTCTTTTGAATAAACTGTAATTACTTGAGAAAAACCGAAGCCTTGAAGATATAAGTTATTGAATATTAAGAAATACCTAAAAACGAACTTACCCATTCCAAGTTCAAATTAACAGCTTGTGTTGGAGAGAAACACAAATTTGAATAATGTATCTGCGAATCAGCCCATGAAGTAGAAGCCGAATTCCCAGTAACCACAAAAGATAAAATAATTACCAGATAAAATTTATATTTAGAAATCATAGTTCAAAATTTAGGTAGTAAATTACTACCTAGAGTATTCTTACTTATAGAAAGCAAAGATAATACTTGCATTCTCGGAATAATGTTACCTATTTATATAGAAAGCCAAACATTGCAGAATCAGGGAGATTATTTTGAAAAACCTAACCTTTCTACATGTTTAAACTGGCAAAGCAAGTTTTGATATTGCATTGATTGTTTATATTTAGCTACCTAAGGATTCATTTATCATTGCATATTTCTGGGATACTGGACGCATCTACCTGGTTTAATGTTAACATTCCTATTATGTTTTCTCCTTTTCCGTTGTATTTTTTTGGCCACCAGCAGTATATTATGTCAATCTTATTCCATTTTTCGGTTATTGTGCCAATGCCATTCGTTTCTAGAATTTCCCTGTATAATATTCTTAAAAATTGTAAGTATTCTTACCATGGACGTATTATTATTATTGGTTCATAACCGATTTTAACTATAGGCAATTTAACTTATCTTCATTATCTGCCTAAAACGATTTTCAATATAAGTAAATAGGAGTTTACAATTTTATTTTTATTTTTCCTGACAATGCAACAAACATTTATAAAGCTGACTGTGAGTTTCATTCATTGAAATGACTTTGCATAGCAACTTTATCTTCCTTCAGAGAACCGATTTAGTAAAATGGCAAATGGGGCACAATCTGTTATGTTGATAAGAAAGCAAATAAAATATACAAAATACAGGTACAAATACACTTTTCCATTTGCATTGTATTGTTATTTAGTCCTTCAAAATATACATTATGAATCATGAATGTTTTTACATTATCTAAGTAGGCTTGGTAGCACAAACAAAGTTGCACACCGAAACAAAAATTATTTACATGGATTTGTGAGGAAATGCTGGTTTTGTGATTGCGTAAATTTGTAATTGCTACCTGTCGAAGTAAACATACTAATGGTAGGATGGAAATAAGTAAATTCAGTAGAAAGCATTGTGAATTTAATGAACACCTGCGATGGGGCAACGATAATATGCCAATTAAAGATGAACAAAGCTACAAGATATCTACCGACAAATACGTCCTGAATAAACAAAACAAATTAATAATTCATTAGTGGAATAATTCCGAGGTTTAATGCAAGTTGATGAGGATATTCGTTGTACTTGGGTAAGGCGTAATTGCTACTTGTCAAAGGGAGGTAAATTGTTGTTGTTGTTGCTTGCGTAAATCCGTAAGCATGAGAATCGTAGAAATTACCTTGTGATAAGTTGTTTTTGTCATTTCTCTCAACTCCTGTAAACTCCTTTCCACTTTGATACCTTGAACTCTCTAATTGTATCTAGTATAAGATTGTTTTAAAAGCATAACATACAAAAAACCAAGCTTACATGATCATAATATAATTAATTAATTATTCATGACAAGTTTCTACTAATCATAATCTGACACGCCATAAACATGCATGAATTCACGATATTAAATTACTCTGATACTTGTATACCAAACCTACCTAACACAGTAAAATTATAAGTTGTCCTGTTTATGATTTCGTGTTATGATTTGTTCTCCTGATTATTAAAATTGTAACAACACGTGTAGACGAACCTCCTTCATAAATTCAAGAACGGATAGTGATGCATAGAGATGGGAGTATTCATACACAGAAGAAAATAATATTTACCTCATACTAATCTACTTACGAAGAAACACAAGCCAAAAGCTAAGAGCATAATATTGTGACTAATGCAATATTCACTTTCTTGTTATGCCGTCTCATAACATTTATACAGAGAGCACCATCTGTA
Source organism: Tomocerus qinae (assembly GCA_020055645.1). Taxonomy (NCBI): domain Eukaryota; kingdom Metazoa; phylum Arthropoda; class Collembola; order Entomobryomorpha; family Tomoceridae; genus Tomocerus; species Tomocerus qinae. Next base: position 187,680 of record JAECZT010000014.1, on the reverse strand, counting down.
CATTTTCCTCTGCGGTGTTAAACTTTATAATAAAAATAATATTTATTTTATGGCGGAGTTTCTACTTAAATGAAATGTATTGCTCCTCTAATGGAAATCAGTATCATGTAATATTGAGACTGTTTTCTGTATGACAATAAAATTACAATTATATTAATATTTCACAGTCACCAATAGACAGCGTTTTATATTCACAAGAAGTGTACTTCCACACACGTACATTGTACAGCTTTTAACCCTAAGAACTTAAAACTAGGCTAAAGTAGTTCTATTATTTGTCGGCTTAAATAAGTATATATAAGAACATGTATATAGTCCTAGTATAAACACCACCAGCAATTAGATTTGTGAACACATTATTAACTTAGATTACAAAAATCGTTATTACAACGATATACAAATGCAATGAACTTGAAATTGTAATTGTAGAGCGCCACTACATTTAGATTTGGGTGAAAATTAGTAGAACAATTTACAAGAACAGTACAAATGATTAAATGTTTTTCTGAAATAGTTCTAAACTAGCATTTTTCTATTCATAAGCATGTGAAAACAATTTAGCATACATAATAGTAGGCAATAATGTAATGACAATTCCAACATTCATAACTAAACATCATTATGGGTACATTAAGTAATTTATCTTGACAAATTTTAACAGTTTAACATCATGACAACACTAATACTAAGTATTAACAGTACAAATCTTAAACAATATATTAGACAATATTAATTAAATTGGCAACTATAATTTACTAGATTTTACAAGGAAGACATAACACAGAAAAGTAAATTCTAAGCTCAGTTCTTACAGTACAGACATCGATATTAATATTATTATCTGTATCATAATTATGACATCATTATAAGTACAAATTTAGCAAAAAATGTTGGCATGTTGAGAAACTCAAAATATATTTCATTCAACACAGTTCTACTGTCCCGACATTTCAACAATAATAATCGCAAAAACATTTAATTTTAAAACCCTCTCCAGGAGGAAGGACAAATGCCTGGAAAATGAGCCAACTGAATAATAATAAGCAATAATAACCAAAATATCTACTTCTGGTGGACAACTAAGGAATATTAAGCAATATTTTACTTTAATTTAGAAAGCCATGATATAATTCCATTCTATAACTAAGTTGCACAGTAAAATATCAACCATGGTTGGACATAGGACATAATTTAAAACATATTGAGTAATTATTAACCGGCAACATACCCAACTACATAATATGTAGAATTTAAAACGATTAAAATATGCTCTGACAATTGCAACTATGTAAGTACCAGTTGTTAAATGTGGATAAGTCATTTAAAAGTATTTCATGATCAATAGACAATAATATATATCTTATACATATGATTTCATCGTACAAAACTAGATTTCAATGGTGGTATATGGTGACATGATATGTTATAACTTTAATTTGTTTCCTATCTCTGCTTGTGACAACTATTATGATAAAATAGAATTTTTACAATTCAGATCTGTAGTTTGCTTTTTACAATAGTCAATTGGATTAAGGAACTGACTTTATGACATTCTGTGTCTTTTTATCTAATTCTAGGGGTAGGTCACATCCTAAATAACCTCCTATTTCCACAGCGTACTCGATCAATTGAGACCAATTCTTATCTTTGACTAACACATGTGGGTTGCCAATCACAATTAGTAGCGACTTAGGACGTGTAATCGAGACATTGAACCGTTTTGCATTGAGGACGAATGTAAAATCATTCGTTTTCAATTCTTTTTCTGAAGAAGCCGAACGTACAGTGGAATAGAGTATAACTTTTCTTTCTCCGCCTTGAAATTCTTCAACAGATCCTACTTTTGGCCCATTGTACTCTTTTTCAGGATCTTCACGACGTCGATATTGGAATTTAATTTCGTTAACCTAAATTTAAAACAAAAACATTACCATCACATTTTAATCGGCTATTTACAATCATTTCACTATAAAATTATGTTATTTACATATAATTTACAAAATATCAATTGTTACTTAATTTACACTTATTACATATCATGTGGTTAATAAATCATATTACAAGCTAGTAAGATACTTGCTGAAAATTAATATTTATATTCCAATGTTCAACGTTCCAAATTTTACAAGATTACAAATGATCATTTATGTTTCATAATTATCACCATAAAAATTGAGATCATCAGACAAATAATAAAAGAGCTGATAGCTTATAAATAGTTTTAAAAAATGAGCGTGATTTTCTTACTTGTCCAGCGTAAGGTGTGATGATCCCAATGTCTTCTTTATCGATTCCAAGATGCAGCAATTTTTTAACGTACTCCACAACTAGCATTGCTTCAAACTCATTAAACCAAGTTTTTAAGCCACTTCTTCTTCCACTTATCCCTTGAATACCTCGGAAAACCAAAGGAACATTTAGTTTTGCAAGGATCTTTGCCTGGAGGAATCTTTCATCCCTACAAAGATCATACATTTCTTCATGAGCACATGGTTCCAGTTCATCTTCGTAAAACAATTTCGATGGGATTTTAAGTAGCATTGAGTGAGCACGGTAGTTTTTCACCAATTTTGTAATAAGCAATGGATTATATTTTTCTATAGGAAACTTCTTCTCATCTCGACTGTAAATTGGTAAAGTCATCAACCGTTCCAAAAATGACATCGATAGCCCACACATAGATGCATACTTGCTCATAATCACAGGTCCCAGTTGATTGGGATCTCCTGCCAGAATGACCTAGATAAAGAAATTAATTATTTATTTAAATTACTGTTACTCAAATAACGAAGTAACCAATTGTAACGACTAGTTATTCTTAATGGGATTGTATATGAGTAATTTATATCCAAAAGTTAAATAAACGATTGATAAATAAATAAATGACAAATGAAAATTAATTGGAAACCCATTAGGAATCATAGTTAATAAAATTAAAGCTACTATAAAGCCATTTTGCCGAAATAGTAAACATACAAAATTTAATTTCTATTTTAAATAATTAAATATCCTGTGGAAAATAAAATATTCTTTTACTTACTTGCCCGCCCCGATTGAAAGTAACTAAAATACATGGTAACAGTGCTTCTGGTTCGTGGCAATAACCTGCCTCGTCAATAAAAACATGGGTAAAGTGTCCATCAGCTAAACGAATTTGAGTAAATTTTCCAGCTGATGAAGTAGTGGATATGACCACTCTGTGCTTGGCCACTAAATCTAATTCGTCAGCTGTTCGTAAAAATGGTATAAGTTCTTCGGAGTATTTTCCATGTTCCGCTCTCACGTATCCTAAAAGTCGGACAAAATCTCCAGAACCAAAACATCCAGAGGCTATTAACTTTTCGGCGATTAAGTCAGCTGCTGAATTTGAGGGTGCAGTTACCAATATCCTAAAACATACCAAAATGGCAAATTTCACATTTTAATCTAAATCATACTTGACAAAGGAATTTATTACGTTTCATTCAAAAGTTTATTTTCATACAGCAACAATATCAATACTAACTGCTTTACTAACACATTCCTTTGTGCAACTATTCCTAATTGTTTAATTAATTTATCACCCAAGTAACTTATATATTAAGTAAAAATCCATTTTATATAAATATTTAAACTATTACCTAGTGTTGGGGTCAAGAGAATATAATTGTATTATGGCCTCAACAACGGTGACGGTTTTCCTGTATTAAAGATTAAAAATTATTACTGGAAAAAATAATAATAATAAAAGTATTGGATAATACGTTGTAGATTTTTAAAATATTGGAATAATCAGCTATCCGAAAAGTTAAAAACTAACCCTGTGCCAGGAGGTCCGAATATGATGTATGGCAACGGTCGAGCCTGTCCTCGTAAAATTCTGCGAACTGCATTTTTCTGTTCTTCATTCAGACTTCTATCAGCCCACTTTAGCACAATTCCATTAGGTTTCGTGTAAATATTCCTGTAGGGTTCAATTGGCCTTAGGCTTTTACCTCTCGAATTCCAACGACTATCCAATGTCCCAAGCACAGGTTTATCTAATCCCTTAACTCGAAAAGGATTTTCCAGAACTGTGTTCGAAGTCGAAGGATCCTCAGTCTACATGGAAAAACAATCAGAAATCTTAAAATTACAACTTTTGGTTACGAAATTAAATGTTGTAGTAAGATAAATTTACATTTTTGGAAATATTATGAGTTTTTATACTATACGTTACTTTTGTGTAAAAAATCGAATCAAATAGAAGCAATAGCCATTTTAGTTAGTATTTACATCTACTGCACAAATCGATGTTGATATGTATTTTATTTGATTTGCAGGAAGCGGTATTGATCCCCGAATAGAATTTCACTTCTTTTTTGCTTTACGTGCAAGGAACTAACATAAATAAAACATCACCGTTTCCTTAGGTGAAGTATTTTGAATTTTACTTCTTCTGAAATAACAGGGCACTGTCTTGTATTCGACTGATTTTTTGGCAATTGGTATATTTTAGAGTGAAAATGAGAACTTATTATTACACATTTTACACATTTTGGAATCAAAATGTGATGTCACATTCTGTAATCACCTTCTAAATTTTCTGTCAAGAAAAAAATCTTGTCGGTCATATAACAGAAGATATTTATATATATAATGCCCCAGTTACTATATGTTCTTATGGAGAATTTTTAAGTTTCTATAACTTTAGTTCACACAACTTCTCACCATTCATACTACCATGGAAAATTACCTAATTTTACGGAGAATTTTTTGAAATAATCTCTAGCTGCGCCTAGTTACGAACTTAGGAGACTTAGTTTTCCCTAAAAAGCAAGCTTATAAAACTGCAGTCTGTCAGTCAGTTTCTAGGCGTGATAACTGGAGTTTTTGATAGATATTGACTAAACCTGACTTTAACAATAGTTTAAGACCAGTGGAAAATGCATTTGCATCGCTAGCAAACTATTATGCAGCGCATTTACAAAGGCGAGCTTCTGTAACGGGTTGTAAGTAGGTCTTGCAATTTTTTGAATTTTATTTGTTGTCGAACATTAAAGAACACTAGGTTACACTATTACAAACTTAATTAGTTCGGTTTTAACAAAAATAAAGACCTATTTAACGAATTTCCAAAAAATCTGCCAATTAAAATACTGAAGGATCTAAACAGGGGCAGTTTTGTTTACGTATTTAGTAATATTACAACTCAAAAGGGGCTGCAAATAGTTGATAGTTCTAACGAACGCGTTGTACATCGCTACTCGCTACTCAGACTTCATTTTAAGTCTAAATTCAGTAAGGGAAGTCAAATTGAAGTCCAAGTACAAAGTACATTCATAAAGTCCACTTCATGACGTTAGACTTCAAAACTATTTTGTATTGAAAATTGATCGGGAGTTTAAATAAATTGTCTATACTTCAAGTCCGTCAAGTACCAATGTAGGTCTGGGAGGAACCTTGGAACTTCACTTTAAGCCATTACTCAATTACGTAATTTTTGAATTCTGAATACGAATTGGCACTTAAAAACCAAGTTAAGTTTAGTTTGAAGTTTGAGTGACGATGTAGGATTCGGCTGTAACATGACGGCTCTTATTGATTATTGCTCGTCGTGTTCGCTAGTAAAATTGACGTAGAACGCTGAATTAGAGAGTTGCACGGGCTCGATTCCTTTACGGGTTTCCACCCGGCCCGGTTTGGGCGGGTTCAGGCTGCATTTAAAAAATTTTTACCGGCTTTCTCGGGCGGGCTACATTAAATTTATAATGACCGCGTGGGCACGTAAATGCTCGTAAGTGAAATAAATAAATATATGTTTATATCTTTTAGCGATACAACTACATTTTTTTGATGAGATGTATAATATTTACTGTATGTTTAAATCTTATACATAGAAATATGTATATTATATATATATATATATATGTACATTTTCGACCCGCAGGCATCCGCGGGTACCCACGGGCCTATTTCTAAAGCTCATTACGGGCACGGGGGGTCACGGGCTTAGTTGCTACGGGTAAACACGGGTCGTAAAAAGTCAACCCTTGCAACTCTCTACGCTGATTCAGCGGAGTTATTTTTTATTTGTTTTAGTTATTGTTTTTACTTTACTTAACCCTTAACCGGATGACTCAGTCCTTCTTAGGACTATTTTATTTTGAGCGTGTATATTTTGGGGAAGGACTAGTCCTGTAACCTCAGGATTTTCAGCAGCTGCCTCAAATGCATCTGTCTGCTTATGATTTTAAATTGGAGCTAATTCTAATATAGTTCTCCAAGGTTGTTTAAAAAATGTTGGAATGAAAAATGACCCCAATTTTATCCTCTATAGGATAACATAGTCCTTCCAGAGACCCATAAGACTCTACATGATGTAAGTCAGCAAACCAAACAAACCGCGAACCAGCTAGGCTCTTTTAACATGTATCTCAAGAAGGACTATGTTATCCTTTAATGTTGGTCCGGAGAGTCATCCGGTCTAGAAGTAACTTTGTTGATTACTATGATAATGCCAATTACTATAATGCTAAGCTCAGCCACATGATATCGAAAATGCTCAGGTTCGATTCCTGAATTAACCATCACATAATTTTTTAACTTTACTTAATCACCCGATGGTTTAAATACTAATTTCTAAACAAATAACGACGAAATAACTATTTTATTACAAATGAAACTGGTAATTTTTCCCACTACTACTGCAATGAATAAAATACCTTATTTCGGACATAATTTTGAATTTCGAGCGAAAAACAAGCTTATCTGCTTTCAGTGAGTGCTTTCCTATGAGAACAGGCAAATATGGTAACAATCCATTTGTTTTAGGTTGTAGCCATTTTTACAATTTTCACCTTTTCCTCGTTGTTAGTGTGTTCTTCAAAAAGTATCTTCGCCGTCTCCAGAACCAAGTGCTTTTCAGAAGGGAATAAAAATGATTCGCCTAAGTATTTCACCGTCGACTCAACAGCAAAGTGATTGCACTGATATCTGCATCGGGAAATGAGCAAATCCACTTTGACAATTTCATTGTCATATTTATATCGCAGATTTTCATCGAAAGCCACGAACAAGTTGGTTTCCTTTACATCTTTTATGAATCCAAGGTAAACCTTTTCTGTGGATAAAAAATTATTAATTCCATTACTAACCTAAACAATGTAGTAAAAGTACACCCTCAAGAAGTTGTAAAAATACATACAACTTAGACATGTAAAAACATAATAAATGGTATCCCCAAATTGGCTTATACACGTTTTGTCATAAAATAAAAATCATCATATTGGCATAAAAATCTACGTTTCGGCATAAATTTTTCTACCACTGGTTGGCATAAAGTGTGTGGGTTGGGTTACTATTAGATGAAAATGAAAAGGTAGAAATGAATTATTAACATTTTTAATATACATGGGTCCCATCCACCTCATCCATAGAATATGTTGGAATATGATAAATTAGGTTAGATTTGTAGGGTGGTGGGGTGGGTAGGAAGGAAATCACAATTACTGTTATAATATAACAAAAAGCTGACAAAAATTGATAAAAGTGGAACTGCTAACTGAATGAGTTAGCGGATAGGTTAGGATTTACTTGATTTAATAATTACGTTTTTGACTTAATTATTTTTAATGACACTAGACTACCAAACTCTCTTTTTAACATTCCATCATATAATACTAATTCCATGACTAAGTACAATTTATGCCAATGATGTATACCAAAAAGTGATTTTGAAAAAAACATTTTATGCCAATTTGGGCGTGATTGTAATAAATAATACAAACCTCCACTGTTTTCACCAGGGTCTGGAATAGTAACTCTTAACTTATCGCCGCAATGTAATAGGGACGTTATATCTGGGTAGTTCACAAGAGGTAATTTAAAAAGGTCTCCACATCGGTTCATCTTTACTCTAATATCATACTGACGTAGTTGGACGTTAACTGATATTTCTTCCAACCATAAACAAAGGTCGAACTTGTCCTAAGAAGTAAAAACAGACAAAAAAGATATTTAGTGTAATAAGTAATAGTAAGTAGTATATATGAAGTAATAAGTAGTGAGCTGTGTGTCATGTCATGAGTTGGCAAGCAGTGACCTGTCTTTGACTGCGCCTAATGGTATTTAACTTTTATTGACTGGACGATTTTGACACTTGAATAAAGCTAAAGCTAACAATACAAAAATAATTTCCTAATTTTAATTTAAAATCCGCAGTTAGCAAGGCATTGCGAGTTTTCATCTAGGATGTTCAGCTACGAGATCATATTTGGAAAAGTTAACACATTAAACTTCTTACAAAACCTGCCACGTAAGTCAAAATTTGACATCGTATTTCAACTCTGAGGCCAGACACCAAATAGCTAATGATCTTGAGGTCATTTTAAAACAAGTTCTATCAAAATTTATCAAGTAGTTCACAAGATATCGATGATTTCTGTAATGACCAATATCGACCCATTTGGGACCTTATCGAAAAAAATGTCACAACTCAAAAAGTTGATTTTGTAGCTCAATTTTGAGACCACAGTTCCTATGTTCACTTTAAAATCAATTTCGTCCATATCCGTCTAGGCTGTGGAGGTAAATTTAGGTCATAAAGTGGATGATTTTGAAAAAGCCGTCATAACTTTTGAACGGAGCATTTTTAAAAAGAACTTATATTTGGTTCTACGAATTGATAAGTGTTTCATTTTATGTCCCCATAGCTAGTATTAATATTTTGTTTATTTCCCTAGATTTATGAAAATTAGTTCCTAAGTACAAAAATTATGATTATTGAATCAGTTCTCTACGATCTACCTACGATGAAAGTAGGAAACTCCTTGATTGGATACTGAAAAACCGATATATCACTGATTGATAACTGATTTATGTAAATCTTTGTAGTTAAATAGTTCCATAAAATAGTTTATGATTCAAAGTACAGGAAAGCTTTACAACACAACCTTTCTGGTATCATACCATTACAGGAACATTAGGTCAACTCAACCTACTCGCAGAATTGCAGAAACGCAGTCAGTTTGCGCATGATCAGAAACATTTGGCTTATTTTTGCAACAACCTGCTTAAGCTGATTTTGCAACTCAAAATAGCAACTTTGCACTAGCATTTCCTATTTCTCTGTGATAAAAGTTGCATCATTCATCTCCGGAAAGAAAACTCGTCGACTCAATTGTCAAAAATGCCTGACTAGGCTATTATTATTGATGCTTACTTTTTGGTAGTAGCTATATAAATAAAATTTTACCTCTATTTGCCTTCCAACTTTAATCGATTCTTTCAAACACGAAAGAATTGATTTCATTCGAACACCACTTTTGTTGATCTCTTGTTTTTTAGGTATTTTTGGAAGTAGTAGGTTTTATCCTTTTTAGTTTTTGGGGGTGTGTTGTCAATCGTTCAGAAATCAATTATAGGTAAAAGAAACTTGTGTAATTTTAAAACACACGGTAGATAGTTCACATAAAATGAATGTACTAGTAATTCTAGCGGCTGCGAAAGCAAGGTGCAGAAGTAAAACATGCCTCTTTGCTGCGCAATTCTTCTCAGAGTTTGCAAACGTATCAGCCAATAAAATGATTGGATTCGGTTTGAAATGAATCCCGCTTTCGCAGTTGCTCCCAGTTCTGCAACTCTGCATATATGTATATCTGCAACTAGTTGGTTGAGTTGGCTTATTATTTCTGAAAAATCTTATCTTATAAAGTACTTTCAGCCTTCCAAGTAGGACCCCGAATGTGAAAATTATTTGTCTACCTTCAAAGTATCAGGTATAACAGTTATGTTTTAATATGTTAATTGTGAACTAACTATAAAATTTTGGATGGTGAGTGGCTCTTGAGCAACGCTATAATGCATGCTCATGACATTGTTGTCCTTCGTTTTCAAGGCGGTTAATAAATTTTCCGGGATGTTGTAGTAAGGCAATTTTCGGATTTGAAAAAAAGGCTGTCTAAAAGGATTGATTCCTGGAATTGCTTTGATCATACTACTTTGCTCCATTTTCTGAATCGTATCCTTCTCGCTTAATTTTTCTTTTTTGCGACTCTGTTGAGGCAAATACGGATGCTGACAATCATCAGATATTGAGGCATTTTTAGCAGGAAGGGCAAGGACTTTAAGAATTCGAATACAATGAAAAGTGTCGAATTCAAATTTAATGAAGTCCTTTGTTCGTCCAATCACTTTAGGTGTACAGGTAATCTAGACAAACATAATAGACCAATTTAATTTTCATTTTTAAATTAAATCTGTTTGCAGATGAGCAAAATACTTAATATGAGTAGGTATTTAAGGCTGTCTCAGCTAGTACGCGTTTCCAATTTCTGGAATCATTTCACATATAGCCAAATTTGGTTTTCAATCCTCGATTCTTGACTTAAGTACCAAGGGCGTCTAAGGCTTCGTGTTTTGAAATTTTCAATATTAAAAGCAGGAAAATTGACAAAAGTTTGAGATCTGGAGTCAGAGTTCATACTTCTCACATTGTGCAGCCCAGTTTTTAAAATAGACAACGATAAAAATTTCCAAAACGAAGCCTTACAAGACCCGTCTAATTCTTTACTCGTTTTTTGAGACCAAGTTTAACTTTCTACGTCCTATCCACGATGAGAAATTTGGATTTTGGAAATTCTCCTATTCAAAAACATGAAATAAAAAGAGTCAATAAGCTAAAATATATGACGTCATGCGGCAAATCATAAGCACATGTAGATATTCTACTCCACTATTTGCCGCTTGCTATGCTAGTCGACCAGGTTTCATAATTTTTAGCTAACTCCACGTGCAGGGGCGTATCTAGAAATTGGATCTAGGGGGTGTCAATTTCTAAAAATGAGTATTTAGCATAAATCAAACAAATTAAACTCTAGAATTAATTTTTAATCTTTAACCAAATAATCCCATTTATGCTGTAGATTTTGAATATCCCTTCTAAATACGTGATTTATCTGTCTTCACCCACCCAGTTCGGCAAATTTAGTTTTAGGCGTTTTAAGCATAAAAAGCTCATTTAAGTAGGTCCAAATTTACATTTCTGCAATCATAAGATAATCACAGATCCTATAAGGTTTAATGTAGCGAAAAATGATTCGGAAATGCTCGATCAGGTTCGAAAACGCTCAAACAGGTTCTAAAATGTTGAAACAGATTCGAAAATGCTCGAAAATAAGATACGATGTTATATTGCTGTCATACGAAATATCATACGAAATTATGTTTCTACCAATTTGTAATTGAATATTTCTTTTTGGTAAAAACACAATAAGAGCTAGAGTGTTTTCAAATATTTAGGGGTGCTTCTGCATCCTAGCACCCCACCCCCTAAATACGCCCTTCGAGGTATAACATTAATTTGGTAGCAGAGGCAGCCTTAATGTTAATATTAAGTTTATTGAATCTTGTGGTTTGATTGATTGACAAAAATTGGTTGAGTTATCCTCAATTCCATGGGATAAGACAACACATAATAAAGCATTTAGGTCTCGACACACCTTCATTTTTGATGTAAGGTTTATTGATTATTCTGTACCTCGAGGGAGTATTCGGATTCATTTTCGAAATTGTGGATGAAGTCATTGTTATTCCGATCGATTTCCACACCAAAATAACAAGCATTCTGATCACCAACTACGTATACATTTTTTAGGATAGGTTTGGAGTGTATATTTCCCACTTTGATCTTCAGTGTCGAAAACGATATCTCATTCACTTCAGTACTCCGGAATACTAAACATTGTTCCGGGTAAATTGATACTCCATTCTTGGTCTTGAATTGTTCCTGACTCAGACTGTTCTCCACGTTGTCCTCTTCGTCACCCCACCTGATTACGTTAACATTATGCTATTTAGGTTCATGTTCATTAGACAATAAGATCTAAAAATAGAAAGATTTAGATTGTTATCAAAATGAATACACTGCAACAACGGCAAGACCAAAAGGCCCCATCCAAGATGGGGTGGGGCACCCCATCCTTAGATTATGTAAGATTATGATAAATTAGGTTAGGTTTGTGGCTTTTTAGTCTGTCCGCTGCAAAAAGGTATACGGAGATCATCAACAGCATTTTCGTAAATATGACATTTGCATTTTCGTAAATCACACCGACATTATCGTAAACGTGCACTAACAATTTCGTTAACCATTGGATAAGTTGACATATGCAATTTCGTAAACATGATGCATCATTTTTATAAATATGAGGAAACGTTTTCGTAAATATGAAGCGACATTTTTGTTTCATACGGCAATCGCTGATTCTCTGATTTGCATATCCTAACCTAATTACGTTATTAATATTCCACTGCCACAATGATTTCAATCACATTTGGTAATGTTGTCTTTCACGTTTAGCTTAATATGTGAATTAACATTCGTCGGTCGGGAAATATTTTTAGGTTTCGGTTATGAGTTGTACCTCTGTAGACTCGTGATGGAAGTATAGTCAGACCTCCCACGTTCATTTGCTCGACTCGAAGTTTGAGCTGAAGTTGAGCCTTTTGTATTGCAACATATGATCCATTGTCTTTCGAATACAAAGAGATTAATGTGGTAGCAGAATAATAATAACATTTTTTGGCAACACTACTGAGCTATGTAGTATGTATGTTATATGGGGTGTACTGCCTCACTACAGAGTGATAGTAATGGGCGCAGGCCTCAATTACAACGAGTCACTATTGTGGGACTTTTGTCGGAAGTGTAATAGCCCAACAAAGACAGCTGATCAAAGCTACTGCCGTACGCTCGCACATAGGAGGTATCCATCTGAACGCCCTTACAGTTGCTGGTTTCGTGCTTAACCTTTGTCTTAATTCCACATTTACAACTCAAACACTCGACTTTAAACAGCCCTCGGGCATTTCACCCAGCCAAAGACTCAAACTGGCAGTGGAAGCCCATATTGATTAGTCAGACGAATGATTGTTCCACCAAGCCAATGTCGCTGTGGGTTAACACTGAGCTGTTATAGGTCTGTAAGTCTGTACAACAACACTATCTAGCCTGGCAGTGATAAGAGCGTATTTAGTAGCTGGTGTTTTCCAGCGGCCACAATGAGCAATTATTTTCCACTCATTTATAATGGAGACTAGAAACCCTCTTACACCTCAAATTTTAGCCTGGCTTTTCATGTTAAAAGGAGGAGTAGGATTGGTTTCTAGTCTCAGTTATTTTTGACTTTTGAGTAGGTTCATTGTTGTGGTCCCTCGTAATATTTAGTCCACTACCACGGTCAAAGATACTTCGACTTGGGCAAACTTCTTTATCACAACACTAATATGTGACATCTTTTTTTTTTTGATTTTTGGGTATAGCCATGGGCTATGCGGCATGACCCATGAGCAGCTTTTCGCCACCTCCTAGAGACTTACCATGGCACTCATGTGCTCAGCTCAGCTGCAAGATAAGAGCCACCGCTGCACATTGGGAATTCGAAGTAGGGAAAAAAGACATTTACACTACACAGCTGAGTACAGAACCTTTCCATTCCCGCTCGAGCTTAACAACGCAAATCCCTACTTAAATATTTCAAATTGGTTTTTTGATGTATGTCAATTCGGGTCAGAGCAATGATATAAACATAGTTAGAATCGTCTCGTTGTAATTGGCAACACATGTAAGTTAAAACAGGAGACGACCAGAGATGCTCCATTGCTCCCGTTATGACTAATTGAAATTCGCATATTTAACATAAATATGGTAGGTACTTTGGAAGCTATGCTCCGCCGCCTCTTTCTAGCGTGACTAAAACAATTATAAAGCAGGGCCCATTGTGCGCTTGCATCACTGTGACTTGCACTTTTACAAACAGTTTAAATAATCTCAATGCCAATAGCGATGGTATACGATAATTCCTGAGATTGTTTACGATATTGTTAATGAAAGTTTACAATATGTCCATTGCAGTTTACGATAATGGAAACAGAGGTTTACGAAATATACCACGTAATTTACGAATGGGCTTCTTCCTTGGTTTACGAAAGTGCTTTTGATGAAATCTTCTAGAATCTGCAACAGATATGAAAATTGTCTAATGTAATGCGTATAGAATTAGTAACGTCTGAATTTCTTTCTGAATTACTTGCATTGAAGCCATATAAATGAAAATAATATAATCTTAACCATAATGATTTTTAAAAACCTGGCTGGGATTTGATTATTGTTTCCATTTCGTCCACGGTTGAGTCGCTTTACGTTTATCGCTCGCCATGAAAATGGGCCTTGTTTAGATTCGATGGCAGTTCCGGAAACTTCGTCAGAAATGCCTAACTTTACATTTCCTTCCACCACTTGGTCTTCGAAATAGATTTCATTAAATGCGTCGATACATAAACAGTTATGTTTTCTGGTAACTGTTCCTTTAAATGTACTCTGCTTAGTTGGTTCGGCAACTTCTGGAATTCCAGTGACGCGGTGAGGGACATATTCACCTTCCCGGACAATAATTCCATCAAATCTCAAAGTCAATCTAAGGTAATCTCCTGTGGAAACAAATCAATACTTATTTTAAAATATAGTTAACTCACTGAATGGGAAATATATTTGAATAGACGTTTTAAAAAGATTAAAAAAGTCTTCCAATTTTGAAAAATATAAATATTGTAGAAATTGTAGTAGACAGGAATCTTTTTCTATCTTAGAAAGAATGGATTGAAAATGATTTAGGCAAAAGGAATGAAATCACTCCTAATCAGCTTTAAGAATATTTGGGCTGCGTAGAAAATTGACTTAAAAATGGAAAAGGAATCGGAATCATTCTTTAACCCTATTCTTCCCAGGTCATAAAATCAACGTTAATGCCCAAGTGGTCCATGCATGGATGTGCATTGTGATTGCACGTGTGCATTGCTTGGGAATTTTTGACCACCAGGGTTCGGAGCACGGTTTAATAAATAATATGCCCCACCAACAACACTGTCCACCCATGAACTCACACTCAGGGATTCTGAAACCCTCACTGTCCATGGATGGGCCAGCTTGGGCATCAACGCAGAAAAGTGGTCCCACTTTTCAGTTTTTTAATTTTATTTTGACTTAAATATCAACTGATTTTAAGGAAATTTTCTACATAAGGAGAGAAATGCATTCTTGACAAATACAAAAATCCTTGAGGTTGTAAGGCATATCTGCTCGAAGCTAGGATAGAAAAAAAGACCCAAAATCCATGGATGGACCACTGCGGGCATTCTAGGGTCAATGAAATAGCAAAAAAAATCATTTCCACCCCAATAATTGCAGCCACATATCAGTTCGTTACGAACTAATGTGGAACTGGAATACAAAATTTATTGTGAGTTTAATTTTTAAAGTATTTAAATAGTCTAATTTGTAGTAACGCAAATTGCTGCTACTTTTATTAGAAATGAATAAAAATTTTCAAAAATGCCGCTTGCCTCTAACTGGTTTGAAGTTTATGAGCCGGCGGTCAACTTCCCGACTTACTTCCTTGTCGAGTCCTCCTTTTACGATAATAAAATCATTTCTCCTATCTGACTGTTCGACAATTGTGACAAACACCTGCAGTCTGCGCCGTTCTTTCCCAGCTAAGGAATCTTCGAAACGCTCTACAGAGGTGACGATCCAATTGTTGTCCGTAGAACATTTCTTTGCTTCAAAAATTACTTCGTCCTGGTCTTTGACTTTGCTAAAAGTTCCAAAAAACTGATTTCTCTTGAAGTCGAATTCTCCACTTATAGAGCATGTCTCTGCGTCAGCATTCAATAAAACGCCGATTCCTTTTAAAAACTTCGTGTCCTTTAGAAGTTTATGCTCCTCAATTTCTCGGGCGATCAAATCTTCCTCTTTGTCTTCATCCGCCTCCGCTGTGGTAAAAAAACTCCGAAGATAGTTGAAGCCAGAGTTCAACATTTTGTTTCGATAGCCCGTGAGTTTAATACGGACAGCAATCACCTAATCCACCAGACACCAGACAGGCATCCCACCACAGCAATCTGTAATTAAATACATACAAATGTAACAATGACGAACTGTTAAAATATTTAAAAATATGCTAATTTCCCAAATATATTACTTGAAATTAATTTACTTTGTAATTTTAAACCTCAAACTCGATTATAGACTGAATTGAAACGACAAGCCTTCACGCCTTCACCGTAACTTTCTATCTAACTCGGATATGAAGCGCTTCTGCATCTTGAAACTGTATACGTACCACTTCGTGCCAATACAAATAATATGCATGATGCATGAGCACGCGGTTTTTACCGCTTACGTAAAAAAGATGGGCACGAAGAAGTTATAGCTATATTAATGTTGTTAGTTATAGCTATATCAATGTCCCCCAAAGCACTTCAAAGCAGTTTACCCGAAGTCCATCACATGCAATGTGCTTTTGTCGGGTGCCTTCCTACGTTACCCGACAAAGGCACTTTGCCAATAATGGAATTCGGGTAAACTGCCTTGAGGTATATTATTGCAAATATTAATTGTATATATAACCCTGTGCGGTAAAACGTTTAAAAGCTTATTCGAAAGGTAACATGTCATTGTTTAGTGATATGTAACAACGTTTAAAGATATTTTGTTCAATCACGTACGTATACTTCCCATATCTAGGTTCACATACGAATTCACACCACAATCTCTCTCTCTCCTCCGCCTCACTTCTCTTTCTCTCCTCCGCCCCACGTCTCTCTCTCTCTCCTGTTTCCTCCGCCCCACTTCGCTCTCCTTCTAGTATTCTGGCTCCTCCGCCTAACTTCTTTCTCTCTCCTCCACCTCATTTCTCTCCCGTATCCTCCACCTCACTTCTCTCCCGTATCCTCCACCTCACTTCTCTCCCGTATCCTCCACCTCACTTCTCTCCCGTATCCTCCACCTCACTTCTCTCCCGCATCCTCCACCTCACTTCTCTCCCGTATCCTCCACCTCACTTCTCTTCTGTATCCTCCTCCTCACTTTTCTCCTCACTTTCCTCCACCTCACTTCTATCTCCTCCACATCACTTCTCCCTATCCTCTACCTCACTTCTCTCTCTTCTCCGTCCCACTTTTCTCTCTCCCTCCGCCTCCTCACCTCTATTCTACAACCATTTGCCTATCTCTGCTATTTTATACATGCGTTTGACATCCATGGTTTATTCCTAAGAGCTGCATTTCTAACTATACCAGGCTTTGGCTGCTTCGCCGGTCTTTACCCAAATTCAGCCAGGATTTTTAGAAGAGTTTAATATAATTTAATTTCAGAGCTTGCTTTTGGACAACATTGTTTAAGAAATGCATCCACGATGATTCCCTCCACCCCCTTTTCTACTTGACCCAAACTGAGTGCCCGGCTCGGTGACATAACTTTGTAATATAATATTACATCAGGTATATTTCAATGACACTATTTTCAGATTGGGGAAAATCCCTTTAGGCGAAATTCGGTATGTATTTTGTATGTTATGTACAAAGTATTTTACTTACCACACTTATGACTTCCACATAATTTCTGTGGCTGTCATTTGATCAAATTTTAAAAATAAGATATTCTTTTGTAAGCAGTTATATCTTACGATAAGACGCGGTATAGGTGAATAAAATAAACTTGGAAAAATAATAATTCTGCTTAAATTTGTAAGAGAATTACAAAGAAATATTAAAGTTTATTGTTTTTATTAAACTTTACCGTCGGTCCAGTCCAAGACTCGTATTCAAAATTGCCACTCGTCCGCCCCATTCTTCCAGCTAAAAGTAGAACCGCCTCGGGCATTCTTTCAGGATCGAACTCGCAATGTAGCATAGCTTGTAAAGTGGTTTACGTTTATTTATGAATGCTCGGTTATGTTGTACAACTTTTGTTCATCACGCACATATTAAATATCTGTATTATGAAATAATTGTCAGAAAACATGGAATCTTAAAATGCGATTTGGAAACAAGAATAACAAAAGCACTGAAATTGAAGAAATATTCTAGAGGAATTTTCGTATGGTTAGTTTTACATTTTGAACTGGTGAGAGGAGAAACATTATGACAACTTAACTGAAAATGTTTTTTAGAAAAACTACAAAATGAAAATCATTTGCTTCAAATTGTAAATATATATAGTAAGTAGTATGATTTATAAACTATGTGAATATTAACCATGACTACTTTACCAACTAACAACGTTATTTACATATTTATTGGGGACACGGTAAATATACGCAGAGATAGATAGCCTTGTTCATATGATTACATTATCAACTACATTAAAGGCATAATCTCATAAATTTTTGTATTAGGTAGTTAAAGATGTCTAATTGAGCTTAAGTCAATTGAACATTAAAACTATATGGGATGAGTGTTAGATAAAACATTTTAAGAATACAAAATGGATTTTAAAAGAAAGCTGAGAGGTACAATAAATTCCGACAATGTATGTATTTATTGATATTTTCAAAGTATAGTCGGGGCCATTTTTAAATATCGGTATAAATTATTGTTTGGTGATATCAAAGCAAATACGTTTGCAATATCGCGATCGAATATAATAGCTACCGATTACATATAAAATAAATACCATCTATATATATAATCATTGTAATATAGTTTTTAGTTCCAAAACAATATTTCTTCAACTGAAAATGTACATGCAACAATGGTTGAAGTCTATATTCTTTGGGATAAACATTTCAAGCCGTTTACAATACTGTATATGGCCACAAAACTTGTAAACAAGGTCAAACACTTATATGTCACTTTCTGTCTCATTTTTTAGATTAAAAGCTCTAGGTTACAGTAGATGACAGAAAAATGACATAAATCGATCATTAAACTTAAAGGAAACAGAAAATGACAGAAATTTTGACAGCGTAACAACCGTTATAAGGAGCTAATGGGATTTACCGATAGAAATACTACTATTAATTGGTTTATGCCAAAGAATAAACTCCAACGGTAATATTAACGTAACTAATTGGATTGTACATTGCTCTATAAAAAATTTTAGTACTTAAGAAATAGTTAAAACGGTACCTAACAATTTTTTTAAAATTGGGCCAATTTTAAGTCATGTTCCCAATATCATGTGCTGGTAGGTTAAATGACGTTGTAGTACCGACTGTGAAATAAATCTCATAGGACACACCGTACATGGAAAGGGTCGTTCACCAATATGCAAAGTGACGTGTTTCTCGAGAGTAGTGTTAGTCCCAAAAGACTTCTCACAAATGTTACAAAAGTAAGGCTTTAGGTTAGTGTGCTTGCAGATGTAATGTTGAGCACATTTGAACTTAAAATAGAAACGTTTTTGGCAAATACTGCATTCGTAATTTCCACTCGTATCATGAACGGTTCCCCAATGCTGTCGGAATATGGTCAAGCGTTTCAAGACTTTATCACATTTTAAGCATTGGAATCCTTTCGCGGTTTCTGTAATTTAATAAAATTAAATAAATAAATTTTGGAAGTTTCGGTAAAATTATTACGTGTATTATTTTTACCTTTGAACCCTTGTTTTAATTCATTTTCATAATTCGGATGTTTTGGCAATGTAATTACATTTCCGGGTTGGATTAGTTTATATATTGGGTCTGGATCTTTCCCCATTTTGTTATCTGACCTGCAAAGACAATATTATATATCATATTATTATTCTAACAATTTTATTAGCAACCGTAGCGGAAAAGTTGCCATTTTAATCACAGAAAATTGCATACAATGATCATAAAAAATAAACACAATAGCGTTTAATCATAGTTTAGTACAAAAATAGATTCCTGCTTCATGCTTTGCTATTTTTGTTATAATAAGCCAAAATAGTTTCGCTATTTAATGTAAAACCACACCAATATAAAAAAAATTAAAACCGAATTTTTGGAAGTTTTCGTTCGCTATTCATTTTAGATACCGATAAGCTGGCTTAAAGCCAATTTTAAAAATCAAAAGTTTTTGCATCACTTTAAGAAAAAGCAACAGTGTATTTCCTAGTGAAAAAGTTGAAATACCTTCATTAAGTGTTCTAAATTGTAATTAAGTTACGCAAGGAAGTATTCCGCTTATGCAATAATTTATTTTAGGAAAAAGGATTTCAACAATATTTAATGAAAAATTAAATACCCAAAGTCCATTTCTTCGTTGTTTACTTCTACTGTTGCAGCAGTAAAATTAGAGTGTTCAGAGTCATTTATGTAGTCTCTACTTTCTTCAACCTCACAAACATACGAATCTTCAGTATCAAATGTAAAAGGCAAAACTTTGATATCAAGCTTTTCCAGTACGGGAATTTCCATTGGCGTTTCTTCACCGTCCGGGTATTCAATATACGCACTCATTGAATCTTCTTCGACGTTCTGTACTGGTTGAGCTATGCTGACTGGAATTTCAGAACTTTCAATGTTGTTATGATATTCAACATGTTCCACTTCTGGACAGTCTTCCATTCTGTTGTTAAGTTCTTCGCTTGCGGACATTCCTTCTTTATTAGAATGTTCCTTTTTTATATGGCGCTTACTACTTTCAGCACTATAGAACTTCAAGTGGCAGATTTTGCATTGATACTTTCGAATACCAAAGTGAACCCCTTCCAGGTGTTTAACAATCTGGCCCCGACTTATAAACTGTCTTCCGCAGAATTTACACAGATATTGGCCTTCTGCAACTACATTTGTAAAATATTAAATTAGACAGAGTTACACATCAAATGAGTGGAACAGAACTGTCTCATGTAACATTATAGGGCTCTAAACCCAAAAGATCTATTAAGTTTGACATTCCATTAATTTCCATTCATTGTCTGAAATGTTTATTGTTTTAATCAAGCATTCAAATACCAAATCAATCAAAAATAGTGGAATGAAACGTACTTGTAATTTGTTCGTCAACGTTAGGAACCACTTTGGCTTTAATAACTTTGACATCGGGAAATGACGATAGATCCACCTTTTTACGATTGGAACGGCTGCGGCTTCTGGCTGGAGGTAGCTCAATACCATTTTGTCGTAATTTTTCGCTATGTACTGTTCTAACATGGTATACAACTGGATGTCTTATGTGATTTTTATATTCACAAAATTCACATTTGTAGCGGTTAAATTTCAGATGGACCTTCTTCTGATGTACTATCACAGTATTGCGATTTTTGTACCACGTGGAACAAATCGTACACTTGTATTTGTTATTCACTTCTGTCAATAAATGGTACAAAAAGAAAAATGATAACATAGTTCTATATTATGTTTTTCACTCAATTGCAAAACTGATTCAAAAAGATTAAAAAAATTAAATAATTATTATAATATATGGCTTAACTACTAAATACTAAAAATGATTTACTTACTCATTATTCCTCCAGGAGGTAGAGGAGGCATGGTATCTTTTGCTATTTTTATCACACCATCTGCAGAAGTCATTTTTGCGCTGCAAGAAAAAAAGAATGTAATAATTGGGCAAATCAGTGAAAATTTGGCACTTGGGCAGTTGAGCGGTTTGGCTAACTTTGCCAAAGTGCCCAACGGGAGGTGAAGTTTGGCAGTGAATTACGGACTGTGATTGGTGGAGAGCATCTGGAAAGACTTTACGCGACTGCCAAGCTAAAAGGCAAGTGTAAATATTTGTGCACTTGGTCAAATACCACTTATTATGACTTCAATACCAAAATTACTCACAAAGCACTATATTCGAGCGATAAACCAAAGTAAAAGCGTTTGTAGTCATGGACATGGAGATAGTCGTCTTAGGGCAGTATGCGTAATGACGGGTTATAGTGAGTCCAAAATGTGACCCCGGTGGAAGACCATGGTAAGTTGCCAATAGTTACATTGCTATTGCAATACAAAAAGGTTAACCCTAGGTTGTACTAAGGTAAAGCTTTAGACTATTTTGTGACTCCGGGTTAGAAGTAACCTCTGACTCGCCATTATGCATACTGCTATTAATTTTACATGAATTCAAACAAATTGATTTAAATGGACTTGGCAAGTCAAATTAAAAAATATCGAAATTGCAGTTTGGCAAACATATACTGCGCATGCCTCAGAACTGCAACTTTTAAGATTGCCAACTAGCCTAAAGTCCACTGATTATCCCAAATATCTAGAAAATAAAGGAAATTTTAATAGTTCAAAAAATATAGTGAGCAGACCTTCGAGACTTTTCGATAGACTTTTCGATTTCGGCTGCAATTTTTGCTCTTTCCATTTTATGCGATGTTACCATGTGATGGGCACAATCATTTCTTTGATAAAATTGCTCGTCGCAATATTTGCATTGGAATCTCATGATCAATTTGTGTTTGCTATTACAGTGACTGTTAGCTGAGTAATATGTAGCAAACGTAGTACGGCAGATTCGACAGGTATATTGCTTTCCGTCATCTACGATATAAATAATTCATACATTATTAACATAGAACTAAATATTTCAAAAAATTAGTAAAATTAATAATTATTCTGTACACTGAAAATAATATTCTCTTTCTTCTTCTGTCAATGGTAATATTCGATCTACAAGATCAGGATCCAGAACTATTATCTCCTCATTTTTCACCAGATTGAATATGGAATTTTCAGTCGGAGTTCTCCATTTCGACGAGTTTCGATATACATTGTCAACACTAAAGTAGTTATAATAAACACCATGAATTATTTTGTACACAAACTTTAAATTAAACTGAATTATAATCTGACAATCCGTATATCCGGTACTTACATATCGATTTTAATAAGTTGAATAACAGGAGTGAATTCTGTAAAAATATTCAAATGTATCATAAATAAAACTTATATTGTTATTATTTCTAATATTTTAACAACAAGTGTTCACAAATCTTACCTTTCACAGCTAACTTTCGAAAATAATTTGCTTTTTGAGCAATAGAAATTGATTTCGGCAATGAGTCAGAATTTTCAATTTCAGAAGTATTTGTATTTGATAATAACAGCTTTGTTTTAAATTTGAATAGCAATTTGTCAAATTTTACTTGGGTGTCTTCAAAATCTAGTTTATTAAAATGTAAATCCATTGCGAGGGAAGAACAAGAGGCACATAACATTGGCAAGTCCGAGTTCGAAGACTCTTTCCATCGGTCCCACTGACTAACTTTAAGCGAACGAGATACTGAATCGAAAACTTCAGAAGATAATTGTATTTCACTTTCATCGAAATATTTACTGCAAATTACACATATATTATTTTCTTCCATTGGTTCACATTTGATAACCAGAGGTTTTATAAAAGGTGTGTCGTCCTTTTGAATTACAACTTCGTTTTCATCGGCAACATTGCGTAGATAATTTGATGTGGAACAAAACTTGGCCAGCGAAAGTGGAGTTACGTTTTCAACGTTGCGATGTAATTTAATAACATGTCTCTTGCAATCAATTCTTTTACTGTATTTCAAATTACAATACTTGCATTTATACCGCCTTATTTTTCTATGCACAGCGTCGACGTGACGACAGATGGGTCTACCTACTTTTACAACAGTTAGACAAAGTTTACACAACAACTTGTCACCAACATCTGAAAAATTTGATAATTAAAAACGTTAGTAATAAAATAATAAATAAGTAAAGTAATAAAGTAATATTCAAACTGTTAGTCACCGAGTATATAACTGTTTCCTTCTTCTCTTGACAGAAGAACAACTTCTTTAGTTTCACTAAGGTCAATAATACCATCATCTGGCTCATCAGTCTTGTTTACGTTCTCCAGTCTTGATAGTGTGACAACAGGATTCCAATCTGTACCAAAAACAACAAATTCAAATTGTGAATAAAATAAATAGCTACTTATGAAACTAATTTTGCTTTAAACAGTAATTATTATTGTACCTCTAACTGCACAGCTTCGATAATACTGAATTTTAGTAGTAGTAGAAACATCATTAGACGAAAATAAATCTGGAACTACAGCATGGAGATTTCGATTTTCAACGGATATTGAATTAAGAATTACCGTTTTAACTTTTGCAACATTTTCCTTAATTTCATTTTTTATTATGTTTAAGTCTTCGTCAAAAACAGACAATAGGGCGATATCGTCAGCACAGGTGGAACAAAAGTTCGGCAAATCAAACCGACCGTCCCATTTCCATTTGTATACGTCGCTATAAAACTGTTCTTCAATATTCAAGACGCCCATGCAGCTGTCGAAAAGAATTTTGCTGTTAACTATTGATGTTGGTATATCATCTGTTTTGATTTCGAAACTTTGTTGACAAATTAAGCAATTCCGAATCTCGTTATCCATTTTACTGACTCGTTTGTCCTTTCATCCTTAGCTTTTCTTCATTTCTTCCAGCCTAATAATGAATAAAATAAACAGCATCCGTTTACACGTAATACACCTTGATGTTTTCAATTTCTAGAGATGATTCTTTCATATAATATAAAAATAGAAAAACATTATTATTAATATACCTAACCTACGTGTGTTGACCCACCACCCAGTACCAAACAAAAAGTGCGCAATGTTTCATCGGATCTTTAACGGACATGACCTAAAGGTCACGTTTCCACCCTCCCCATCCCCTAACCTAACATAACCTAAATGAAATAAACATAATGACCAATTTTAGGTGTAAAACCGGTGGAATGTCATTTTGCCCCATACCCCGGTCGGGTGTGGGTGTGGAGAGGGTGGAAACGTGACCTTCAGGTCATGTCCGATGAAGATCCGATGAAATATTGGGGGGTCAGGTCTAAATATTCCGAGATATAGTGGTGCTGTGGGACTTGGAAATTTGCGCACCGTTATGTCCAATCAACCCAAAAGTGCCTAACCGCGTAAAATTCTATATTATCTTACCTTCTTTATTCAAACCGCCCACAATTAGTAAATTTTGTAATCATTCAAATAACATGAAATTGTGACAAATATCGTTTTACCTATGGGACATTTGAAAATAGGAAAAGTTCAAAGTTTTGACTTCAACTGAAGTGAAATGTTAAAGTTTTACACGGCAGGAAATCTTTGCGGTTTAAACCTTCCTGTGCTCTTCGCAATATTATTTACGCAGCATATATCCTTCTGTCCATATAATGTGTTATAGTTGATTTTCAGAATTTTACATCTCTACCTATCTACCGTCATGTTCCTAATAGTGCCCCGAGAGTGCCCCCCAGCCTGACAGATTTTGCAAAATGTGAATAGAGATGTTAATGTTTCAGAAACAAGCATTTGCTGTGCAAAAACCTTTTCATTAATTTATTGCAATCAGTAATTTGTAGAGCTGTTCAAAACCCAACTGAATACCTATTCTTTTTAATCAAATAAGTTAGTACTAAGGGCTTCATTTCTTTGATTTATCAATGCTCATTTTTAGAAATTAGCAACCCTTAGATCCAATTTCTGGAAACGCCCTTGGAAGTTGGCATCCCTGTCACCGGTCACGTTTTTGAAAAATCTGTTGTGACCCTCGGCCACCAACTGAACCCACGCAGTACCGTATTTAGAAGTCGATTTCGGAGGGGGCAATGACGTCATAAACATATTTGTATTAGGCATAATCGCGCGAAGCGCGGAAAATTTTGGCTTATTTCGTCTAAAATGAGTCAAAAACAGCCTAAAAATCGAAATTTTTTGGCATTTTGAGGAAAAATTTTCCCTTTTCTTGGATTTCGGGGGGGAGGCATTTGCCCCCAATGCCCCCCCCCTCAATACAGCCTTGGAACCCAGCCATTATGTGAGACCCCGCCTTATAATTTATTGGAATGCTAAAATTGTTAACTAAAATATTAAAACTAAATATTAGCACAATTTGTGACCCGGCAATTATTTGGGATCCGGCCTTTATTTGAACACGGCCTTTAGCTGAGCGAGCCCGGCTACTATTTAGGGTATTACGGTAGTATTGTTGACGTTGTTAAGAAGATCAGCACGTGGGACTACAAACTACAAACTTACAATGAGTTTGAAATAATAAGACAAGCAGGAAGGGCGATGGCCGATAAGGTTTAAAGCGATAATAATAAATATTAACAATTAATAAAAACAATTTTTCCTCTTCCCTCGTTACTTTAATTGTATTATAATACCTAATAATACACGTTCTGTCTGAAATTTTCCTGCTTAGATCCAATTAAAAAAAATCCTTTTCAAAATCCCTGTTTTTTAATTGAAAGTATCCATTAAAAATGATTTTAATTTTTAGTTGTAGGCTCTCTTCAGAGTTCAGACTAATCGGTTCGCTATCATATAACATTCATCATGTATCTTCGTGAAGCCAAGGTAAATTGAAAAATAATTATGTAAAATGATTTAAGTTTGAAGTTTGTTTTCCAATCCAAAATTCAACCAAAAATTTCAGGGGAAAAAATGATAAACTTAATGGATTGAAATATTTGGTACGATTGAGAAACAAATATTTAATGCGGTGCAAACCTCTCTGTGTTTGTGAGAAACCCCTATCTATTAGATTGATATGAGAAAATATCAAAAAAATCGCCCCTGGATCCCGTTTAATTATATTATTTGTTTTGCAGAATCTTTTATTTTACTGGGCAGAAAATGCAACTACAACAGAAAAAGTATCTCTGTTTGGATTAACAATCATAGTTTTGGGATTGACACACAGAATGTTGACCTACCTAGATACATTTCTGGAAAGGAAAGTGAAGGAACTGGAAACAAAAGATATGACAGCACATCCCAAAAAGAAATCGGAAGAAAAGCAACGAAAATCAAAAGAAACTAGAGATTTGAAAGTAAAGTGGTGGGAGGAGTACGACGAAGATAAAACTGTCAGTCTTGACTGTGATTTTGTTCACTTACTAAACCAAACGGGAATCCAAAGCATACGATTGGCAACTGTTGCGATCTGGAATTTTAAGGGCAAGAAGGTTTATGAAGGAAAAGTTTTTCATCCCCCAGGATCGTTTATCGTTGACAGGCAAACACATTTTTATTTCAATAAATAATTCTTACAAAATGAGAAATTTGAAATAAAGCGCCCATTTGTATCGAATAGCACGCATAGTTACTTTATTTGAAATAGATATGATATAAATGTCTTGTTTATTTCAAAAATTTAATTTTTCAAGGGTAGTGAATGTGAAATATTTCAAAAATTTCACTTATTTCTGAAAAATATTCTACTTGCTATTTTTGTTTACAGGCAAACTATCAACGAAAATAGCTTCACAGATGGCAACAACCTGTCAGATGTACAAAACGACGTAAAGAATATCTTAAAGGGCAAATTAGTGATTGTTTTTGGCGGTCGTCTTGATTTTCATTGCTTAAATATTGACCCGAACGAGTTGGATATTTTTGATCTGCAGTCCGTTTATTATTTCATTGTAAGAACATTTAAATTACTCTCTACTTAGAAGGGGCTTGAGGTTGAAATGAAATTTTCCAAAATGTCTAGCTACGCCTGCCCTTGCTCAAAATAGGTACCGAGTTCAAACGCAAGGTCAAACTTTCGAAGTAAGAGAAACTTTGTTGGTTGAATTGGATCTGAGGAAGTGGGATAAGGATACAACAAACAACAAAAGACTTACAATTTTTTTTCGAAGGCAATATTTTATTCGACTTTTTTGGGAGGCAGTTTTTTTGATATTTAAAATGTTTTCGATTGCCTACCGTCACTTTTTTGCGCATTTATCTGCCTATACTCATACGAAATGTCATTCCAGGCATAGGTCCGAAAAACGCATAGTGATAGTATATTAATCGTATTTTGGAACCTCAAAATCCGACTACGGCTTCAGCTTAGCTCTCAAGCGTCCCACTAAATAATAATTGCAGTTGGCTGAAAACCTCTTTCGTTTTTGACCTAATTAGTCGTCAAGTCATCTAATACGGGCTGCAGAAGGAGTGATAGATTGGTGATCTCATTGACTTGTACGTAGCCAGTTTCATCGAGGTGTAGTGTGGCAGTAAATAACATCTACGATAACACATTCGCTCTATAAAAAATTATTTCATCATTTCAGGAAAAATATCCTTTTTTATTTAGATTAAAAATGAGCACTGTCGCCCCCACCGTGTAAATTCGTACCTGTCTTTTGAAAATTATTCTAATCTAATTTGTATTGTAGGAAAGTGGTCCTAAGGGGATTATTAAAAAGGAGCATAGTTTGCCGTCGGTGTATTCGCACTACTTCAAAAAAGACATTCGTCGTCGTGGGGTGCACTCTGCAGCTATGGGTGCTAAAGCGACAATGCTTGTCTTTAGATACGGCTATCTACAAGACTATGAAAACGGGGTTGAAGCGTGGCCTGATGGTCGCAATGATATAGAACGAATCCAAGAATCCAAAAAACTGTCATCCAAATCTTTGGAATAAAAATCAGAATTGATGGGGGCTTCTACAGTGTAAACTGGTGGATAGCAATTCTTCTACTGGATTTTCCCCGAAGTAAATCCTAACTAATCGGAGACATGAATACCCCATTGCGTCCGATGGTGAGTTAAATATAAGTAGTAAAATAAACCATATCAAATGCATGTAAAAAGATAGCGGAGATAATCAGGCTTTACAATGTACATGACAATTTTAGCGATGATTCCATTGACCTTTGACCTGAATGACTTCACCTTGACCTTAACGAATTATCTTACGAACGAGATATCTCATGACGTTCTGCAATGTTGAGAACTAAAGTTACACCAGTTTGAACCCCACCTAAAAGCAGAGAGGGTGTCCAATTTTGCCAATTTTCAAACTTGACTTCACTTTTCATCCCTAGATTACCTTCAGTTTTAACTGATAATCTCAAACGGTTCTTGAGTTAACCTGTTAACAAACATTAAACATACAGAACGGTCATGCCTAACAGCACCTCCGCTACTTAATAATGCATAAGTAGCTACCGTTGTTGGAATCGGAATTATAACCTTGTGAGCCAAAATTTCCATAAGCGAATATTGAAAGGTTTTTAGAAATTGGCAAAATTTTATTGATTATCTCTTTTCAACGCATGTCACTATTGAATTTATTCAATTTATATTTGCTAAATGCTAAATCTAATTCAAAGTTTATCTCATTGGTTTGATACAAATTCAAAGCAAATAAAATTGAAGTTGGAATTTCACGTAATCTGCCAAAAAATGGATCTAATTCCGATTCCAACAACTAAGTTGCCATGTTTGGCATAAATAAGCTAGTTATTTTCAGTTTTGTCAAAGCAACAGTTGGTTTAGAGTGACACCATTTTATAATATTTCAGACCCCTACCTCAAGTTTCGGAATGTTTTTTTTCCTGCCACTGAAAGAAAAATCAAAACTGAAACTGTTTGACCTTTTATATTGTACAACATCGTTTGATTGAACACCAATCCTCAAGCTCTGCCATTGTCACACTAAAATCAAGAAGTGCAACCACTAATGCAAATATCCAAGGAAGTCCTGACGGATGACGGAGAGTTGAATCGGACCGTCCAACGACGTAATATCATATAAGTGGCAGAGAACCCTAGTTCAAATCTTTATTTCCTGTGACACAAATTATCAAATAATGACTGATTATGCAAAAATACTTTTCAACCACTTAATTTCGGGAATCATTTATGTATTCAAATAATTTTAAGAAGACTGGGATTTTAATAGCCAGCAGTAAGTCTAGTCTAGAATGATCGTAATAAGCTTGAATGTTTTGTCAGTGCAGTTCTGTCTCTTCCATAATGAAATAATTTTCTTGTTAGCTTATACCCTATAAAGCGTACATTACATCTACTATTTAAAAATTAATGTATTTGTAATTGTCGATTGAAATTGAAGCTAGCTTTCTTCCAAATCAAGCCAATTCATTTAAAATTTATTCAAGTGCCGAATTTTTCAAATCATACCAGACCAATTGTATCTACGACAATCAGCACCCAAGGCAAGATAATCTCAAACAAAGCCGAGTCGAGTCCCACCCAAATCCAATACGATGTAGATAGTCACAGTATTTATTACGCACATGGGTGTATCTAGTAAACGGATCTGGGTGGTGACGGTGCTACTAATTTTTACAAATGAAATAAGTATTGCATTAATCAAACAAATTAAGTCTTTACTACTGATTTATTGGATTTAATTTGATAACTGTATTAAGTGTGGTTTTGAACTTTAATTCACAGAACTTAAAGTTAATTAAAAACTGAACCTAGAGGAGCTTTAAAAATTTCTTAATTACTGATTTCAATAAACTAAATACTTGGTGAGATTTTTGCAAAGCAAATCGACACCTTATTCCCCATTCACTTTTTAAAATAGCTAATTTTGTCATTTCATTGAAATCGACATCTAATTTTCTCCCTTCATGCAAATCCAAAATCAATCCTTTTGTCAATTCCCTTAAATCCACATCTTGTTGTAGGTGAACTCGTCTAAAGCACTTTCCACAATTGACGAAGGTGAACTCGATCAATGATGTTTTCGGTCATTATAATGATGATCTCGAAAATTACAATGCAATGGTGATCTCGATTATTATGTACAATGATGATCATAATAGGAAAGGAGAAATCAATAATATTAATTTTGTTGACGAATGGTCTTTTAACGAACTTTTATTTATTTTATTTAGCAATTTAAAAGTAAAATCAGTCAACTTTTCTTTCACCGTGCCTTCCTTCCCTGGTTTTTGAAAATCATCGAGTATGTTACATTGACGTCGAGACAAAAGGGTATTGAAAACAACAATCATCCCAAATAATGAATGTATTTAAAATTCTCATATAAAGTCCTAACTTTAATTGGGCATTTTCTTTAATGGCAAACTGGCATAGCTCGTATAATGAACTTCGTCTTGTTCATAAGAAGTCGTCAAGACTAAATATGTCGATTTCATATAGGGGACTTTCTTAATAACTCCCAAGTACTTGTTGAATTGAATTGAGGTTTTATTAGTATTCTCGTCGAGCCGAACGGCCCATAGAATATGAAGAAAATTACAGTACAGATTATTATTCCGAAGAGCGGAAAATTATACAGTTAACCACTTACAGTTATTAATTCCCAATTACTTGTTAAAAAGTCACCAGGGACTAACTTTTTTATAATCCGACAGCACCGGTAACGGCAACACCGCACCGGCAATGAGGTACTGATTGTTACTCTAAGTTGATTTAAAACTAATTTTGATGATATTATAGTCTGCCTTCGGGAACTTAAAAACAATGATAGAAAGTCTCCGTGACTTTCTAGTAAAGCAAGTACTTATGGAATTTGTAAGGGAAACTAGAAAGTCCCCTATAGATGCCGATTTCCTTTTTGTGAACGTCTTGAGGGACCCTCAGAGCTTAAGACAAGATTCATAATAATATGAGCCTATGGCCATAACATATCGGAGGAATATGCTCAATTCTCCCGATGCAATTATTTTATCAATTCATGTAATATCAGTTAAATTACATTCCGAACTGTACACGAACAGATAAATTGCCATTGCAAATACTCCAAGCTTGTATGTATGAATTTAAAGGCATTACACATTATTGGGACGGACGGTGGGCGAAATAAATAGTCATCTGTTCAGTTGCATCAGTTTCAACTTTCTACGTTGACCCTTTCCGAAGTTGATGGCCACGAAATTCATCAACTCTAAAACATGCATAAATAGCGCTGATTATTTATTTCGTCCTCCATCCCACCCAATGTGCATTATTCAGAATTACAAACATGAGGAACAAATTATCACCTTATCACCCAGCATTCAAAGCTCTATGTTAGACTAATTTTACTCTAAGAAGCAATGCTACGAATAACATCTGTATATGACTGAACAGTATAACTACTTTGTAATAACTGAATCTTTATTTATGTCACATCCGCTTAAATACATTCCAAGTTCAAGTTATGATTGTGACAATAGCATATTCTCACAGAATATTGCCTCTTTCTCTGTCCTAAATTCCTTATGCTTATTGTTTATGGTCTATGAATGTCTCACGGAATATAATGTTATCCGTTGTTGACTCGAGGGCAGGGTGTTACAGAAATAAAAGTCGACTCCCCTCTTTCCATGTGATTGAGAAGAATCGACTCATCCAACTGCACTTGTCTCTTTTTCTTAAAACAACACTACGAATATCAATGACACAATAATATTATCAATACTAATACTATTATTATTCTTAAAATTAAAAAAAAATTAAAATAGACGGAAATCTTATTCCATGAATCCTTGGCGAACTACTGCAATCCGAATCGACATAAGTATCACAGTGATTAGGAATAGGAATGCCCATAAGATTACAACAGAATGGTAGACAACCAAAAGTTTCATACAGAAACCGACAGAATAAATTTTGAAGCAGTCTTGGCTCACTAGAGCCAAGCCAATTATCCACATAACTGATAGAAACACCACGACCCTCTTTAGGTCCATTTCGTTAATAACTATTCTATAATGCCAGTGTTCTGGCCTCATCTTCCGGCTTACACTATCTTAATTTATTATTCAAGGAATAGGTTGGTGCACTAACTCTCTCCCTTTCCGCCTATCTGTATAAGCGCTGAATAATACAGCAAATGATAATTACTGCCGCTAAAATTAAGAAAAATATAAACAAAAATTAAAAACTTTGCTCCATCCGATACCAGGAGAATATCTTCTTGAACAAATGATTTAGGGCCGAATTGGGTCTCAATATTTCCAAAGGCCATAATAGGAGGAGGGAGTTGAAATACAGCATAGGTGTTGAATATAACAGTAGTTGACCACAATATGGTCTAGCAATTATATAATTCATTTAGTTAATCCTAGTTATTAGCTTCTTTGACATGTTAAAATAGCTTCTTACATATTCTCATGACCTGTATGACCTAAGGGACATGTGTTTTAATTGTTAAGATAAGTCTCCCTTTATTTTATTGTTTCTGTTAATGTGTGAGAACATAACCTATTTCATGGCTCATTTGATACGAGGGAACAGATGGACACTTACAACAGGAATGGGATGGACCTTTCCCAAGTACTTATATGAGGACCCTTTGTACTACCTATATGCTACTGTGTTCTTTATATGTATTGGGATTTTTACTTAAATACAATGTTTTACTTGAAATAAAGTTCAGTCGAGATTTCGATCTTCACAGAACAACATTAAAGATTCTACCTCTGATCATATACATGTGATAATATGGTAGCAGAGCGTGGTTCGTTGTTCTGTAGTTTTTCACAAGCAGTAAGTCTTAGTAACCCCAGTTGTTAAAAATCTGGAATAAGTAAGTCTGTAGTGAAATAAATCGAATTAGGTCTGAAATAGATCCTTAGTGCTCGTCTCCTCCACAGGCAGTATGCCTTATTTGTTTCTGGAATAAGTAAGTCTGTAGTGGAACTTGAAAGTTATTTATTAGTTAAATATCAAGCAGCAGTAAGCCTTAAATACGATAAGTAAATCTGCAGTACGTAAATTCAAAGTAAAAGGGACTGCACTTAAAGTACCCGATTGAGAAGGACTAGTGTGAGTGGCTGTCAAGTAAAGAGAAACTTTATCCAATCGTATTCATAAGTGAACTATTGCATACTGGTCAACCAATCAAGTTGAGTTGAATTGTGCTCCAATAATTCTGAGTGAGAAATTGAGCTAAGCACAGAGGACAACAGCAAAGCAGCTAAATACAAGTGCGGAGGAGAGGAAGAGAAACTGCCGCTTTCCTGACTGCCTATAAGGTAAAAAGTCTTTTATTATGTCTGCTTTGAAACGGTACGATTTTTCCCAAATCGTGAAGTTGGATGACACCAACTACCCTCGGTGGCGACTGCAAGTTACACTTATGTTGAAAGCCCTGGATTTATGGACTGTTGTCAGTGGAGATGAACCAAGACCTCCAGACAACACTAACGACGCACAAACCAAATGGGATAAAAAGGACGTTGAGGCACAATCACTAATAGTTCCCACATTGACTGCCAACCAAACAACCCACATCTATAATGTAACGACATCTAAAGATCTGTGGGATCGTTTAAAGAGTGTGAATTCAGACAGCAGCAATCTGAACAAGCAACACACTCTCTCAAGATTCTTGAATTACAAAATAGACAGGAATCAATCTTTGATCCAAGCTTACATGGAAGTAGAAGAGCTTGGAAGGAATCTAAATGAAATGGGTGTAGTAATGGCAGATACCACAATAATCACCAAAATTGTTTCAAGTCTCCCCGACGATGATCATCAAGCGTTTAAGAAAGCATGGGACAGCGTCCCTGAAGCAACACAGAGCATGACAATGCTGTTAGCCAGACTAAAGAAAGAAGAGCTGGAGAGGAAACAATTAAAGAAGGACGGAGAAGCCCAGAAAGACGGGACTGCTAAAGCTTTTGTAGCAAATACAAAGAAGCCTAACAAAGACATAGGAAAACAGAATATACAAAACTTGAAAAAGAAAACCAAATGTCACAAATGTGGGCGTACCGGACATTGGGCTAAGGAGTGTCGAAGTAAGGCACAGGAACCGCCCCCTTTGATAAAGAATCAAAGCAATGCATTTATGGTCAAATTTTTGTCAGCGAACTCAAATTGTCTGCATAAGCAGGTTTGGCTTAGCGATTCCGGAGCATCCTCCCACATCGCCGGTGATCTACGTTGGTATAAAATATACAAAGAATTTCCAGTAAGTAAGTCTGTGTACTTGACAGACAGGAAAACTGTACAAGCCTTGGGGAGTGGCACAGTTGTTTTGGAAGCATATTTCAGTGGTGAGTGGATTGAATGCACACTCAGCAACGTATTGTATATACCAGGGGCCGTTAACCTATTCTCGGAAGGAGTAATGGCCAAGAAGAAATTCTCAATAATAAGGGATGTAAATGGCACTGTGTACTATACACATGAGAAAAAGCGAGGCCCAGAAGCTGATTTCATAGATGATGTCTACATAATGAAGTTTCGTCCCTGCCAAGATACAATAATTGCACAAGTACATGCCGCAAATAACTCAAAGTTATGGCACCAGAGACTATCTCATATCAATATGCAGTACATACAAGAATCAGTCCGTAAAGAAGCAATTCGTGGAATTGAGTTAGATCAACTAACTCAGCCCTTCAAATGTGAAGATTGTGAGATAGGAAAACAGTCAAGAAAGCCGTTTCCTGTAGCAACTTATAAAGCAAACACAAAACCTGGGGAAATGTTCCATGCAGATTTAG
The DNA here is from genome assembly GCA_020055645.1 of Tomocerus qinae. NCBI lineage: Eukaryota > Metazoa > Arthropoda > Collembola > Entomobryomorpha > Tomoceridae > Tomocerus > Tomocerus qinae. The sequence goes on along the minus strand of JAECZT010000014.1, from coordinate 152,697 downwards.
CAGGAAAATTTCCCAAACCTTCACTTGGAGGAGCGAATTACTTCCTACTACTCAAAGATGATGCCACAGGTTTCCGAACAGTTTATTTTATAAAACACAAGAATGAGACTGCTGATTTCATTAAACAATATATAGCATTTATGAGAAACCAAACTGGAAGAAAAACTAAATTTTTCAGATCTGACAATGGCACAGAGTTCATCAATTCTGATTTAAGCTCTTATTTGACGGAAAAAGGCATAATACACGAAACATCTGCAGCCTATTGCCCAGAATCAAATGGAAAAATTGAGCGAGAGATAAGAACCATCAAAGATTGTGCCCGCACACTTCTTCTCGAGTCAGGGTGCCCAGAGTACTTGTGGGCTGAAGCAGTAGCTTGCACAGTTTACATACACAACAGAGTATTAGACAAACAGAGTCCGACTATAACAGCTTATGAAGCTATTTTTAAAATAAAGCCCTCACTCAAACACCTTCGTGTATTTGGAAGTAATGCATTTATGCATGTGCATGATCATAAGCGATCAGCTTGGAACGCTAAAGGAAAGAAGATGGTACTTGTTGGATATTCCTCATACGGTAAAAAAATACAGATTGTGGGATCCAACAGATAATTCTCTGTATGAAGCAAGAAACGTTTCCTTTCATGAAACGAGCGGTGAAGAAACCTGTGAAGTGCCCGTGAATGAAGATTTCGCGGATGAGGAAAATGAAGTGAAAAAGGAAAAAGATGAAGAGTTTGAAGACAACGAAGAAAATATTGAAACAAATACCAATCAAACTCATTCCGATGCAACTACCAATTCAGAAGACATGGAAGTCTCTATAAACACTCCTCGAGGAGAATACACAGCAAGGATACCAAGCAGGGGTACAACTCGTATAGCAATTCCTCGTCCGAGCGAATCCCCAAATAAAGCTCCTCCTTCATCAAACTTAAGAGATAGGGCAAAAGTAAAGCAACCAGATTGGTATGTAGCAGGAGCTACATGCATCGTTGTAGAACCCAAAACTTACAAAGAGGCGATGGAATCTGAAAGGAGTGAGGAATGGGGAGCAGCAATGAAACAAGAAATGAATAGCCACGATAAGAATGGGACTTGGACCCTTGTAAAACGGCCACCAAATACCAGGCTACTTGATAACAAGTGGGTCTATAAGGTGAAGACACTACCCAATGGTGCCATAGAGAGATATAAGGCCCGACTTGTAATCCGTGGTTTCAGCCAACAGTATGGTATTGACTATTTCGAGACATTTGTCTCAGTTGCAAGGCCTGAGTCAATACGCCTATTAAAATGCTTAGCTGCCGCATTAGGTTGGTTTGAAGCACAATTTGATGTAGTAACTGCATTTTTAAATGGAGAACTTGTGGAAGTTGTATTCATGAGACAACCAGAAGGTTTTTCAAATGGAGATTCAAACATCGTCTGTAAACTAAACAAGAGTATGTATGGGCTGAAGCAAGCTCCGCGTTGTTGGAATGAAACTTTTACCAAATTCCTCAACAAATTGAATCTGAAAATCAGCACATGCGACCCATGTGTTTTTGTAGGAAAAATTAATGGCGAATCAGTTTACATTGCGCTATATGTCGATGATGGTCTAATTCTCTCACCTAAAATGGAAGTGGTTGAATACGTTATCGAAACCATTAAAAGTTTCTTTGAAATCAGTCACGGAGAACCAACTACCTATGTGGGTTTTGAGATTGCCAAGAATTCAGACGGCAATGGAATTATATTGCACCAAGAATCGTATGTAAGAAATCTACTCGACAACTATCATATGTTGGATAGCAAGCCTAACAATGTACCCATGCAATCCAATGCAGATATGCTAACCCTTGCAAGTAAATCAGACGAAGAACTACCATATAGACAGCTTATTGGCTCCCTTCTATTCTTAGCCAAGACCACCCGTCCCGATATTGCCTTTTCTGTCTCTCGTCTATCCCAATTCTTACATGCTTATGATGAATCGCATTGGAAAGCAGCTAAACAAGTGTTGAGGTACTTGAAGAATACCATGAATTTGGGATTGGCTTATAGAGAAATCAAACAACCAAAGGACTTGACTCTTTATGCATATACCGACTCTGATTATGCAGGCGACAAATTACAGAGGCGCTCTACGAGTGGATATGTCTGTATGATGAATGGGTCAGTTATAAGTTGGGCAAGTCAAAAACAACCTATTGTTGCCTTGTCATCTACCGAAGCCGAATATATTGCACTAGCAACGGGAGCAAAGGAGGTTGTGTGGTTGAGAAAATTTCTCAAAGAACTATATTTTCCTCAAGATCAGCCAACGACAATATATGTAGACAACCAGAGTGCCATTCGTTTAGTTAAGAACCCTGAAATGCACAGCAGGTCTAAACATATTGACGTCAGGTACCACTACACAAGAGAGCTTGTGAATAATGGAGACATACATGTCGAATATATACCCTCAAATGAACAAATAGCGGACGGCTTAACTAAGCCACTAATGAAATGTTTGCACGGAAAAATGAAACAGACAATGAATATGATTCCTGCTCAGGAGGTAAAAGATGAATCAAAAACTGATACGGATGAAAATGAGAATGAAGAGGCAGTCAATGCCACATATAAACCGCGAAGAGTCAAGGGAAAAACAATTTCATCAATGATGACTACCTTGATGCTCTTTATGTGCATTTTTGGAACGATTATGGCTATTTCTCATCAAAATGAAGTACCAGTCTTGTGGAGGAGAAATCCGACTCCCGTGACCACAGGACACAATCAAGTACACCTATTGGTTAAATTCATCAATCCATGTGAGATACTGACACAGGACATCATTCACCAGGACCTAGCTTCACAGGCACGAATGAAATGTAATGCCATATATGATGAAATGTTTCTGAATGAGATTGAAAAATTATGTCCGAAGAAAACATACACGGGGATCGTATACAGATTACCCAGAGCAATACCACTACTTGTAGGAGTAGTATGGGGAGTAATTGTAGCTGCTGCTGGCCTGGGAATTGCCGGAACCACCATTTCTTCAGTAAATGTTGGGAGAATCAGTGAGACTCAAGCAGGACTAGCTGTTCAAAGGGAAAAGTTGGAACAGCTGCAGAAACGTGTTGAGTGGACTGAGAAACAAATAATTTCTCTAAAAAAGGACTTCAACGCTGCAATGGAGCAAATGCAAGCACACCAACAAGATCATGACGAACTGAAAAATAAACTTATTGATACTAACTTTGCAATTTCATATCTAACCAGTAGACTCATGATGGGAAGAGACATGATTAAAGAAGCAGTAAGGCAGTGGAAGCAAGGGAAAGTCTACGCCCCTTTAATGGATCACTTCAACTTTACGATGCCATGTGGAGACTCCTGTCCTTTATCCCTAGCAAAGGCACAAAAGTGTGAACTATCCGATGACAGGACTAAGTTATTTATTGACTTTGCTGCTCCGATCGTAAATGAGACCCTTCAACTCATAGAAGCTGACCCATTTGACCTGATGTTGAGAAAAAGAAATGAGACATGTACCGTGGAATATTCTGGACCACGAAATGCGATAATTTCTACAACAAAGAATTGTCTGTTCGCAGTAAACGTGAAGCAGCCTATCACTCACGATCTTATAGTGTCCCCAACTCAAGGATGTAAACCACATACCAACCTATCAAAGGAAACGAAACACTTTAAGATTGCCCACTGTGTAGCCAGACATGAGTTGGATGAATACGACTTCGTTCAGATTAAGCCCCACCATGGCCAATATCACATCTACTGCCCGGATTCCAATATAACCATAGAGGGAAAGCCGGAAGCCTGTCCTGCTAGTGTGTTTATCCTTCCTATTAATGCAAAATTTAAAATTAACGATCTTGAATTTGTCGGATCACAGGTTAACCTTATCCATCAGGAAACACTGGACCCACTATTTACTGTGAGAGCGAACTGGCATATCAAACCGAGTCTGAATTGGACCACTTTCATTAAGCAGACGGATGAATGGAGTGATGCTCCAAAGCCGACGGACAGTCCAACCATAATATCGCACCATACAACTGGATGGATCATGGTAGCCTTGATCACGATAGTGGTTCTGCAAACTGCCGGCTTCGTCGTATGCTACTTCAAGAATCGAAAATACTATGGGACCATTTCTGTTACGGCTAAACCATCAACAGCCAATCAACTGGAGCAACAATCAGAGGAGCTTGAGATGGCACCCCGATGAATTTAAATTGAGGGAAAGTGTTGAATATAACAGTAGTTGACCACAATATGGTCTAGCAATTATATAATTCATTTAGTTAATCCTAGTTATTAGCTTCTTTGACATGTTAAAATAGCTTCTTACATATTCTCATGACCTGTATGACCTAAGGGACATGTGTTTTAATTGTTAAGATAAGTCTCCCTTTATTTTATTGTTTCTGTTAATGTGTGAGAACATAACCTATTTCATGGCTCATTTGATACGAGGGAACAGATGGACACTTACAACAGGAATGGGATGGACCTTTCCCAAGTACTTATATGAGGACCCTTTGTACTACCTATATGCTACTGTGTTCTTTATATGTATTGGGATTTTTACTTAAATACAATGTTTTACTTGAAATAAAGTTCAGTCGAGATTTCGATCTTCACAGAACAACATTAAAGATTCTACCTCTGATCATTTACATGTGATAATAATAGGTAGCGGTAATAGCCTGACGTCTACCGGCATGGCGAATAGCGAAGCATCCCACCAAAAAACATCCGCAGGAAAATCCGATCAATCCGATGCCCACATTCATCCAAATGGCAGGAGCCATACCCGGGTGGGCCGAGATGTGGTCGTTTTTTGTAGTCCACAGTTCGGTTGCTTTAGTTGGTTCTTCCTTCTCTGGTGGTGGTTGTGTTACTTGTCGGCCATAGTTATACTCATGGGGTGGGAGCATTTCCACTTAATAAGGACCGTAAGTAGAACCCACCTACTTAAATAATCTCTGCTTGGTGTTGTGCCAACCGCGGGCAGGGCGAATTCCGGTTGACAATGCCTGTTGTGCAGTGTGTTGAAACAGAGTTTTCTGGATTGCCTGATCTATTGTTTGATTCCCTCGAAAAATTTCGTTAGTCTCGTTAAAAGCAACGTATCCCTTAACCATTGTCAGCCCACAGAAAAGGTAATGTAGTACAGCAGCAATTTTACTCATGATGAGTTCCTGTGGTTTATTGTCCGATCATCTAGTTCATCTATTTGCATTCAGACTTTCACTTTAAAAGGTTCAATCTTTTAAAGGGACACACCCATCTTAATTGTAATATTTGTTAGCAAGAAGATTTTTTATTTAACAGTCCTGTCAAAATGAATATGAAAGACATCTATTTTCTATTTATATTGAGCTGGACTCAGTTTTACACTCCCCGGTTGACGCAAATAGTTGTAAATTAATTGTCCTTGTATATCATAAATATTTTATTTTCAGTTCCCTCTTATTTTAGCAGACTTTCTGACATTGAGCTGTGCTGATTCACTTGTTGTTTGTTCCCCTTTTTGACCTTGTACTTTGTCCTGTTTATCTGGATAAATAGGACTAATTTTATTCTGTTCTAGTGAGAGTACTCGTTCTACTATGCCGGACACTCTATTGTCATGTATGCATCCTGGTGAGTACAAATGTAAATGACGTCCCGAAACGATTTCTGGTTTTCCTTCTCTACATGGAGAGATGACAAACGTTAAATCGCATAAGATATTAATTATAGAATAAGGTCTTTTCATTTTGGCTGAAACTAGGTGGATCGTTTACATTGTCATCGAAATATCTACCCTTCAACCCACTGCCTTGTCCTGAGACTCCGTCTCTTAACGCGACGAAATGGACTCTTGGATGTTGACCCCTTGCAATATATAAATTGAATTTCTAACTTTTTGTTTGTATAATGAATTTCTAATTGTCTCTTTTCAAAATCAATTTTTGACCTGAGAGAGACCATCTACAATAATTACTTCCTTTCTCAAAAAATGTAAAAATTAACATCCATCTCAAAACGAAAAGTTATGTCACATAAACCAATGATTCCTACCGACTGCCTTCCGGCCCAAACAACATCATGATTGAAAATCTTTTTGTTTGTAAAAGCGTTGTCTAAAAAATATCTATCAGCCACGGTGACACCGGCACCACAATCAATCATTGTTGGAGTTAATCTCCCTAATATTATTGGAAAGCAAAATATGTGTTCACCTTTTTCGTAGTCAGAAATAGAAAAGATGGCGGAGGGTGGCGGAAGAGACTCGGAGCAGTGTGTCCACCTGTCATCACTGTTTGTTGGCGTTTCCCTTATCTGCCTTTCCATGGGAGCCTCCTGGTTGGTCCTGATGAGAGTCATTATGTGTCTGGTTCCCTTACTGGTTTTTGCGCACCCATTTCCTTTGCCGAATATTTTTGTGCCAGTCGTATTTCGTCTTGCGGCAATCACGGATGTAGTGATTAGTTTTTCCACAGTAAAAACAGCTCCTTACTGGGCGGTCGCTGGTGGGTGGTGTCAGGATCTCATCCTTGCAGTTTGTCCATGGTCCCAGACGGCCGAAAGCCGAAAGTGGTGCTCGGTATGGTTGCTACTGCGTGCAGTTCCTGCTGCATGTGCATGATTTTCTGCTTCTTTTTCTGGATTCCCAGCTACTCTTTCAAAGTGGGAATGGTTATGTCGTAACGATCACCTGGAGTCTCCGTAGAGTTCAAGATTGCATTCACGGGAATCGAATAGGGTCGCTCAGGATACGGCAATTTTCTTTTTCGTGGAATGGAATCCAAGCTGTTCATTTGTTTCTCAAAAACATCAATGGCATCACCTATTGCTTCAAAGCTGACTGAGATCCCAGCCGGATTGCATGTGCATCTTGCACATCCTCATGAAAAAGTCGGACCCCGATTCATTGTCGTGTTGTAAAGTGAGTAGCGACTTCTACGGTCTTCTTCCCGTAGAATTTCTCTAAAAGATATCCTTAAATTCCTTCCATGTTAGATTCTGCCACTGGTGACTGCCCTCCAAACCCTACCAGAAATCCAAATCCTCCAAATTGTAGAATATTGAAGGTATTTGTTACCAGAATAAATGGCGATAATAAGCGCAACCTGAACGAAACCCGAAGTGGTTGGTAGTGACTGGCTGGTGATTGCTGCCGGAATGGAAGATGGTCTTGGATTGGTTGGTGTCTCCTGTTGAGTGAAAGAAATCCGTGGTGGGCTGTTAACTCTTGCTCCAAGGGATTGTCTAGTCGGTTTCGGAGGAGGCGGAGGTGGCGGAGTTGTAGACATCTAATAAAACTGGTCTCCTTTCTCCGACCCGTAGGATGCTTCTGGGAATTGGAGTCGAACATGGTGGGGGGCTTCGAAACACCCCCTCATCCAGTTGTTGTTATAGGATATCCTCGGCCTTTCTCTGTAAGTAACGGTATTCTCGTTCCCTTTGTTCCTGACGGAGTACTGCAATTTCCGCTTTTTCTCACCTGATGGCCTCTCATTGTTGTTTTAAGACAGCGTCGGTGGTTGCATCCGGGAAACTGCCCAGATGACTACTCCAGTCGCGTATGAAAGTGAGTAGACTCCTGTGGCCGCTGCAGTTGTTGATGTTAAAACTGCTCCCTCAATTGCCGCACTCGGGACCAAATTATAATTGTTCCAAACGTTTAATTTCTTCAAAGTTAGATACATGACCCAAACCATTACTTGTCATATCCATGTCTATCTACTCATTTTCGGAATTCTCGTTCAAGGGTGGGGGCGGAGGTAGCTGGGGGGGGGCGTCGGCGGCATCGGTAGCGGTCTTGGAATTCCCGGCGCGGTGGGACTGACTCTGTCCCCGAGGGAGGATGAACGCAATGGTGATTTTCCTCCCTAATCTCCGCCCTCTGGACCTGGGTGGCGGGAAGGGACTGCTTCCCAACTGATTATGAGGAAATAAATCTATCCGAACCTGTAAATTTAGTCGAGCGGGCGTCGCGTGTAGTCCCAAGCCACTCAGATCGTCATGTGCGTGGCTTCGATTCATATCTTCGGTGATGCCCATCTCTGCCGACTCATCGCCCGGAGGATATGGCTCTGTAGCGGGACTTCGGGGCAACTCGTTCACCATAGCCATTGGTGAACACGAAAATAGTCCCTCAGTTCAGCAGAGAGACCACCTCTGCATTCTAAAAAGATTCGACTGGGTGCCGGTTGTTGCTGCTTAGATTTGGGTTAGATATCTCTGCTATTAATGATTCGTTGTTAAGTACAAGGTTGTGACGTCCAACTGGCGAGTCGGGAGTAGACGAGTGAGTGAGTTTAAAAAGAAATTTTAGAAAATTGTGTTGTGAGTGACGATCAATTGGACACTTATTATTATTTTATTCCATTGTCAATACGGAAGAAAAATATTACATGATTGATCAAGATACAGATACGTTAATTCCCAATGTACGCTGAACATTATATTGCATAATGCTTCAGTGTATTTAAAATTTGTATTTCACAGTATTGAACTTCTGATGTTTTTGTCCACCTTGGTTTGGCGGTAGGAGTAAAAGAACTTTTCAGTAGCCAATTTAAAGCTAAAAAAAAAACTTAAAAACATCTTGCATTAGCTCTTTATAATTAAGCGTTAAACAGACATAAACCTTAATTCATGGATCTATAGTAGATCACTGTAATCCGAATTGACATAAGTAATACTAACAAGAAATGACTACAAAATTACAATGGAATGAAACTCAAAAACTCCATGCAGAAACCTACCCAACCCAAGTTTTGGAACAGTCTTGGCTCACTAAAGCCAAGCTAATTATCCAGTTCCTTTCATTATTTATTCTATAATGAATAATGTATGTGTTCTGGCATTATCATCCGGCTTAATTTCTCAAAACTCTTAATTTATAATTCCAAGAGCTGAAGGGAAGGGCCCATTACCTATCCCTTTTCAAACCATTGATTACCAAGGGAAACCTCCACATCCGAACACCCTCAATGTTCCCAGTGGGACACGCTAGCCTCACTAGGAAATGGAGGCTGTTGAATCAGTTCATCAACAAGCACATCAATTATACTAGCAAGAAAACCACCAACGACAAGAGAGCAAACATCAATGGGACCACCCTCTATTCCGATCAACGGCAGAGCTGAAGAAGCGTCTGACGTTGATTCCGGAGAACCACATTTGACTCACCTTCTTCGGATAAGGCTTACGTAACAAACAGGACCCCAAATTGCTGGGGACATGTCCCTCATAAGAGGTATCCTCTGAAGCTTCAGAAACCCGTATGGTAAGTAGATATGTATAAATTGTATATAATAATTACTGAATTGGTATCAGAGTCTTGCAAAAAGACTAATACTGAAAATATTCGTAGAATTCTGACCAATGCCGTAGAATAATTTTTGGGTGCCGCACAATAGTAAGAGTTTTAACGGGTTAGACTACTAGACTTGAGCTCTAGTTAACTAGACTTGATTGGACTCAATGGACTTGAATAGACTGGACTTCAATCGATTTGAGCTAGACTCATTTGGAATTCTATATACATTTGGAATCATAATTCCAATATTTACTGCTTATATACTCATATTTGACATATTTATTGGCTTAAAACTAGAACATGTAACCTAATTGGAATTAATTGATCGGGGACAGTAGTCCTGAACTTACATAATTACTGGAACGGTGTTACACAATAAAATTAAAGAAAAGGAATAGTACATAATATAAGATAATCAGGAACAACCATTATATATTGCTATTTATATTGCTATAAATATAGAAAAACAGTAAAAAGTATTACGTAACTATTATCTGCTATATATATCTAATTGCGGTTGGAAGTCAGCGGAGAAACAGCATAAGTAATTAATGAAATGAATTAAAACAATTTGTAGGGTAGTAGATGTGGAAGCCAGTGATTCACTCGGTAAAACAGCTTGGGATTCCGGATTCATTGGCTCAGGTTAACCTGGGACACAATCACTATTGAGCAGCTCACTTTCCCATTCCAATCCAGCGAATCGAAGTCGCGAATGGTTTTGAAATATTTGAAACCATTTTTCATTTTCGCAACCAATGGATCCCCTTGCCTCATGGTTAAAGGATTTCCAATAGACCGTATTGTATGCCACAATCACAATAGCCTGAGAGTCTGAGAGTTACATTAAAGAATCTAACCTCATTACCGAAAATGTCATCAGGATGACGGCACGAACAGAAGTTTTTTTTGCAAAATCAAAGCCATAAATATGGCAGACAGAACATCGTACCGTCATGTTCATTGACTAGAATCCCACAATTTTCTGGAATAGTCACCAGAACATTGTTCTTGTCTAGGCGGCCCGTATAAACGGTCACGTTTGAGCCCAAAAAATAGGAATCTTGCATGAACCATCCTGCACAAGACAGAGGGTTAGAGCATGCATTACCAGCAATTACACAGACTAATTTGATATGTGGAGGGCTCACAAAATAACTGATAAACTAAAAACATAGAGCTCTGCTAAACTTTATGATTGAGGTTAGAGAGTAAAAAAGAGGATGTATAGAAGTAAGTAAACTTGGAGAAGGATATAGTGAGACGACTTGAGACTTCAGAGTAAAAGTTAAAACTTTTACACCTTCATTTAAATTATGGTTAACTAATTATTTACATCCTGACCGAATCATCCTGAACGAATATCAAAAAATAATTAAGTAAAAAAAAGCCTGACCCCACGCCCGGACGTAATCTATTTTTTACTTACAGTAATGTATAAATAGTAAATAACTGTATCAGTATTCATAAGTAAAATAATAATTACTTAGGTACCTTTTATATTAAGGAAATACTTGTTATGTAAAAATAGTTATGCGCAAGTGCAATAATTAATATATAAAGCTATGACTATGCTTAACCGCTTTAAAGAAAAAGGCATGTTTATTGGTTAAGTAAACCATATACTATATTGGTTTTGATATCTTCTGCGGGTGCGAAGGTGCAGTAGGTGTTTGTAGTCGGGTTCCTTAGAATTGTAGTGCTGAAAGTCGGCATTTGAAAACTGCTGGGGAAACGTTATGAGCTGTAACTTAACTGAATTCTGTTTTCTCATACACACTTTCCATGGTTGAATTGGTATCACGTCGTTTTTCTATGACTGTGCTGGCTGCGGATCTGGTTTTCAAGCTGGGTTTGCTCTATAACCAGTCCGTTGTTAATGCGAGTTACCTCAGACCTATCTCGGCGTGTACGATTATATTTTTGCCGCTGACCACTGTAAAGCAGCTCCTTTCCTTTTAGAGTAAATTTTTCTTCTGGAATAATAGGCCAAACGCGTCTTTTGTAATAGGTGGTCAGTTTCTTGGTGAAAACCTTCACGGAAGAAGACTAGTTTTCACTGACACACAACAATTCACATAACTAAGCGAGGTTAACTCGGAAGTTGAGATGGATTTCGCTCCACTTGACCTTAGATTACGTCGTAACTTGGGGTGCTTGGGTTGGCAGTACTGGTAAAAGGCACTGGTTTACTGGTGGAACTGTTGGACTCAGCCAAGTCAATTATTTCAGTCTCAGAGTCTATTTGGGGATGGGTATTATCAATTATTTGGATGCCGGAATTTTCACTTTTCTTTAAAGTCAGATACTTCATATAGTCAGAACATAGAGAAACGGTAATAAGTAGTTAGTAGATTGGAAACGACAGTGTCCTTTAAACTGTATAAATAGGAACAGCAAAAAATGAACAAAAATGAAAGTGAATTAGACTGAATTCCCATCTGGAATATTCCCAGTCAACATAATATCCGTTGGAAAAATCAATGTTAGCTAAAGTCGGTCTAGAATGTCATTACCTATTATAGGCCTGTCCCTGAGTCAATAAGGGCTTCAGTTGGGTAACCATTCAGGTGAGTGGTACATAGCAATTGTTTGCCTTTCCTATGGTAGCCACCTCAGTTGTCTTATTCTTCTTACGTGCTATAGGTGATTGGGTGAGTGAGGTTATGGTTACAGACCTTTTGCCAAATCGCGAGCAGGTTCTCTCCGGGAAATGATGGTACCTCCTCTGGTCAGGGTGACAATAAATATACATGGCTAAGACTATACTTATCGCTATAAGGAAAACTGCATATTTATTTACGTTACTTATATGTGAGTACACTGCGTGTTGGGGGCATAGGAAGTCAGCAATAAAATAACAAATTATTACTATATTTAAATATAATTATTATTATACTGAATTATTCTCCCACGAGTAAATAAAATAAACAAGGGAAACAAGATAATATTTATTGTGGGAAATCAAGATATAAGAGAAGGCATAATACATACCGATTAAAAATTATTAAGATATCCTCCTAGGAGGAATGAGACAGTTGTGCTTTTCGGCTGATTCGGCGCAATATGCGTTATCGCATACTTTTAATTTGTAATTTTGATACATTATCAAGAGCATGACGTTCATTTTCATAGCTCCAATTTAATTCGACTTGTTATTTTGCTTCATTAATCTTTCGTATTTCTACTTGCAATCCTAATGATTTCTTGTAGAGGTAGAGAAGATCTTTGTACAAAAATCGCTTACGAGTAGATAAAGGAGACCGTTGTAGGTTAGTTAAGCAATGTGGACAGGTAGGGTCCGGTTTTGTGGAAAAATCTAATTGTTTTTGTATGGAATTCTTCTACCTTCTCATTTCGATTTATATCGATTGCTATTTCTTTAGGCGTATCATACCTGGATATACGGTTTCAAGCTATGGGCCAGTTATAATCTGTGACTTATAGATCACAATTGATATATTTTTTGCTGCCGTCTTTAAGTGCATCATTAAAAGTTGTACAATGTTCGCTTTTCCCGAGAACCTGGATAAGCTTAACTTTGGAATTTTGAGTTAGTTTACTGCTCCGAAGCCATTGTTATCTTGAATTTCGTCTTTCTGATTACAATCATCCATGTCTGATGGAGTATTGGATCTTTTTCAATTCTGAGATATTCATGGGGGTGTCGTATCGTATGCTACCCAAGGAACGTATGCCTGACTTTTGAGAAGATGGTTTACACTCGTCCTGAACAAGATGGTTGTCGAATGGCCTGACAATACTGGCTAGATGTTGCTTCGGGGGGGGGGGTTACATTTTGACTTGGGTACCACGTCTACATAGTTGTAGTAGAATGTTTTATGTAGTGCCCTAATTAATGTTAATTAAATTATACTAACTGTAGTATCATTTTTTTTATTTCTTGTCCCTAGGCAGTAGGCACTGCATGAGGACATTGAAAAAATAAAAGCTAAATTGGAGGCAAGAGATGAGATGTCTCAGCAGATTAAAAATGATAATAATTATGCAAATATTGTCATTTTGGTTGTGGTTGTTACTGGTATAATCGCCTTATCAAGTTTGTCTATAAATTTTAATAAATACTTTTTTACATGCTTTATTGATTGTACGTAGTTTATCAATTGGGAAGATATTTTCTGAATGACAATATGTCTAGCATTGAACTTCTAACAACGAATGAACGATGGGAATACAATAGGTAACAAATTTATAGATTTTATCTGATTATGACTAGTCTAAATAGTAACATTTAAACTTTATCACTTGTTGCTCCGTTTCTAGGATTAATTCGGATATTGACCTCCTCGACTTGTTCCAGACACGATACCCTCACAAGTAATACAATTTACAAATACATCATACATTTGTAAAAAACATACTATATATCTCGTTATTTATTTACCTATTAATCATAACTTTTATTTACTATTTAGCAAAATTACATTTAATCTTGTCATTTTAATGTCTTGTGATTTGATTACACTACTAATGTTGAACCATGCACACTTAGTATCCAAAAAAATAAATTGTGAATCATAATTTACCTGCCTGTACAGTGATTAGAATGGCAATAATCGCCATTATCATCCAAAATAAATCAAAGGTCTTGAATACCACCTCCTCCTCTACTTCTGCGTCCAAGGCTTGCCGTGCATTGTTCATTTTTGTTGCCAAATCTGAAATAAAATATGATTTGAAAACACAAACATTACTTGACATTACTTTACTAAATTTAATACGTAGACAATTTTGGCAAAACTAGGAAATGAAATTAATATGATAACAAATAAAATGAATAAAACACTAGAAAATAGCCATTAAAATATTTTGCTCTACTGGAAAAGTAGACAGAGGAATTGTTCACACAATACTGTAAATGTGTCTTCCCGATGAAACTATCTTTGCTCTTAGGGTAATTTAGAGCAATCATTAGGTGACCACACAGATTACAGATATATCACACCATAACAACTACGTGACTCAATTTAGACGTGACTTATGCTAAACAACAGTTTTCTATTGCACTGTACTACACACTACCTCATTGCAGAACCTAAAATATCCTAATAAAGCAGATATTAACTGTCTAGGGCCGCAGCCAGAAAAAAATTACGGGTGGGAAATAGACAAATCAAATGTAAAAAAATATATATTACTTTTGGATTACGAGAATAAAAATCTTTTTTTTCGATTTTGGAGGCGGTTCAGTGCCCTATTCCCACACTCTGGCTTCGGCTCTGACCATGTCTTGGGTGCATTATAGCTTTCAAGAAAGAATTTTTTACACTTATGGTTTCATGCTAAATTCAGCAAAGACGTGAATTGAATGATGATTTATACTGGTGAAGGACTGGTGAGAGTACAATCTTACTAAAATGTGGTCCCTTTTTTTGGAGTAAAATTAGTAATCTACACTTCTCGTTCAGATTTCGTAGTTAGTTTTTATGCACAAAGTTTGCCTACAACCACAAGTCAATTCAAAAAAGGCTATAAATAATGCATCGATAATCATGAAAATACAATGTGTGATAGGTGACACACTCAGATAAGTGCTTTCGTAATCAGAAATGAATTTGAAACGCAAAACAAGTGCAGTAATACATACTATATGTTGTCAACTTTAGACGCAAAAAATTAATTGTTATTGTGGTTATAATAGCAAATTATTAATGATTATCGAATTATTCATTAACAACTGAAACTATCTCCAAATTATCTGTATCAATGTGATGAATTGCAAATCAATATTTCAATACTATACATATACAATACATATCTATAAACGCCGTAATGTCATATATCCAGTTTATTATATTAACCTCTTTACGGAAAATTCATGGCTTCAGACATTTGGTAGAATTGCGCCAGCCAATGCTTTGTTTGCTCGTTTCATCATATGAACGCACTTAAACCCTATAGGTTTTTTAACT
The DNA here is from genome assembly GCA_020055645.1 of Tomocerus qinae. NCBI lineage: Eukaryota > Metazoa > Arthropoda > Collembola > Entomobryomorpha > Tomoceridae > Tomocerus > Tomocerus qinae. The sequence goes on along the minus strand of JAECZT010000014.1, from coordinate 137,437 downwards.
TATTTTATATTTTGGTAATTCCATCCCTTCTGTATATACAACTATTTATTCAAATTTCGTGGACAAAGTCAAGAAAATCATTTCCTCTCTCTCCTACCATCATCGACTTAAAATCAAATTATAAAAACAATAGTTGCAGCAATATGTTTAAAGGTCAAAGATCTATGGCACACAAATCATTATTGTTAGTAAATGTGTTTTTTAACTTACGTTAGAATTATGGATATTCGTACTCATTTTTCCCTTGACATCTACTAATGGATGCGATGCACTACCACCCATTGTACTATGAAATAAATAATAGTTTACACTACTTTAATATCCATATATGTAATATCCTGAATTACATTTAGCTCATACTTTATGCAATGATTAATGATACATTATGGGTTTTTGTTTTGTTATGCGTGCTGTATAATCGATTGTAAATGTAATGAGAAATGAAATCAATAAAGTGATATTCATGTGTATTAACTTTTCTTTATAACGCTGCTGTTTCGTGTGGTCACTCATTACACATACTCTTCTTGTAGACATATTTAGTTGCGGTTTCAGTCAATCATGTTTTAGATTATGGTTAAGTGATTTAATAATTTTTGCAGTGAGTAGCTTTAATGTACACAAAAATCAGTAAGTGCATAAAAAATTATCTCATTTTAGTGGCTAACGAACCCAACGAAGTTGTTAGGCTTTGTCATAGCAACTCAAGGTATTCTATTCAATAAATCCGATATCTTTCAATGTCTTAATGAAATTGAGTGTTAAGTGAAATTGAAGTTCAAAGTTCAACTCAATGTTTGCCATAATCAAGAATTTTAGGTCTAGAGAAAGCGTAAATTGCCCCCATTGTCCTAAAGTTATTCCCTAAAGAATTTAAACAGCCACATAAAACGTAAGGATCCATTGGCAAAATTTCACATAAAAAGCTACTAATATAATATATGGGTGGGATTGATCTGTTGGGTATCAGCTTTTTCGTACTGGATATGTTACTTTTTTATTATTTCATACATAGTATGACACTCTTAGATTTTTAAATGTAATTAAATGACTTTTTGGGACATAATAGGGCTGTATTTTTTATTTACTGCTTAAAGTATAGTTTATAGTTTGCATCTGCAAAAAATTATTACTTTGAACTGAAAATACGTGCTCAGTGCTCACTCACTGACACCCAAAAGATCAATCTCTATGATATATGAGTTAAAGACATGCATTTACGAATACAACTTTTCACTTTGTAGTAAATGGTAGTCTCAGCTTTATAGCCCTATCTTAACGGGTACAATTAAATCATGAAATCTACATAACAAAACTGCAAAATTTTAATAATTTGATAGTAATTATTGCGATTAGAACAGATATGCAACCAGAACATGGGGTGTCAGGAGAAGCTTTTCTGGGTTGGGCGAATAATTTATTCAAACGGAAGGTCAAACAAACATTTAGGATATCGATAAGTAGGATATCAACGTGACGGAAAGTTGTTTGAAATAGCCGACAAAATAAATGAATTGAATGCGAAAAATTTCACAACACACTGCGTTGACAACATATTTTTCCTATTTTTCAGTCCAGAATTTTTAAAAACTAAAACAATGAAAGAGATGAAAACAAAATTTAAGACATACTTTCAGTGCATAGGTGCAGCTAGAAGTTTGATGGATAATGCAAACATAGGGGCTTTTACTGAGACACACAACGATGTTCAATGTGTAAATGAGACACTCAAGTTATTGCAGTTTTAGAAACCCACCTTGCATTAAAAAAGAAATTTAAAGTGTTTTACAGTGGGCCGGATAGGCCAAATATATATTTGGTACATCGAAATGCCAACATCAAGGAACAGTTTTTAAAAGATCTGATCAAATGTTTGCATTTCCTTAAATTGTTTTTCGCGTTGTTCACAAAGTAAACCACTTTTCGTAGCCATTTGGCGGAATTCTTCCACTAATCTCCCTTCCACTCCAATTCTTTGTTCGGCTTCTCGTAATTGTCGCATGACAATATCATTTTGATATTGAGTGGCGAAAAGATTCATTTCTAGTTTCTCCTTTTGTACCACTATTACTCTTTTCTCTTCACTTAACTGCGATTGTCTTTCGCAGAACACTCTCTTCTCCTCCTCACTCTCCTTCAGCTGCCGCTGAAGGTCCTGCACTCTTTGACACAGTCTCCATTTCTCTTCTCGAACGATTTATAGTTGTCGTTCTGATTCTTTTCTTTCGATGTCCAACTGAATACGTTCTTGACGAGCTCACTTCTCCCAGATCTCCTTCAAATTGACCTCCCGCTCTACCACACGTTTGGTCTGCTCCCAGCTATGATTCAGAGCTCGGTTGGTCGCTCGAAGAGTGCTGTAACCATGGAGGGTTTTCTTGTATAGTTCTTTATAGGCTTCTCCCGGATTCACGTCGATTTTGTCCTGAACGGCTGGACAGATGAAAGCGAATTCCAATTCTTCGTTCATTAATATTTCTTGGGCTGGAGCTTCGGGGTCGATGTCGATTTCTTGCTGTATAGGTTCGGGCGATCTTGGTGGTGGAGCCATTTTTATATATTTTTGTTTAAATTGTGAGAAATTGTGGTGAACAGTTTTTGCTTGTGCAAAAAGCAAATAACAATTCTATCGAATTATGCCTAAATATAACACATCTATACCTATGCATTTCCTGACTTATAGATAATTGTGGTAGGTACTTAACTATAACAATTTCTTGAGTAATAATTTTGTGACTGTTGTCACTATAAATATAGTACATATACTACCTAGTAGTATAATTAATCCTTTCTATATCCAAGAGGTATAATCAACCCCTAAAAATGCGTATGAGCTAAATGTGGGCAGCCGGATTTCCGCGGAGTGTTGAGGAGTATAGGAAATACTCACTCCTTCGTTCCTGTTATCAAAATCCGCTAAGTAATGAAGTTGGCCAGTAATAGTTAATGGTACCTCATTCCTTGGACATTTTAATGTGCAGTCCAGATTAACGTTTGTGGTTTCTGACTTCATTAGGACGTTGTACTTTGTGACATCCTTCGTTATCTTGATTGGATGAAAAAATCCTATTTCCTTGCATTCGAGTGTCCCGATTGCCTCGTCTTCAGCTATTTTCAAATCCAATAAAGTTAAATATCCCGTCAAGCAATCCGCGCAACCAGGAATCCCGATCACGGTTGCTTCACACGATGCGTCCTGGATTTCTTTGGTGATTTGTAGCAGATTAGTAGTCAATTGCACTTCCATCAGCGCATTTGATGAGGCCTCAAAATAGATGGTTTCTTGATCCATCTGCAGTATTCCATCTCTGATTTTCAATGGTAATGGATTTGATTTCAGCAACTTTTCCATGTCTACAAGTTCACTGATGCATTTTGTCCCTAAAGCATCTACTAGTACTCGTACTGTATCTTCTGCCGCAAAACATGATTGATTTAGTTTCTTCGCAGAGTCCAGAGTCGGGCATTGAATTTCTCCAACTTGACCAGATATCACTGCCGATTTTTTAGCACATGATATCAATGATGCCCGTCTTCCTTGACTCAAAATGCAATCATCCAGTATGGGCAGGTATGGAACGGATGTGGAGATTAAATCAAACTCTATGTCGTTGATTTTAACTGGAACCCCTGCATAAAGTGTCGTAGTATTGGTCCACGTTAAATCTCCGAAGTGAAATGTGACCAATAGTTTAGCAGAAGTTATAAATTCTGGAAAACGGTGTACTTCGTAGGCCTGTGACGTAGGATTCGTGAGTGCCACGTGATAATACTGGCAATCGTTCGCGTAGACCCACCAACACGAAGTAGCGCGTACATATTTTAATCCGGCCCAACCCAGATTTTCTTTATGTTTAAATGCTTCGATCGTATAATTTGTACGAAAATCTCTACATTTCCATGAAAAACAATGTGAACTAGAAGCCCAGCTGTAGCATATCAGCTCACTTGAACATTGTACTACTGCTTGTTAAAATTAGACTGTTTCTTTCGTCCCCCAGGGCTGGGGGATCTCTCCCGAAATGAAGATGGACTGGTCATTCGTCCTGGCTTTGCATTAAAGTGGACTGTACGTCGACTGGCCTAAACAGAGCGTTTCCTTGGCTTTGCGGCCCTGTGATTTAGCAACCCGAACACTGCTGGCTGATGTATCAGACCCGGATGTGTAATCGGTATCATCACCGGAAGTAGCAATGATGACTAATTTTCGCTCTGACCTTGAACTGCGGCGATGCCTGTCGGTTTTCAAGGGAGCTGACCTGGTATTATTTTTGTAGGTGCTTATCCACCCGATTTTCTTGGATTGCTTTTCCAAGAAGTTCAGACAAGTATCAAGAGTCGGAATCTGTTGATCGGGAAGAGTGTTCTCGAATTCATTCATGGTTCTTGAATCTAATCGTTGGAACAGGAATTGCAGGATGAGTACATCTAATTCGGGAACTGTGCCCTTCGGAATCTCCTTGAGTTGGGACATAAATGTCCTCGTCGTGCTCACCATTTTCCTCAATCCCAGCTGGGAGGGATGCATAAGCACTGGCAGGTTCAAGAATGGTTTAAGAGTAGCGTTAGCAGCTTCTTTGGGACTGTCATAAATGCTTTTAATTCGGTCCCAGCAAAATTAGCGTCGCTAATTTTCAGATCATTGAGTTCATTCTTGGCCAAGCCATCTCGTAGAGCGTCTCGTAGTAAGCGCATTTTTTCTGATTCGGAAAAAAAGGCATTGTTGATGACCAGGGCCTTGAAGTCGCTTTCGAAGGTCGGCTATTCTGTAAAGAGTCCGGAGAATTTGGGAGTCCCCAATTTTGGAGTGCTCATTTTGGAGTTGGATGCTGTTGCCGTAGGATTTAGATTGTGTCCGGAGACGGTGTCCAAGGGGGAGTCGGAGTCCTTGGAGGGGTCCTTGGCGGAGTCCTTGGCGGAGTCCTTGGTGGAGTTGGGGTCCGAGGAGGAGTCCTTGGTGAAGTCCTTTGTGGAGTTCCTCCTGATGATACTCAGTATCCTCTGTCTCCTCAGTCTCTCCAGAAGATTCTTGATGGGCCTCTGCTTCTCCTGTCGCTCCAAAATCCTCTGAAGTAGACTCACTTTCCTCTTGTTTAACCTCAACTTCCTCCTGGTTTTCGAATTCTGCTTCCGATCCAGGCTCCTGAGAGTTATCTCCGAGGCTGCTTGTGAGCAACTTTGCGCCGATTCGTCTCTTGCTTGCTGCTCTCTAGCCTTTTGCTGTGCTTGCTTAAAGGGGTCTTGAGTGATATCAAAATCAGGGGGTATTTCAGCTGGCCCTGTTTGTCTTGTTTGCCTACGCTGTTCCTGTTGTTGAGGCTTATCTTCCTTATCGCTCATTGACAGTATGCATCTATGAAATCCCTAATTGGTGGTGAATTAAGGAGTGAAAAAAGTCAATTTTGTCTCAAATTTCTCTGCTTGAGTCACCTAGTAGGACCACCAAGTGACAAGAAACTTTCCCTTGAGGGAGACGCAATATATACAGTTTTTTCCGTCGAAAACGGCGTGGAAAATGCCCTGCCACCAACGCAAAAATAGTCAAAAAACAGGCGAGAATTATTTGACAAACCTGATACCAAAAAGTTGTTCTCAGCCGAGGAGAATTGGAAAGGCCAGAAAATGAACAGAGAGGACTGGAGTTGTTTGGCAGCACCAGAAACTTGGTCCTGTTCTAGCTCACGTAGCAGTGCTGGTGGTCGAACTTTTCTAAGCGTTCCACACTCGCCGAGTGGGTAGAAAAATTCCTCCAATGCAGGTGCTTGGGGCTGAAATTGTACAGTCCGCAGGAAGTCGACAGATTTGAGTTGAGATAATTGTTCGCCGTCCGCAAACAATTCGTAGATTACGCTCAGCTTCGATTTTGCTCGGCTCTAATACAGTCAAGTTTACGAACACAAATTCGTGTATGGACACACTGACACAAGTTAATAAGAGTGTAAAAAAACACAAGACCTTGCAAGGTCGTAAGTGAGAGTCAATTATTATGATAACTTATCCATATAACTTATGGAAATAACTTATCCACTGGATTACAGACAGCGTTGCACTGACTATAAATAGATTGTTGTGTGAGCACAAAATATTTATGTAGTATTTATCTGTAGATAAATAGTTGTAGTAGTAATACAGTAGCGTTGCAGTAACTGTAGGTCGGTGTGTATAGCAGGCGTAATCGCCGATTACCCCACTGCTACTTAAGATGGTGAGTAGAATTCCAATTTTTCGGACAAAAACGTGCACTTTTTTGCCAAAAAACGGAATAAATTTCTGCCGTATTAACGGACGACAGATAGATTTTCCAGCAATCGGTTCGATATGCCGGTGAGCCAAATAAATGGATATGCAGCTGGATGCAATATCCCTACGATTTTTATGACTAGCAATTATTTAATTAGGAATGCAAAAATAAGTGATGTTTGCTATTATACTGTGAGTTTACTAGTGCTTTTATTTCTAGTTTAGTATTTATACATTTATTGTTAGGCTAGTTCTGGACAATTTTCCAGAACTTCTATGATTAATACTACATTAATTGCACTTCTTAACCTATTTAATAATATTGAATGACTAATTTATTATTGCAGTAGAATTGTTATTTTGACCTATTTAGGTTGTGGTGCAACTTCTACGTAAGTGCAATGTCCTTATGCTATAGTCCAGTACTAGGATTGTCACTGGCATTAATCATTATATATATATTGCGTAATAACTTGGCAGGATTAGGTGCTTATGCGTATGTAGGAGATACTAGAGAAGCTAAAACATGTTTAGTAGGTATGTATGCTGCTTCGCACAGCATACGAACTACGGAATATGTAGCAGAGACATTTAAAATGCCAGAAGGACCAATAAGACTCCTAATCTAGTCTTTAGCTTTCGGATTAGGAGTCAATATCCCTGATGTTGAATTGGTTGTTCACCTAAACACCAATTTTAACAAAGATTTGAACCAAATTTGGCAAGAAGTAGGTAGAGTTGGTAGGAATGGCAAACCAGCATTATCACTATCATTTGGTACGACAAAGACGCAGACAGATAAAAGTGAAATAAATATTATGTAGTAATTTACTTTTTATGTTTAATGAATAAGTAACCTGAGCAATTTGTCTCTGGTTGATCAGATTAGATTAAAGTTGTGGTGGTTGTGGCATTGGTGACTGTTGAAGCAATTCCACATCTTATTGTCGACATTCCGTCTCCAATTTCTCAATCCTCTTCTCTGCTACTTCCAAAAGTGATAATATAATCTCTTGTTTGTCATTAAGAGCTTCATATCTCTTATGCTGCGCTGCAGATTTGTTCTGCTGCTTGCTGTATATTTCTTTCCTATGTACCTCCTGCATCTCCTTTAGCCTTTTTTCGTGATGTTTCGCTTCTATCCCTTTTAGGTCGGCTAAATCACTAGCCATTTGTTTTTCATTCCAAGCTCGGACAATCGTATCACTTACCGAACGATTTCTCACACATAAGCGTAAGTTCATGATACGCAGAGTCATATACTCTTTCTTGACTTTTCTTAACTGTTCTTAACTGTTTTGACTACAAGTCAAGTAAAATTATCACTACCAGTAGGTAAGTAGTAGTAGGTAAGTAGTAAGTAGCTAGGTGAGTAAGTATTACAGCAGACACTCACACAATCGTTTCAATAATAGGAGTGAAGAGAGTAAAAAGAGTTCGTTAACAACTAAACCACACGCACATTATTATTGCGGTTGTTAATAGGATTATATTAAAAGAGTCATACCCTTACGATGTCATACACATCCTTTAATTGTCGTTGCAATTGTAGGATTTCACGTTTTTATTTTTTGTTTTTAAGGATAAACCGCTACTTCTGGCTTTCTGGCCCCAAGCATTGAGTTTCATCACATTCCTTTGTAAATGTGTTTTGACGTTATTAAATTGGATCATCTCTTTGTCCATTTTGTTAATTATCGCTTGTAAAGCCTGATTTTGGGCTTCAGCTTCTTCCAATTGGAACTTTGCGTCGTGGTGGTTATCTTGGAGTGTTTGTAGGTCTCGGTTCAGCTCCTTGTTGTGCGTTGTTGTATCTTTCTTTCAGATCGTCGAATTTTCTTGGAGAGTCCGATAATCTTGTCTTAATCCCTGATGTTCACTTAAGAGTTCGAGCAGAAGAGCGTGTTCCTTGTCGAACAATATTTTGACGTTTTGGTGAGTTCAGTTGACGTGAGGACTTATTATTTATGTCCTCCACTAAATCACATAATTACATTATTGTGGGTTGAAATTCTTTTTGTAATTCTACAGCTCGATTATATTTCGCACACGTCCAGATAACTGGACTGACATACTTTGTTCCTCTGTTTTAGATTTGTATATTGTATATCTATCACTATCACGACTGTCGTCACACAAGTTTATGAAATTTGAAGAGTCCATTTTGGACTTGTGATGTTAAAAGCAGAAGTGATTTTAACAGTATTAATGCGAGAGGAAATGAACATTGGTTGAGTATCCCAACATTGATTAGTAAATAGTAAAGATAAATACTTAAATATATCGACAGAAAAAATATGACATACATTTTTCCTTGTGTATTAATAGTTGGTGTGTGTATCTAAGTATTAGTTTGTGGTTGGGACATTCTTTTTGTTCTTCAATGGTATTCCCTTTCGTTCGGGTAGAATTGTCTTCCTGGAATTGAGGTTGCGGTTGATTGGTAGTACACATAAACGCACTGTTGATTTGCTTCTTCAATTTTTCAATCGTAGATAATGCTTCCGAATGATTTTGGTTCTCTCTGCTCCAGTCCCACTCCACCTTTTCTTTTTCGTTCTGTTTTCGTTGTAGTTTTAATTAGAGTTTTGTTGAACCAGTATTTCATATCATCGTATAACATTTTTTCGCGGGCCGTCAGTGTAGTACTGTGATCATGTTATGGGTGGAGGGTTGCCGGATTAGTGCTCCGGAGGGTAGATTGATATGTGTAGAGCTCGCAAAATAACTGCTGAAAATAACCTGGAGCTCTCCTCAATTCTTATGATTGAGATAAACTCCTGTCCTTAAGCTATTGGGTGAGTATGAGAGAGTGAAAACTTTGCAGAGTGACACAGTAAAATGGTTTCAATGTAAAATTGAACGTGTATGAGAAATAAACTGGAGAAGAGAATAGTGAGACGACTTCAATGTGGAATTGAGAGTGTTTATTAACATTTGTGCTTGGGTTTATATAGTACATTGGTTTCATTTAAAATATTAATTATGACTAATTATTTACATCTTAACCGGATCATCCTGTCCGGATATCCATAATTTAAAGACTATAAAATAGAAAGGAAAGCCGGACAGCCGGAAATTTTAACTTACTTGAAGGACAAATAATAAATAAAGTACATACATGTTATTATTATCATTTAGGTACCTATTAATAAGGCAATATTATTATGTACAATAGCTGCCCGTAAGGGCAATAATAATAAAAGTTTATAGTTATGACTATCCTTATCGCTATAAGGAAAACTACATAGATAATTGCTATATAAATGTAAGTACATTGCGGTAGGTGCAGAAATAGTCAGCAAGTGGAATAAATTATTATTATGCTTAAAATAGAAGTATACCTATACTGAAATATTCTCCCGCGAATTGTTTTACTAAGTAAATAAAATAAATAAGAGTGAAGAAATTAACAGAGAATAGAAAATAGTTTTTGAGTTTTGCTAGATAAAATGAGATAACAGAATAGAGAAGACATGACAAATTACTGAGTTTTTCCTCCTAGAGATAATGAGGAGGCTGGAGTTTGTGTTCTTAATAATTGGGTGGACATATGTTCGGTATATTCGTATGCGGTTGGCCCTACGGCGGATTCGTTGAGCGTTGCGTAACATCTCCTGAGATGTTTGGAGACGAAGAGAGATGTCCGTGCATTGGGTGAGGCGGAGGTGGAGCACTGCACAAAGGTTGCGGTATCTTCTTTCGGTGCGCCGTTGCGATTGCTGCTGAGATGTTAATTGTTTGTGGAGCCGGTTTGCTTGAAATTGGAGAGCAGAAACTCTGCATTTCGAGATTTCTAAGGCAATATTATGATCAAAAGTCTCGTTGCTGTGTTGAATTGTTGCGTGCTTTAACTCTTCCTTGGCGAGTGTAGTCTCGTGTCCCTGCTGAATTTGCTCGGAGACCAGTCCGTTATTAATGCGGGTTGCTGCAAACCCTTGTAGAGAAGTTGCAGGCCATCCTTTTCTTTTCGAAGTTGATTCTTTTCTTCAATTAACACGGCACACTCATCAGATTTTTGAAGTAAACTATTTGAAAGTAAATTATTATTTTATTTGATTCTTCGTGATAGCTTTCGCGAAAGAAGGCTAATGATTTTAGCGATTTGAAGTGTTTTGATTGTTCGCGTTCGAGTTGGGAACGTGTATTCATTAATGTGTTAACTGTTTCTCCTAGTAACTCACAAACTTTTAATGAGGTCAGTTCGTACGCGCTTTGTTGATTTAAAGAATCTCCTCGTAGGGAGTGATAATTTGCTCGATAAATTTTATTTCATTTCACATTTTCTTTATATTTTCTAAGGATTTCGTCGTATTTCGAAGTGCTTATACCGTTAACACTAGTGGAAGGCACCGATTCACTGTTTGTGAAAGCCACTGTTTCACTAATGGAGCTATCGGCATCAGCCAAGTCAATAACTTCAATTTCACTGTTTGTTGTATTTTCAATAATCTGATTGTTAGTTTGAGTGTCGATGTTGTTGATGGTCTCGATATCGGGACTGTCTTCTTTGTTACCTTCTTCAAAATCAGACACACTAAACATGGAATATCGGTAAAAATCACGATTTTCCATTGTTAAAACACTTATGATAAGAGAACTGGTTGACGATAACAAACTGTTTTTATGTAGATCGGAAATTAAAGTAGACAGATATAGTTAGGTAGAGGTAGGTACAGCAAAAAATCGAGACTGAAGAATGAAGAATTTAGTAGTAGTTGAAAAGAGTTGTAAGATTCACTGACAGTTTATTTGGTGGTTTTCTGTTTTGGTGGCGGTTTCCGCTTAGTCGGGATTCCAGTCCGTTTGACACACTTTTTTCTTGTGGTCTTAGCAGGTGGTTTTGTCTACTTACGAAGAGTAGGCAATATGCGTAATCGCATACTTTTAATTTGTTTTTGTAATTTTAGTACCGTATGTAGAGCTTTAACGTGACCTTCATTTTCACGGCTCCAATCTAATTCTACTTTTTCTTTTGCTTCGGTAATCTGTCGTATTTCCATTTGTAGTCCTTCCGATGTTTTGCAAAAATAGAGGAGATCTTCATATAGTAATCGCTCACGAGTAGATAGTGGAGTACTTTGTAAGTCAATTAAGGGATGTGGACAAGTAGGGTCCGGTATGCCTGCGTGAATGGTCGCCAAATTAGTCGTAGTTATTTTTCCGAGATATATTTAATTCGACTGAGTTTCGCCATTCATCGCATTTCCATACTTTGTACACTTGATTAGTGGGATTGGTTAACGCTACACGATAAAATTCGCAATCTTCTGGCACGGGCCATAAGCAATAGCGATGATGGAAATTTCGACAGAAATTCCAGCCTAAATTGTTTTCTGTGGGTTTAAATTTTTTTAGCGTGTCATTAATCTGAAATTGTTCACAGTGGGTCCCATGACACGTGGCTGAATTAAAGAGGTTGTAGCATTTGATAGCACTGATGCAGTTTGGTACTGCTTTGGGAACATAATATAACAATTCTTTCATACAAGTAAGTGCCATACACTTAATTTCGAGGACTATAGTGCCCAAAACATTATTTTTGGTTACATCTGTGATTCGAAAACAAGTTTTTGATTTATAGCTGCCAATGACAGTCGAGTGTTTATTCGTACTGTACAGGTGGCTGTTAAATCGGAGGTGTAATGACATTCTTTTGACTGTGCGGATATAGAGGAAAAGTCAGAACATCCATTACAGAAAGACAAAGACATAAAGTAATTAGTGAAATTATTCCAGTGGGTAGGTAATCGCGACGTCTTACCCGGGAGGAACCTTACCCGTTTTACGTGTTTCTCGTATGGTTTCAACTGTCGAGGGTGAATTGGAATTATGAGGGGCTACCTCTAAAAGAGGGGTACCAATCTCTTCTTCCGATTCTCGCGTCATGGGTCTGGGCCGCCTATTTAGGGTATCTAGTTGATTCTAGAGTTCACATTTCTTCTCTTTCAACTCAGTTTAAAAACGTTCAATAAATTGTAATCGTTGAACTCGTAGGCTCGCATACTGATTATTTTGGCAAATAGCAGCTTCTAATTGCACGATTTTACGTTGGAGTTCTATATTCTCCTCAGTTTTGGCATTATAGAGCTGTTGATAATCATATGCTTGGTCGAAATAATTGTCGTTGAGATTATTTAGCTCTGGTATAGGTTAAGGAGGTCAGATCCGATGTTAAATCAATATTTGGGGGAGAATTTAAGCTACGTCTTAATAGATTTGAAGGTGAAGTAGTGCTTGGTAACAATGGCAGTGGATCAGCCAAGGGGAGTCGAAAAGCCAGGTTTAACGGTTCTACTTGTTCAATATTGATTTCGGGTTCAATGATGATTTCGGTTGGTAATGTTTCAACCGATATGGGTGGAAATGGTCCGAAAGGCGATGGAGCAATATCTGGTGACCGTGGAAATAATGTATCCGATGGATGCGAAGGTCGAAAAGATAGTCAAGTTCTTCTATAGTCCCGTTGAAGAAAGGTGATGGAGTATCCATACTATAGGTTGGTATATAGTGGGGATTCACTTACTTAATACAACTCAACTACTTAGTATTAAAGATAATAGATAATTTTAATTGGTTATATATATTTTAGGTGACGCTGTTATAGTAGCATGTACTTATTGTGGTTAACTATTCTGGAACAGAAAACTTTTAAAATTACATCGTTGTGCTAGTTTTACCCGTTTTTAATGGAGCGGAAAATATTTCTTAATTTAGTGTGTCTCTTGACTTGTTTTTATAGAGCGGAAATCTATTGATATTTATTACTATGTATAATGGGAATATTTATTCCAGCATAGTTACTACTTTTACTAAATATTGTGATATTATAAGTGGATCTAGGGATTTCTTAAGGGGTTGTTATACTATGCTCAATGTCTAGGATGACTATAATTTCCTTTATCGCCAAGGCTGTCCTTGGTTAATTATATCTGTTGTTTTTCCCTAAATCCTAACGAATATCTTCACTGAACGTCACACTTCCCTCGGTTGCCTGAAATTCATTTCCCACCAATGAATTTGTGATAAGTATGACCTCTCGTAAACTAATACAAATTACATAAAATTCACGTATAATTCTAATTAATTAATTTAAATATTACGCTATGCTCCGTACTAAATACATTTACATAATGTCTAAAATTACAATTTAAACTAACAACAAATTGTGAATCGATAGATTAACCATTATCCGTAATTATAACAAACTGATAATTCCTTATTCAAATAAAATTTAAATTTTATGATTAACTTCAATGTCTTATTAAAAATGTTTCACTACATGCTTCCATTCGGTGTAAGTAACATTTAGAGATGACGGAAAAACCCTTTATCTTTGAGAAAACCGCCATCAAACATTTAAATCCCATTTTAATAATTCTTCTCGAGGCTTCTTCGCTTTTACCGCCTCCTCGGCTTCCTCCGCAGACCTTTTCATCCAGCTAGAAACCTTGACCTTCCGTTCTAGCAAAGTAGGTTGCCATCTATACTCTCCGGTTTCTTCTTCCACTCCATCCATGTCATGCCCGAGTTGACCAGTAACAGACCACGACTCCCGCTCGCTGTCTTCTGAGTCACTAGTCCTGGACATCCTTGTTTCTCCAGTAGTCCTGTTCTTTGAGACATCTACTCCGCCTCCGCTGCTTGTGTCACTAGTGGAATCCGTTTTCAGAGTCACCGACATCCTTTCTTCATCGTTAAGTCGATTACCTCCACTTTAGAAGTTATCGTAGATTTATCAGAACCCTGGCTGATTTGCTGCATTCCATGTCCTCTGTGACATCAATCACCGTAGACTTTGTGTTAATCTCCTCCTTTATTTTGCTTGCTTCCAACTGCCTGAAATCCGCCCGGATCTTCCCATCAACTATCTTGCCTGTCCAGGGGTTGGTAGTCCCGAAAGTCTGGCGTTTATGAAGAACATCAGATCTCGATCAATTCAAGTTCGTCCGCCGTAGATTTGCCCAGCTTTGGAAACAGCTTCTTATGTAAATCAGCGTGATGTTCCTCCATGGGTATCTTAGCAACTTTTGCTGTATAAAAGACAAAATAAAAACAGTCTCGGTCCCTAGGGAAGAGTTTTACTCCATTCACGATTTGTCCGACACCAGACGCTATAACTCCTATAATGTCGCCGTTCTTCAATTGGTTTGGTCGACTATGCTCAATCCGCTGATGATTCAGGAACGTTCCCCTTTTGCTCTCCGTATCCTCTATGTACCAGTCCTTCCGGAAATCCTGTGTTAACTTCGCATGTACCCTGGATACCGTCCGTCCCCGAAGACTGAAGTACCCTTGTTCCGGTTGTAACATGTGCCAATAATCGGGATCTTTTACCTAGAATAAACTCCACCCCCGAAGGGCAATAGTTAATACCGTGATGGAATAGCCTCTACAAAACACAATATTGCTCCATGATTTCCAAGATACAAAATACTTTACAGTCCCAAAATTTCGATTCTTTGCTAGACAAGACCTCTTTTCAGACTGAGTTCCTCCCCAAATATCACGCATCCCTTATATATCATGGTCTGATTATTAGTTATTTTTTATCTGCTTCGTCCAAGCCGTAACAATACTAGCCTAAATTTTCTTTCACTCTTGTTATTTTCCTACATCTTAAAATTGTTATTACGGTTTTCCTTTCGAAAACCACTGTTCATGTTTACAATGGTGAGCTTAATCAGCTGCAAACACATCTCTATCCTCCTCAGCTCACTTATCCTTGTAATTATCAAAATGGCTTGTCAATTTATCACATACTGTCACTCATGACATACTTAATTATTTTCCTTAACTCGATAACTCCGGCCGTATTTATCAATTGAACTGTCATTTCTCGTCCAAAACAAAACCTTTTCCTGCTCTTTTTATCGTTTCCTTTACTCGGACACTTATTCTTTGTCCTGAAACAATAGGCTTTTTCTGATCTTCTCGTCATTTCCTTTATTTGGATGTTTTCTTTCTCATTTTAACAGTCAGCCGACCTAATTTTTCCAATAGTCTTTATCTCCGCTATTGCTCAAAGTTAATATACCAGACCACTAGTCCTTACGTCCCTCTATTTCTATTGTCATACAATGGTCATTCGCATATGCTTCATTTCATTTCATTGACAAGTCTCACTAATCAGGTTTTCCTAGTCCTAATGAAAAAGCAACAGGCCTGTTTCCTTTTGGTTTTAATCTCCACGGGGTTATCTATCCCCGTGCTAGATAATTACAATTCTCATATGCTTTCCTTATTCATTTACGAATGGCCTTAAGACAGATTCCCTGGCAGTACCGCGTTCTTCTGCCTGGCATGAACCTATTATATCTGTTGTTTTTCCCTAAATCCTAACGAATATCGGACGTTCTTCACTGAACGAACGTCACAATATATTAGGTACCTATGTTCTAAGCTATTTATAGTACGTATATTGGATTTTTCTATCCCAATAAGCTTACTATTACTATACTATGTACGTAATTTTCTATAAATGGTTAAATCATTTTCTTTACCAGTCTTTGTGAGCTTAGGTATATTATCCCAGCTAAACAGGCAATAATAATAATGACTACTATTATTTTTAAAATCCATGAGGAAAAATTCGAGGACAAAAAAGAACCAATAGTTAATGGCAGTTGGAGAACTGACTTAAGGTTGGCCCAATTTAATCCTAAATTATCCCAACTAAAGCCAGAGGTTGTTGACTCTGTTTTATTCGTATCTTGGAATTATGTGAACGATGTATCTGTAATTTCATCTCTGACATCCACATCTTCTGAATATTGTAAATGACTTGTGTCTGGACATTCCAATGTACCGATTTCAGATCCGGTGTCAACTTTACCAACCAAAATTAATTCGGCTGATTGCAAACCATTGAAGAAACCTGATAAAGACATTCGGAATTGTGACGGAAACTACGGCAATAATTCCAACCCAAGTTGGTTTCAGTAGACCGGCATTCTTTGATTGTGTCATTAATGCTGAAATTTTCGCAATGGGTTCCATGACATAATGCAGAACCAAATATAGTGTAACATTTAATCGCACTAGTGCAATGTGGTGCTGCCTTGGGAATATAATACAGTAATTCCTTCATACATGTTAATGCAACTGATTTAGTTTATTGATTTAGTTAATTACGATTGAACCTAAAACGTGATTTTTGGCATCTTGGATTCGAAAGCATGTTTTTTGGTCAAGTGCCGCAAGAGATAATCTACTATTAATGCGTACGGTGCATGTTGTTGTAGTATCTGAGGCATAGTGACATTCTTTGGATTGGGCGGAAATGGAAGCAAAATCTGAGCACCCATAACATAAGAAAATGGATACCCATATGGAAAAAATAGTCAAAAGTCTTGTAGGCAATTAGTCTCGTCGCCGTACCCGTGTTGAGTTTCGACGTGCGCTACGAGTTTCGTTTCGAGATTCGACTATAGGTATGGATATATGTGGTGCTCCCAATATCTTCATCTGATTCTCTAGTAATTGGTTTCAGGCGGGTTTTCCTCGCCGTCATGAATTGTCTAACAATTCGTAAAGGCCACGAGATACACCGTAACAGTGTACAAATAATTTTCGAGATATATATCACCGTAAAAATGATTGAGGAAAGAGTTAATGTGGCTATTGCTATAATCACGTATTGGATGTAAGTGTAGCAGGAAAAATTTTTCCATCGGTTTGCGCAAAAATGACAATCTATTAATTCACAAAATGGGATTCGAGGGCATGTTATTGATCTAATTGTCGGGGAATCATAATCAAATACCCAAATTTTTACCTGTAATTTTCCTGGAGAGCTTAACATACTTTTGGTTAACTGTAAGGCTGTCTCAAATGAGGTTGGGACTACAGACACAAAATTAGGGTTTTTCTGAGCTTTTATGCATTTAGCTACTATTCCGGGGGTTAAAATTCTAAGACCGGTTTTAGTGCACTCAATGCTACACCTTGCGCATAAATATACTTAAATCCCAAAAATTGGGGGCAAAAATCGCCTAAGGGGGATATCATGCGGTAAAGCAGCGTTGAAGAATTGTAGCGACATTCGCAATTAGCACGAATCTCGTTAAAGTAGCCAAACTGTTTGCAGAATAATCTGTCACCTTTGGATTGTTTTGAGGTACATTTCTCTTTTGTACACGAGCCCTTGCAAGTGTTTGACTCAAAAGATCCTTTTAGGGCGTCTTGTTGTAGATTCAATTTAATCTTCAAAGCGGGTGTAATTGTCAGCTTTGAATGACCACGGGAACATTTTCATACTGCTCGGTGAAATGTTGACAATGTTTTAGCACATGGTCACCGACGGCACATAATGGTGATCTGACATCGTCTTGGTAGAATAATGCCGGATCTGGAGCTGTAAAATTTGTAAATGTAAAAGAAGGTAGCCATTTTAAACCTAATGTTTTTACGGTAGCTGTGTTATCAATTTTCATTGGGTTTTCAGAAGTTTCTCTTAAGTGGAGTGGTAATGTATTGAGAAGTTGTTTGGAATTACTGCTCCATTTTTGTAGCTCGAAGTTCGCAGTGGCCATCATTTTGTATCAATTCGTCCTTGGCTTGATTGTCGATGGTCAAATCACAGTTAGAACACATATAATCGTCAACATAAAAGTGTGCTTTTACTGCTTGTGCAGCTAAGGGAAACTTAGAGCCTTCATCTTCAGAGAGCTGACGTAATGTTCTGCAGGCTAAAAATGGGGCAGGTGAAAATCCAAAAGGTATTGTGTTCATTTGGAAGTGTTGTAATTGTTGGCTTGGATGTTTTCGCCAAATTATCCTGGCAAAATCTTGTTCTTCCGGATTTACTCTTATTTGTCGGTACATTTTTACAATGTCAGCCACGACGGCAATTGGTCTCAACCGGAAGTAAAGAAGTGGATCAAATAAATCCGGTTGGATAGTAGGTCCAGGGGGTAATATGTCGTTCAAGGAAACTCCAGATGACGTTTTTGCGGATGCATCGAATACAATACGAACCTTGGTCGTTGTAGAATCTGGTTTGAAGACCGCAAGGTGCGGAATATAGTAATGGTGAGGTCTTCCAAATGGATTCTCTCTTGAACGGGTTCCATTTGACCTGCCTTTAGGTAGTCTTCAAGTTGTTCATTGTATTCTTGTTGTAAATTTGGAATTTTTTTCAATCTAGATTCTGTGCTCAGCCATCTTCGTATGGCTGCTGCCTAGGAATTTCCTAATTTTTCGGTACTGTCAACAAATGGCCATCTTATCTGGTATGAGCCATTAGGTAGCCGAACCGTATTTTTGACATAATGCTCTCCGCAAAACTTTTCTGTTTCAGTGATGGGAAGTTTTGTGGGT
This sequence comes from Tomocerus qinae, assembly GCA_020055645.1. Classification (NCBI taxonomy): domain Eukaryota; kingdom Metazoa; phylum Arthropoda; class Collembola; order Entomobryomorpha; family Tomoceridae; genus Tomocerus; species Tomocerus qinae. Next base: position 118,876 of record JAECZT010000014.1, on the reverse strand, counting down.
AATTGCTCAATTTGCGAAAACGTTTCCATGTTGAATGGAGCCATTGGTATGGGAATTATATCCTTCCTTTTATTGCGGTGCAACAAAGTTTAGTTTTTATGTTTTTAAAATCTATAATTTAATGTATAACTTTATATGTATATATAAATATATTTATAAATATGAATATAATATAAACAATATAAATATAAATATATAAATAATTTTATATATATAAATGCATAACTTTAGTATAATTTAAGTTACGGTTACCAAGTCACAGTAGAATGACGAAATTGATCTCCCAATTTGCAGAACAACCTGGCAGAGGTCTAGTATTCTGCGTTTATTCATATTTATCTCCAATTTTGAGGTATCGCAAATTTAAAATTAACACCTTAATATCTCGAAATCAGAAGTGAATATGAATAAACTATTACTAAATACTAGACCTCCGCCAGGTTGTTTTGTGAATGTAGCGACCAATTTTATTGATCTACGGCCAGTTTTGGAAAATCTACGGAGTGTTACAAGTTTTCAAAAAAAGTAATTGTCAGTCAAAAGGTTAATTTTGTTTGCAAATTAAAAAGTATTAAAAGTGTATCAACAACATTAAATGCTATTGCTTTGTCATTTATTTCTTTTTCATCAGCTCATCAATCACAGGCGAGGGCAAGGAGCCCACCTTGCATATAAGTATAAAGACAGGAAAACGAAATTGAGTATCATTATTGATAGATAGAAAAAGTTATTGTTGGAATTCATACAGAAAACTTCATAGGAAAGTAGCGTTTCTTAATAATTGTTTTGAAAATCGGTTATGTAATCATGTTAAAATAGGCCGCAGTAATAGTAATAATACTGTTAGTACAATTCCTTCAATTTGTCATTCAAACACATGCTACCAAGTGATAATAGTGGTGATTAACGGACCCTTGTAGGACTTTTATAGGACGGACTTCTTATCGGACGGACTCTTAACGGACGCGGACCCTTAACGGACGGACTCTTATCGGACGCGGACTCTTATCGGACCGACACCTAACGGACGGACCTTAACGATACAGTCCGCTATGAGTCCGCCAGACTCAACCTCATGCACAGTGGCAGAAAACATCAAACATGCGGCCAATACTAAAGCTTGCACCGAAATTACAATCTGTGGGGGATTTCAGTGCTATTGTTGCCGACTAACTAGGTCGGATGGAATTTATTATTTTTAAGATATTAACCGACTGTTTTTAAGTATTTTCGAATATTTTCGAATGGTTTCGAATATTTTCGAATGGTTTCGAATATTTTCGAATGGTTTCGAATATTTTCGAATGGTTTCGAATATTTTCGAATGGTTTCGAATATTTTCGAATGGTTTCGAATATTTTCGAATGGTTTCGAATATTTTCGAATGGTTTCGAATATTTTCAAATGGTTTCGAATATTTTCGAATGGTTTCGAATATTTTCGAATGGTTTCGAATATTTTCGAATGGTTTCGAATATTTTCGATCGGTTTCGGATATTTTCGATCGGTTTCGAATATTTTCGTATCTTTTCGAACGGTTTCGAGTATTTTCGAATAGATTCGAATTTCTTCGAAAAATTTCGAAACTATTTGAAAATATTCGTAACTATTCAAAAGAAACTAGTCGAAAGTATTCAAAACTAGTCGAAAATATTCTAAACTGTTTGATAAGATTAAAATATATTCGACACTATTCAAAAATATTTGAAACAATTCGAAAAGATTGGAATTTATTTGAAAATGTTCGAAAATATACGAAAATATTCGAAACCATTCGAAAATATTCGAAACCTTTCGAAAATATTCGAAACCATTCGAAAATATTCGAAACCATTCGAAAATATTCTAAACCATTCGAAAATATTCGAAACCATTCGAAAATATTCGAAACCATTCGAAAATATTCGAAACCATTCGAAAATATTCGAAACCATTCGAAAATATTCGAAACCATTCGAAAATATACGAAACCATTCGAAAATATTCGAAACCATTCGAAAATATTCGAAACCATTCGAAAATATTCGAAACCATTCGAAAATATTCGAAACCATTCGAAAATATTCGAAAATACTTAAAAACAGTCGGTTAATATCTTAAACATAATAAATTCCATCCGACCTAGTTGGTCGGCAACAATAGCACTGAAATCCCCCACAGATTGTAATTTCGGTGCAAGCTTTAGTATTGGCCGCATGTTTGATGTTTTCTGCCACTGTGCATGAGGTTGAGTCTGGCGGACTCATAGCGGACTGTATCGTTAAGGTCCGTCCGTTAGGTGTCGGTCCGATAAGAGTCCGCGTCCGATAAGAGTCCGTCCGTTAAGGGTCCGCGTCCGTTAAGAGTCCGTCCGATAAGAAGTCCGTCCTATAAAAGTCCTACAAGGGTCCGTTAATCACTACTAAGTGATAATAAAACCAACTCCGAAAACTAACCTTAAGACGGGAGTTTATGTCGCGTGGAAATCGTTTTATTATTCATTTAATAGTAGTGGGTTTCATCATATTAGTCAAAATCTGCTCCCAGGATCCATCCATATTCAAATAGCTGTAACCTGAAACAATAAAGACTGAAATGTAAGAACTGCATTCTAATACATTTACAGTTTTTTGTTAAGCTTTATAATCACCCTCGGTTGATTTAAATAGTAGGAAAACAAGAGGATTTTTAGCACATATTTAACTTCTTTTACAGGGTCGCCCAAGAGTGAGATGTCTCTAAATTCGTCATCCGGAAATCCCATCAGGTCATACTTTACCAATCGACATGGGCTTAGTCCCTTCACAAATTAACACTGCAAAATTAATATAGTAATTAATATTTTCGATAATGTACCCCAAAGCAATTTACCCGAAGTCCTACACACGTAATTTGTCTATGTCGGATGTCTTCCATAGTTACCCGAAATAGGCCCATTACGTTTGTTGGATTTCGGTAAACTGCATCGGGGTACATTATCGAAAACGTTAATGGTTTACTGTCCAAATTATCACAAATCACAGGGAGGTAATTTTCTAATAGAAACGGAAAAAAATAACGCTTCTCATTGGTCGCTGCATTTATGAAATTGACCAATCAGAGCAAAGTATTTAATTTCAACATTTTATATGATTGTCATAAAGCATTTATTCCCAGGGGAAATATTTATTGAAATATTGAACTTTGCATTACAGACTTGTGACTTGCAATATAAAGAAATGCGGCCTAACTTTTTTTAGCTTGTATGAAAACCATTACAACATCGTAATTCTATTGATCGCCATAAATAATTTTTCATTGTATACAAACTACTTTACGTTTCTTGTAACTGTATTGTTTCAGAGACTACGCAGAACTGAAAACCAAGTGTCAACCATTTTCTCTTTCAGCAAAGATAATCTAGCCTATTTATGATGTTTTTATTACAATTCGAAAGTTAATTGTATTATTTCATAGAATTGAGTGTCCAATACAATTGTATTAAAGCTTATAGGATGAGGATTATGTTATGCTAAAGTGTAAGTCTGCATTTTTTTCAGGGCATGAAAAACCCAAAAACTCGGGTTTTTGGGTTATTGGGTGGGTTTTTGGGTAGCAAAATTAGCAAAAACCCGGGTTTTTGGGTTTTTGCTATAAAATGGGGCTATTTGAAAACCCAAGGATTAGAGCAGAATACAAGAACTATAGTTTAAAATATCCGTTATTTTAATCCTTTAATCAACGTAATAAGCAACTGATACAAGTATTAGTTTGTCTATCCATAAAATATTGAGATAATAAATAAATAATAGTTTCTCACAATTGGTGACCGGTCACTAAATTAACATGAATAGGTATTGAAATGACTACAGTACCTGCCTGTGTTATCCTGGAATTGTGGTAAACGTCTATTATGTTTATCTCAATATTTTGGAAATAAATGGAATATTTTCAATGTTATAGTTTTCAAGTTCGTCTACCTAATAACTACTTAATAAATGCCAACCGAATATTTGATCAGTATACTTTTGAATCGAATCCACAAATTCACTTGCATTATAATAAAAGTCATCTTCCAGATCGCCCAAATAAAGAATCAAAATAAATATTATTTTAAGTTTGAATATGGAACAATAATAGTAGAAGTCCAGTGAACCACAGTAGTTGGCGAATGCTACTGCAAAAACCCAAAAACCCCATAAAGGCGGGTTTTTGGGTTTTTCCTAGGAAAAACCCTGCCTTTTTCATGCCCTGATTTTTTTCAATTTACGATGGCGGTGATGGTATTCATATATACTAAAAATGTTAGTCCGCATATCTTTATATCACAAGTCACAATTCTGTAATGCAAAGTTCAGCATTTCAATAAACATTTCCCCTGGGAATGCTTTATAAAAATCATATAAAATTTTGAAATGAAATGCTGTATTCTGATTGGTCAATTTCAAAAATGCATCGACCAATCAGAAGCCAGAGATATTTCCGTTTCGATTTGAAAATTATCTCTCTGGGATAATTCATAATTTTTACCTTTGTTTGCGAGTTATTGCACTTTTCCCATGAAATCATTATTATCTCGTAAGCAGAGGGAAAAATTAGGAATCTAAGTGCAAACTACTATAAACTGACATTTTCTGCGTTTTTAGAAACCAATTTTTTTATTCTGCGATCAATATTCTCTGGCTAGATACAAGTTTTCCTAAATATATACTTTCCTCATCTCATTCTCTTCAAAGGCGGCCTTTGCCGTATCTGGAAATTGGTGGTGTTTCGTTAGGCAAAATATACCCTGTGTATTAATCAGGCTTCATTTTTGCCTACAAATTTACACAGGGTATATTTATTTTGGCTAACGAGAGTAAAATGCTAAACTCTTTCCAACCAGCGTATTTTCTAAATACTGCGACAGGTTCGGAAAGAGTTCGGGTAAACTAACTAAAAACGTACGAGGTATCAATAGGACGGCCCTTGTAATTGCGGGTTCGTACTTAACATTTGTCTTAATTCCACATTAACAACTCAAACAGTCGCCTTTAAACAGCCCTCGGCCATTTTATCCAACCAAAGACACGAACTGGCAGTGGAAGCACACATTGAATAGTCAGACGACTGAGGGCTCCACCAAGCACGTGGCTGGATTCATTGGCAGCCTTACAACCTGATTAGTGAACGTGTATGAATTTAAGAGATGTGTATGAAAAAAAATTTGAAATTTGATATTGGATCTCAACTAATGATAACCTATGCAGATAGGGGAATGTAAAAAACAGTTTCTTTCCGATTTTTGATACACCGCCCCCTTTCCTCAGGTCACACCCCCCGAAGGTCGAAAAGCATATACAAAAAATCTCGGAAACTACTTGACCGATTTGGATGAAATTTTTTTTAAATTGAATAAGACAATATTTGCCCCAGGGGTTCTGCGATCCGTTTAAAAATTCGAACTCCATCATTCAAAATAAATTTCAAAATTTTGAAAAAAGTCGTTTTTTTGAAATTTACCGTTTATAAAGCAAATTTTACTGTAATAGCTATAGAAACAACCAGTTTTCATATTTCATCAATTTGACCTTTGAAAATGTCAAAGGTCAACCTTTTGAAACCCTCCTATATATCTTGTGTGACATATCAATCAACATCTAAATAACTCGAGCAGAACGATTATGGTGTAAACTGACAAAAGTTTTTAACCAGAAATAGGCCAAAGATCAGTTTATGACAATGTTATTTTTGCTATTTTTATAGAAATTGATCCTTGGCCTATTACTGGTACATTATTTGTGTCAGTTTACATCATAAACGTTCTGTTCAAGTTATTTAGATGTTGATTGATATGTCACACAAGATATATAGGAAGGTTTCAAAAAGTTGACCTTTGACATTTTCAAAGGTCAAATTGATGTAATATGAAAACTTGTTGTTTCTATAGCCATCACAGTAAAATTTGCTTTATAAACGGTAAATTTCAAAAAAACGACTTTTTTCAAAATTTTGAAATTTATTTTGAATGATGGAGTTCGAATTTTTAAACGGATCGCAGAACCCCTGGGGCAAATATTGTCTTATTCAATTTAAAAAAAATTTCATCCAAATCTTCCAAGTAGTTTCCGAGATTTTTTGTATATGCTTTTCGACCTTCGGGGGGTGTGTCCTGAGGAAAGGGGGCGGTGTATCAAAAATCGGAAAGAAACTGTTTCTTACATTCCCCTATCTGCATAGGTTATCCTAAGAGCGCCTCAGGTTGCGTGTTAGTTAGTCTGATCTGGGAGAAGCTGTCTTTGCCGTATATTCGTTATTAGCATTGATTTGCCTATCTTGGTGACAATATGACTATCTAGCCTTACCCTGTCTGCAGTGTGCAGATTGCTCTCTTGGTTAGGTGTACACTACGAGTTTACCTAGTGATATACTGGACTGAGGAGCACATGCGAAGGGATGCGGGAGGTTGCGATGACTGTCACACCTAATGTGGTCAGCTCACCTAACCTGACCACCTAAGCGCACAAAGGTAGAGTACGGGACTGTGTAGGGCTGTACCACATAATGGTTCAGTACCCCTCACCAAAGTCTCTTCGTGTAAGTCTGTACACTCAGTAAAGTTGTCCGGGAGTCACTGCAAGTAAGCCACACCAGGCTTGAGCGGTAGCATAGCTCTACTACTATAGTAGATGCTGTGCTCTCCCCCTAACACACACATCTGCATAGGTTATCATTAGTTGAGATCCAATATCGAATTTCAAATTTTTTTTCATACACATCTCTTAAATTCATACACATCGTCACTTTTTCAGATTAGAACATGAAACATTTTACCCCCATTTTTGTTTTGCTGGTTTTTGTCTGGAAGTGATATGAGAGTTAAACATGCTTACAAAGGGAATTATAGGCGCTATCACTTTATACTTTAAGGTTTTCGAACGATCCGGCCTCGTCCCATACGAATGGGATGCCCAAAAGGAACAAATGAGAGTGACACGGAAAAAGTGGAAATTGATAACTTGGGTGATAGGGATTGTAATAAATTTCTTTGTAGCTGTAGGTCTCACACATTGGCTGGCATCTTCCATAATCTCATCCCCTGGCATTTTCATACCCACGGGCAGATGGATAGTGAGACTGTGTGCTGGTTCCCTGACAATTCTATCATTGGGCTTCAATTTGACAGCCGTTTGTTCGGGTCTAGGTTTGGTCACGGTCCTTGTGAATAAATCGATAACACTTGATCGTCAACTTGAAGGTAAAATTTTTAATCGTGCCCTAATGAATTTATCATTCTTATTTTGACCATTATGGCTTTTAATGCGCTAAAAGCATATAGAGCCCATACCTGTGATTAATAATCATTTTCCTTTTACTACTCAACTTTCAATTGATTCAACGTATATGAAAATTAAGATAATTACAACTAATTTTACTCTATTTTAAAAATCAATGTTTGTTAGCAACTGAAAAGAATTTCTTGAAATCGAAGAAGAAAAGAGCAACTTTGGATCTCAACACGATGTTGGTTTCAGCAATTATGCCGTTTAAAATGCTGATATGCTTTCTATTCACTGTCTATGTAGCAGCACGGACTCCTTCAAACTATTTCGGACCAGATTTTCAACCTGTCCAGATAATGAGTCAACAAGAAATTGTTTTAAGGGTGCTCAATGCGATGTTTATATTTTTCCTGTCTATGACGATCGTTGCACCAACAGCACTCTACTTACAACTTGCATGTATATACCTACAATTCAGTAGCTACTGGGCAAAGTACGTTGAGGTAGTGTACGAATCCTCAGTGGATCATGCATTAACGTATTACAGGTCGCTGAAAGTTGCCAATATAATTCTCAATGAGTTGGCTTCTTATATATTAGCTCCCTTGCTGCTTGTTGAAAATGTCACGCTTTGCACTATCACTATCCTAGGCACACTGAAATTGAGAAAACAGATGGGAATGCCTGGGTATCTGTTCATGCCTGCAATGGCTATCATTTTACTGATTCTCAATATCTTGGTATTTCGCCAAGCTTCTACAATGCATTCTATCTCCGATGCTTTCATCACAAAACTGAAGAAAGACAAAGATCCGATTGTACGCCGCACAGCAGTGGGCATGAAACCGATATGCGTTCGTGTCGGACAGTTTGGGTACATTGATATTGGGTTTTATTTAACCTTCATGGCGTACCTGATTGACACCGTCATTAATATATTGATCACCCTAAAATAATTTGAAGTAGTTCAAAAATGCCTATGAAGTTTTTACTGCACATTTAAAATAAGCATGTAAATAAAATGCTGAAGCAGAAAATTGTACCCGGTCAATGCATGTTAGCTAACAAATGAACTCTGGTTGGCGGTTTTTCCATACTATTCGCTTATTTCCCGAATCTAAAACTATCTTATCAATTGTAAATATAAAAAATGAATAATAAATTAACAATCCATTTACTCGCTCTTTGTATATTCTAAGTGTTGTAAGAATACAACCATGTTCACCGTGTATATAGTTAATTGTGTAAGTTTTCGGACATTAAAATAGGTACTCTAGTATGTCAGTGATAATTTTGGCTTTTATGAATGTACAGAATGTTATTATTGTTACATCAAAAATGACGATATGTGTTAGTAATAATGTTTCTCTGTAGTAAATAGTGGCAATACAATAACATTATTTACAAACAAGTGTCTTTTAACGGATCTCAAAGGTTTGTATCACTATTACTTGTAATCTAAGTCATAGTAATAAATAACATAATTGTACGTTACTCTGTTGATGTGTCGGTTGAACTGTCATTATGGATTAGTGCATTAGGATCTTTCTTTCCAATCCATTGCGGGGACATACCTCTCCCCAGACTAAATCTTATGCCTCCCAGGTGTCAGACTACCACCTGCGAATGTGGTAGTTCCTAATGATGACTTAATATAATCTTTACTCTACATAAACATAATCTTTTAAACATAAAGTGGGACATGCGCATGGATTTTTTTTTGAATGTATGTATTAAGGTTTGTATATTTGTCTGTAATATTTTGCAATTAATGAGCAAGGACTAAGGACTAGACTTAGACTATCAGTACTGAGTCCAATCAACGGTCTATGAATTTCGGGCCAATGCGCAGTCGCTAGAAATTTACTGATTTCAACATTTTCTAGCACACTTTGTGTGCTAGGATTCAGCTAGTAATGTATATAATAATGTACATATATAAGCCTAGACTTGAAGAAATTCACCAATCTATCTATATTTGTCTGGTAAGAGAGCCTAGGAACCGGCATATACTACGTAACGCAAAACCCACACCCCCGTATGCAACCCAAGTGCTGACTGTAGTACTGTAGCACTTTAGGAGACCACCTCCTCCCACCAACTTCACACGTAATATATGCAGACTGCTTAAAATCAAAAATCAAAATGCGCATGCCCTTGCCCACTTCCTGTAAACCACCTAAGTGAGTCGTTTCAAATTATAATATCAAAACAATAATCGAAATTTACATAAAATGATTATTGGCTTTAATGGTAATTGGTAACTGGAAGGAAATGATTATGGAAAGCGGGTAGTATTTCGTAATGATCGTAATAACGTATTCATTAGCATTTCAAAACTTCTAATCCAAATTGCATGGTCCTGCTATAATATTAACAAAATTGTTTATCATTTTTGGTTGTTACTTATTACCCCTTGATTCCTTTGTGCCAGTTTGCACTTTGTTCAGAATTAAATAACAGTACTGGGAACCACCGGGTCACTATTTATTCTATGAAAATATTTATTCGTAAGCTATACTAATGGAATTCGTACGTTTTCCCAAAATCCTGGGAATCTTACTTTTCTGATTTTAAATTGGAAGTTTTGGTACCTTTTTGGACTGTTTGTTAAAAATGGCGTCTTTCATTGTTCCCTGTTGAGATTATTAATGTACAAACATTAAACTCCCCGTTTTGAGAGCCTCGCCTGCCAATTTAGTTGGTATAATAAAACCCGATGCATAAGGGAATGAAGGTTTCTTTTTAGTTGACTTCTATTTTGCCAAACGGAAATCAATATTATGTTTTAATATTTTATTGAGAATGCCAAACCAAATAAATAAGGTCATACTATTCATGGTTTGAAGCCTCTATACGACTCTGGCATTTGCTTTACCATTTGATTATTCTTGCAAATATCACCTGGGTTTATAGTGTCGACCGACATGCATTGAAATACTATATACCTGATACATATTACAAGTTGCTAGTGTATAAATGTATAAAGTTTTGTTGTGCATGACATATGCACAGAATGCTATTAGACAAAGGAATACAATACAGCACTCTCAGTTTTGGCACTTTTATTCGCCAATCATACATTTATACATACCTTACCTATTATAATACATAAGTATAAGTTTGTGCCCTTTTGTTGTACGATATACCATTGCAGAGAGTAAGAAATAAAGAGTGACTTTAATAGAGAAAACAAAGACAAGAGCTCCGTTATGATTCATTTCAGTTTGCATTACTGAACAATCCAACTTATTCTTTTCACCTGACTACAACATTGTATAGGCTGGCATATAAGAATAAATATTTAATGAAGTACATGCCTTTTTAATTATATCATTAGATTTGTAGTCACATTTCCCGTTGTAAACCATACATGTGATTACTTACTTAACGGTTTATTCTATGCATATTAAAATAGGTATTCTCGCTTAATACATTTCTTGTTTAAGTAAAGGCTCTTATTCTTAAACTTATGTTGCTAAAAGCAAGATATACTAGGAGATATTTTAATATAGACATTCAGCTTTTCAATAAAATGTGGAATTATCTGTGCTAAGCAATTTTTGTGCTACTGTTTTCCCGGATTTTAAAATAAAAATTATTGTTTCAAATTCTAAATTCAACATTGAAAACTAGGAACGCAAATATTAATTCTCTGTACTTTACATTGAAAATACATTGCATAGGATTTTTTACATTTGATAGGTTAGGGCCTAGGGCCTAGTGTGGCATATACTGTTAGTGTTAAAGACAATTTTGACATTTTAGACAGTCATTTACCTACGTTATTTGGAGTTTTAAAAACCTAGCAATCCGTACCTTGGCATTACTCAAGTTCAAACAAGAATACGACTTGGGACTTAAATAGCAAGTGAAGCCTTAATCCAAAGGTATGATATTATTTTATTAACCTATTAGTGTTTACTGTTAAATGTAGTTGAGATTCGCAAACTTGGATGACAAATTGTGTATGTTATTGAAGGAAGGAGTATTTGTAACGTCATGGTGTTATGTAGTATAGTATTAAACACAGCATAATGTTTTTTGTCAGATAATTCATGCCGATGCCACTATATTTGAGTACCTTTCCTTCGCTTGCTGTGTCATGGAGAGCCATACCTAATCCCCAGTTTATAATCTCTTCAGTCCTTATCGAGGTGTTGAACACTCAACATATTCAATGATTATTCAGTTGAAGACCTGAAAATCCTTTTTTACAAATTTACCAAGTGCTTTGTGATATTTCCAATTTATAACAATGAGCTTTAATAACCTCAAGTAAATAAGATACATATCTGACTTATTTTAAATTAAAAAAAATATTATAAATCTACTTTACATCGTTGCATAAATATTGAATCATTTTTTTAAATTTTATTTTATAATGGTTTAAATTTCATTTTAAATACATTGGGCTTGATTTGTTGCTAGTTTTCATTTATGTTTTTAATTAATCTTTATTGGAAATTATTCCAGTTGAAGCGATCAGCTCTCCATGGTTTTTCTTAATTCCGTTTCATTTTTATGGTTATAATGGTTATAAATTTTAGATTACAATATGCGTCATAAAATAAAAAAAAAATTAATTAAATTAAAAAATTAATTCTTACTTGCAGCCAGCCTTACGGCGTAAACGATGGAAATGTTCGATTCTCAATAAACGGAGATGTGTATGCAGGTAACCAAAATAGATAATTGTTTTATGTCCTATAATTACAATAAAAAAGTACATGTTAAATATACACAGCAATGTATTGCTATCGCTCTCTTTTAAAGATAAATAGGGCATTAAATGTCTGCATAATGTATAAATTATACTTAATTACAGAGAATTTATCTACTAATTGTATCTACTTTGTCAAAAATCCAATCGCTTTTCTATTGACTATTTTTGATAAATATTTTAATGGATTTTCAGTAAACGCTGAAAAGGATGGCACCGTTGACCCACAATCTGTTTTGGTGGACTACATCAGGGACAACGCAGGCCTTAAAGGAACCAAATATTTATGCAGAGAAGGAGGTTGTGGTGCATGTCTTGTTTCTGTGTCAATCAAAAATCCTATAACCGGGGAAGAAAAAACAAAATCTGTTCCTTCCGTAATATCAATATTATAATTTATGTATATGTATTTACCCCAAAAAGACTATTGATTTAATTTATGACGATGCATATCGAAATCAATAAGAACTGATAAGCAATACCAATACCTTATATGATTAGAATATCCAAATTTAAAGAGATCCTTACACAGATATGTATGGTTTAATGCAAATTCTAAATACCTTATAATATCAATCTCTGTACATGTGCGAACTTGCCCATTTCCATAATTAATGTCATGCGTTGGTAACTTTGAATCATTTTATTATGTTTAAAACCAGATTTCGTAATATTTACAAGTCCAAAATTAAAAATGCATAAGTTAAACTTAATCGATAAAAGTATCAAGACAGGTATCCCAGGAATGTTTAAGAATTAAAGATTTCTAGACTTTATTATCATATTTACGTTGCTTAATCATCATAATACTTAAGTAGGTTAGAAAATCAAATAATTGCAAAATGTTCAATAAATATGTTTTTGTTTATTCATGTAGTGTATCATTCCAACGTTGAGTTGTCATGGGTGGTCCATAACAACTGTGGAGGATTTAGGAAACAAAAAAGAAGGCTATAATCCCATTCAGAAAAGGTTGGAAAAGTTTTGTGGGACACAATGTGGATACTGCACTCCAGGAATGGTTATGAATATGTACAGGTAAGTGACATTTATTGCTTGTATTGAATTCCTTTAATGATTACATAATTTGTTCATCGTCATTCCTAAATTTAGGCTCATCGTCGGTTTTAAATTTTATTTGAAAGTCAATATATAAATGTTAACTTAACCTCAATTAATCTCATATTTATAAAAAAAGACCGGCTTTATATCTACAAGGAAAATATATTTTTATCGTGTGATTCAAGCGTTGTGGATATAGGTGAATTATTTTAATTATTTCCAAATTTTACAGTTTGGTGAACGGCGAAGAAAATCTAAGCGTAAAAGATATAGAAGACAGTTTTGATGGGAATATATGTCGGTGTACGGGCTACCGTTCTATTATGGATGCTTTTAAGTCTCTCGCCAATGACGCACCACAAGAACTGCTGCAGAAATGTAGCGATATAGAAGTATGGTTATATAATTATGTTTCATTTATGTAAATGTAGTTGGATGCGTTTTTATCGTAACATAATAACACTCACAGCTTGTCCTTGTTTGGTTTATGTAAGTGTAATTGACATTATGTAAACATTAAGCTGGCTTTTTGTTCCTATAACTGAATGGATATGATAATGTTGTATTTATACTTATGTAAGGCCATAGCTTACGGCGATTTCATTATATGCGTTATTATTTTACGCTCTGTAATGACATTACAAAAGAAGAGGCCGAACAAAGGATGTAATTATGATTTATCTCCGCACTGTTCAAGCAAAATTGGCTCTAAGTACTTTTCTATGTAATTGTGGAGACCTTGTTTATTTATAAACGATAATATTTCTCCATTAATTTTATCATCCAATGGTTACATTGTAGTGCTTGTGAATAAATGATTCTTATGAAGAGAAATCTCTTTCAACCTGTTCCGAGATGATAAAGCTGTTTTATAACAATTTTTTCGTTATACAGTTTTTTAAAGTGTTGATAAATCGTTACTCTCCTTTTTTGGTCAAACAAAAGCTTATGCGTGGTAATAATTTCCGTGCGTAATGGTATGTATTATTTTGTTAAGAATAAAAATGCTATGATGCTTTTATACTTTATTTATATTGAATATTATTAGGCTAAGAAGTATATAAGATATAAGTGGTAATGATGATTCTGCATTTTTAAGGATACGTGCAAGTTTTCTTGTGATGCGAATAAAAAAGATTGTAAATGCTGCCATGGCCGAGGCAAACGACAGTCTATACCAATAAGGACAAGCAAAGCAACTTTAGTGATGAATTTTCCATCGGGAGAAAAATGGGTCAAAGTTTCATCGCTAACAACTTTATTTGGAGCTCTAAATGATATAAAGTCAGGGAATATGAAATACCGACTTGTAGCTGGAAACACTGGAATTGGAATTTTTAAAGATGATGAGCCATACAATACTTATGTGGACATTGGAAATGTTCCAGAATTATTACAGTCTACTGTTGATAGCAATGGAATCGTTTTAGGTGGAGGAATTAATATTTCAGACGCCATTAAGATTTTGAAGCAAGCCTCTGCTGAAACTGGATTTAGATATGCTGAAGTTGTTTGCAATCATTTCATTCAGAGAGTGGGGAATCACCATATCAGAAATGTAAGTTAATATTATGGCTCCAACTTTTCATTTCCGTGGCTGTGACTATTTCATCAAATTTAAATCTGCATAAATGAAAGAAAATTATTGAGGAGATGATGTTTAAAATATATTATGCATTTATGAATTTGAAATGTTTATTCCGATACGAAAATAATTTGACGCATGTCTTTAACGGCTATAAAATTTTGCATAATATCTTATTTAGTAATAAGTACCTAGATAATAATTTTTGATATGAACAACTTTGTATAATATTTCAGATTGCAACGTTAGCAGGGAACTTGATGCTTAAACATGCACATCCTGAATTTGCTTCCGACATTTTTATGATATTCGAGGCGCTGTCAGCAAAAATTGTAATCGGTAAGTTTTTTGTATAATTAGTCTATAGATTAACGAGAAATGTTGGTTATGATACATTCCAAACCATAAACTGCTAAATATTTCATAAAATCGAACTTTACATTCTATATAAAATATATCCTTGTGTATACTATAGCCACTGCCCCCGGCGTTCGTATTCTGTACCATATGAACGAATTTTTGGCATCCAGCATGATTGGTAAAGTAATAGTTGCCATAAATCTACCATCATTAACAGACGATTATTTCCTAAAAGCATACAAGGTATGAATTATCTTTATTTTGGCAGTAAAATATTCAATATGATAAATATAACGATGGTCAATTTTTCTTAATAGGTTTCTCCTAGATATCAAAACTCAAAAGGATATGTAAATGCTGCTTTTCTGTTCAAATTAGACGTATCAAATCACTTCAATATTCTGGAAAAGCCGCAGTTAGTTTTCGGTGGTGTAAATCTAGTGAGATTAATTCTAAATTGAAAAATGTGTCTTTTGTATTACACGTATGTAATAAAGTATACTATTTCCATCAAATATTTACAGACTCATGCAAGCAAGACAGAAGAAATTCTAATGGGGAGGAGCCTCAATGATCAAAGCACGTTGGAAATAGCATTAAAATCCCTTTCTCTGGAAATTTTCCCAAAAGACGAACCTCCAAATGCAACTCCAGAATACAGAAAGTATCTTGCACAAGCATTATTCTACAAGGTTTGTAACTGTTGTAATATTTTCATCTAGATTTCCCAAAATGTTAATTCAAATTTATTTTTGTAGACAATTCTGGGGATTTTAGGAAATCAAGCCAAATCAAATATTCAATCTGGAGGGTTAGGAATTAATCATAAAGTTTCATCAGGAAAGCAAAACTATGAAAAAGATGGCACAAGTCAAGTACTTTATCAAGGAATACCTAAACTAGAAACTTTGCAACAATGTTCAGGTAAATTTTAAAGTATAAATTACTGAAAAAATTTCCAATAAAATTTGTCTTTTTTATAAACAGGAGAAGCTGAATATGTCAATGATATCCATCCACAGCAAGGAGAATTATTTGGAGCTTTTGTATTAAGTACTGTAGCTAATGCGAATTTGAAAAGCATTGATGCGTCGAAAGCACTTGTTAGACCTGATATTATATTAATACATTGTAAATGTAGTTCTAATTACACATATAGTAACAAAATAATTCTATTTATAGAAAATGCCTGGAGTTGTTAAATTTATCAGTGCTAAAGACGTTCCTGGAAATAATAATTACATGATATGGGAGCCTCAACCTGAAGAGGTAAATTTAATTGAAATCAATTTTCAAATTATGAATTATCTTTAAAATTTGTTATTAAATAGATATTCATCTCAGAAAAAGTTCATCATGCAGGACAGCCGATAGGAATAATTTTAGCCGAATCAAGGGCAAAAGCTTTTGCAGCAGCTAAAAATGTCAATGTTGCTTATGAAAACATACAGAAGCCAGTTTTGACTATGAATGATGGTTTGAGGAAGGCAGAAAAGGAAAATAATTATGATAAACTCATTCTGAAAGTTTTCAAAAGTGAAGAAAGTTCAAATGAGAAACCTGCTCACATACTGAAAGGGGAAATGAAAATCGGCGGACAGTACCATTTCCAAATGGAAGCCCATGTTTGTATATGTATTCCCAAAGAAGATAGTAATATGGATATTTTTTGTGCAACGCAATGGATTGAGCGACTGCAAGCTGTTGTAGCTTCCGTTCTTAATTATCCTGCTAATAAGTAATTAATTATCTTAAAAATAATTTATTATGGGTCTAATGTTAAACTTGTTGATTTTGTTTTAAAGTATCAATGTCCAAGTAAGACGATTAGGAGGTGGATTTGGTGGAAAAATTACTAGATCTGCTCACGTTGCTGCAGCTTGTGCCGTTGGATCCTACGTTACTAATAAACCAGTTCGAATAGCATTGGATTTGGAAACAAGCATGAGGATGATTGGGAAGAGATTGCCGTATCTGGCAAAATATGAAGTTAGTTAAATTATTATACTTGAATAAGTGAAAATATTTAAAAAAATTCTTTTTAGGTTGGAATTTCACCATCTGGAAAAATAGTTAGTTTGGATTTAAAAGTTTTCTGTGATCCTGGGTTTTCGCCCAATGAAGCAACAACAATGTACTTCATGATGAATATCCAAAACTGTTATAATGCTATCGGCTGGGAAGTGACTACTGGACGAGTTCTTACTAATACTCCAGCTAATACTTATTGTCGGGCTCCGGGTATGTAATTTTTATATTAATTAAGTTATTTCAAATAGAACAAATTTAATAATACAGATTTTCTATGATTTCAGGACATCCTCAAGGAACTGCTGTTATTGAAAACATTATGGAACATATCGCACACTTTTTAAAAATAGAGCCGTGGAATGTTCGTCAAGTAAATATGATCCAAAAAGGAAGTTCCATTTTATTTAATCCATCAACAAAACTTCAAGATGAAAATCCACTAGAAAAAATGCTTCTCGATTTAAAATCTTCATCGGAGTATTCGAAACGAGTTGATTTCATCAAAGCATTTAATAAGGTTTAATTTATTTCTGGATTGATTTCAATTGAAATTGGTTAAGAGAAAACTTATTGACTAAAAATACTGTCCTTTCTTTTAATGTCATAGAAAAACAAATGGACTAAGCGTGGAATGGCAATTGTACCAATCAGATTTCCTAACCACTACATTGGAGGCAAATATTCAGTCTTTATTGCTATTTACAATATTGATGGTACCATTGCAATTTCCCATGGAGGAATTGAAATGGGACAAGGTATAAATACAAAGGTAGGTACTAAATGTTATACATAATAATAGAAAGTTTGGGTGAATAATGCCAAAATGGTCGATTTTGAGAATTAAAATAGTCATTTTTTGTCTATTATTAAATGGATTTTTTATGCATTAAGAAAAATTTATTACCTAAAACAAAAAGTGGATTGAAACTATTTATTTAAAAAAGTAAATTAAGCGAAAATATATAAATTAAAATAGATCGCACAGACTGTTGCAGAAATATTGAATGTACCACTCTCCCTCATAAAAGTTAAACCCACGAATAATCTTATAACGGCAAATTCTTCTTTGACAGCAGCAGGAACTACGAGTGAATCCTGTTGTTATGTAAGTATTGATTAAGATGAGTATTAATTATGTTTTAGACTGTCAAGTGATATAATGAGAATTATATTTTTAATGAAAAATTCACAGGCTGCTGCAGCTGCCAGTAAAATTTTACTGGACAGAATGGCTCCAATAATAAAGAGGATGGGAGGGTCTTCATGGATGGACATTGTTAAAGAATGTAACAAAGTAAATATTGATATGACAGCTTCCTACATGTATGTATTCTTAATTGTTCATTAATATTTATAAAATTTAGAATATAGATTTATCAATTTTTCAAACATTCAATGTTCACATTTTGAGACAAAAATTCCAATTCTACTCGATTGAAAAGTTGAGGCATGAGCATTAGTGTCCGGCATTAATGACATTTAAAGTAATTACTAAATTCATTTTAAACTTTAATTGTAATAATAAAAATTATTTCAAAGGAATAGTCCAAAGGATGGTATGGAACCGTATGATGTGTGGGGATTAAATCTCACCGAAGTTGAAGTTGACATTATTACAGGGGAGTACAATGTAATAAATAATGATTATAGTAATAGTCATTCATAGTATTAAGTAGAGCTAGAAAAGCAATATACCATCAATAAGAAAACACATTAAGGCCACAATATTCTCTGATAACATTACTTATTTATCTTTAAATATTCTAATTATTAATATGTTCTAATGGGTTTGTTTCAAAGATATTGCGCATTGACTTCGTTATTGATGGTGGGAAAAGTTTAAATCCGGAAATTGACATAGGACAAATCGAAGGTTCTCTGGTAATGGGGTTAGGACTGTGGACAATAGAAAAACTCGTTTACAACGAAAATAATGGACAACTTTTAACAAGCCGAGCGTGGGTGAGAAAAGGATACTTTAAAAAAAATAATTTCCTAAAAGACGTTGTTGCGACTGGCATCAGGTAGGCTGGAAGTCAGGGCAAAACAATTAAAATCCTATTTGTCTCATTTTATTTCCATGTGCAGCAGTATGGCTACTGTCTTTTTCTCACCGTTTACTGGCATTCATTTTGGCGCAAAATCACAAAATTTTGTATCAAAAGGAAAAAAATCTGATTTTAATTGTTTGCTTCTGACTACCAGCCTGATCTGATATGATCCCGATACTTTTACATAATAATAACATAATAGTACATAATAACTGAATATGGTAACTTAATATTAGTTATTATTCAGTGTACAAAATAACATTCACCATTTACTAGTAGTGAGTGGTTTTTAATGGTATTTAACGTTAAATACCACTGACAGATTTTATTTGATATAGGTAAATGGTTTTCCCGATGGCTTCCAAAATGCCATTTTCTTCTCCGTACATGTGAGGAATAGGAATAGGAACAAACAGCCTTCAGGAAAAAGATCATTTTTGACCCAGTCAGTAGTTATATGAAAAAGACCTCTTAAAAAGGAAAGAAAATAACTTTTAAATCCTTGGATTGGACGGATTTTGATGAAAGTTGGTATGGAGATTTGCCATAAGCATATCTCCAGAGGTTTATGGAAAGAGCTGTAACGTTTTAGTTTTTCGATTTAAAATGGACTGACAAAGTTTAAAAAAGTGGGTTTTATCGGGTTTTTACCAACATGAAAATATGTTTCTCGAAAGTCTGTTCAGTTCAAATTAAAGAGATTATCAAACTACAGTTTGTTGGCATATCAAGTATTTAACTTTGATTCCTGCCCAGTGTCAAAGGTCAAAACTTGTTATTGTATAGAATTTTGTATAGTATCACCGTCTGAGGTATCAATCAAAAGCTAAGGACCCTGATGTCTCAAAAGGCATTCTTTAGCTAATAAAAACCTCTAAAAGAGTTTTTAAGGGTCATATAATGCAATAATACTGCAACATTACCGTATACAAACAATGACAAAATTGCGAAATAATTCCAAAAAAATGCATGACAAACTACTGACGGGGTCAAAAAGTATTTTTTTCCTGAAAGTTATGTGATCCTATTCCCATTCCTAACCAGGGCCGCAGCCAGAAAAAAATTTCGGGAGGGGCCCAAGGAAAAAATAGCTAATTTTCGCGATTTTTTGCGATTTTAGACAAAAATTTCTTTATTTTTCTCGATTTCGGGGGGGGCACGGGCCCCGGTGCCCCCCCTCTGTTCTGTTCTGTTCTGTTATAAGAGGTGGACGACATACTATCGATAAGATATGCCGTCCAGGGCGCAGGCCGCAAAAACGGGCCTATTGCCAACTCCTCGGTGCCTAGTGCCCCCCCTCGCTGCGGCCCTGTTCCTAACGTGTACAGAGAAGAAAATGGCATTTTGGAAGCCATCGGGAAAATCATTTACTTATATCAAATAAAATCTGTCCACTACCTAAAAAGTAGTGGTATGTGGTATAAGTGGGAAAAATAGCTTCATTAAAATTTCGTGTTGAAATTTTGAATGAAATTCGGTGCCAAAGTAGGGATTAGCTTAGCCGCTGGTGATTGTTGTCACAAATTGATAAGTGTTCATTATTCAGATTTGGATTCAACATTCACTAACAGCCCTTATTTTCGATTTAGAAATTAATTGCAATTCAATTGGCACATTTGGATAAATTTGATTTATTAAGGGGCTAATTGGAAATATTTAATAGAGAATAAAGTTTTAAAAACCTATATTTTAGGAAATCTAGTGTATCTGTATTAAACTGTCTAATCAACCGCTAAAATTTACCATTTTTACCACTGTGATGGTAAAAACGCCTAAAAAGTGGTAAAATTTGTACATTGTTATTATTTGGGTAAGGTAACAATAAAATATGAATATAGAGTAACGAAAAAGTTTAGACGAGTGGCAATTAAATGGAATGAATCAATTAGATGTTAACACTGCTGTCAACTGTATTCTATTGTTGTTAAGCTAAGCTTAATATTAAAACAAGTTTTATAGGGTTGCAATATTGATTCTTTCAGGATTATAAACCACCAGAAACAAAGGACATTCCCGAAGATTTTCGTATCACTCTGATAAATGAGATCCCTAACAGATATGGCGTTTTAAGCTCCAAAGGTACACTATACTGAAAAGTCTTAATTGTATTAATCGTAATCGTAATATGTTCTTAAGTAATCATTTCTTTAACCAAAGTCCTCCAAAAACATTTTATCGATGAGTAGCTGGATTTTTAATCTGTCAGGCTGTCAATTAGTTAATCGTTGATAAAATGAGTTTTCTTCAATAAAACCATCATTACTTTAAACCCTTGATTAGTCACACTCCTCTTTGGTTTTAGGTGCTGGCGAACCTCCTATATGTACATCAGTTTGTGCAATTTTTGCCATAAAAAATGCTATCGATAGCTTCAGAAGCGAATCTGGAAACAACGAATGGTTACAAATAGGTAATAAATTAATACACAATACTTTGTGATTAAATTTTTGTACTGAAACTTAAAAATATATTTCCGAATTGGAAAATCAACATTTATCCAGGTGGTCCTATCACTCCAGAAGACGTTTGTAGACATGCTTCAGTGTCTACATCCCAATTTAACGTGTAAATATTTCTCTAATTGTATTGATTTTTTGTTATTACAACATGGCTTTATTGAACTAATAAATACGAAATGGTAAGACAAAGAAGAAAAAATAAATTTTGCGTATCTATATAAATTTTTCTCAATAATACCTGTTTTAGTCTATTTACAACAATTCCAGACCTCAGAAAATTTATTGTGCCCAATAAGACCAGGGCAAAAGGCAGAAAGCTACCTTTTTGCCTACCAAAATTAGCAAAAAGGGAACCTTTTTGCCGTTTTCCTTTTTGGTTATATTAAAATAAATGAAATAATTTGCAATTTCTATGTTATACGGTATAAAAGTCATAGAAAATGACAACAAAATGGTGTTATGTGAAAACGAGGTTGACAACAACTTCAAATTTATTTATAAATCAGCTACACATGTGGCGAATGTCATAGGAAAAAGGCAAAAAGGTACAAAAAGGGGCCTTTTTTTGCTACCAAAAAGGCAACCTTTTTCATGCCCTGAATAAGACTAAATTCGCTGAAAAATTAATTTGATTGCTGTAAGCCCACATTTTGAAAATTCCCTGAAAAGTGCCATGAGTTCGAATGTCAGAGTCAGGATCTGTATTTTAAATATACATTAAAACGTTCCACTTCCATTCAGTTAGATTTTGTACAAATATTATAATGTAAAAAAGAACAACTTACCTCAAGCTCATTGCCAATTTAAAATTGATATGAATGTGCCAATTAAATTGTAATTAATTCCTCAATCGCAAATAAGGGATGGGCTGAGTGGGCTGTTAGTGAATGTTAAATCCAAATCTGAATAATGAACACTTTTCAATTTGTGACAATAATAATAATCACCAGCTGCTAAGCTATTTCATATTTTGCCACCGAATTTCATTCAAAATTTCAACACGAAATTTAAATGAAACTATTTTTCCCATTTATACCACTTACCACTACTTTTTAGGCTGTGGTATTTAACGTTAAATACCATTAAAAACCACATGCCACTGGTGGCAAATGGTATTTAGTACACTGCCACTGATGTTCTACAGTAATTAAGCCACCTACCATAAATATGTCTAGATTAAATTATTTGCTGTTACTATATCTTTTCATAAAAACTTTATTAAAGACAATAAATTTTCGGTTTTAAAAACAAAATACATTTAAACAATGATGTTTTGCTTAAATTTAAGACAAAATCCTCCGTTCATTACATCTTTGGCAGGTTCATCCGCATCTGTTTTTACTTGCATAATGAAAGGTTTTGTCCTTGCTGCATCAAAATAAAAAACCTCAATTCAATGATTCAACATAATATGAAGAACTGAAGTAGTTTTCTAAAAATAATAGTTTTTGTATTTGGTTTTAACTACTAAAAGTTTAAATTTACCAGTTTACAAAAATAACTGTGAGTTTTTGGTGTACATTGCCCATATTATTTGTAGCTTGATTGACAATCGTTCATGAATGGAATTTTAAAAAAATGTTTATCATTCAGGGTTGCCAGATTTTCTTCAGCCAATTTAAGTATCCTGACCAACAAAAGCCATTAACCAACCCGCGCCCTTCGGGCGCGTCTTAGTAAATTCTTTCAAATGTCATACAACCGCATTTGGCGCTATCATAAGTGCGCAGTTAACAAATTTACGGTTTTTTGAGATAAATGAAACAAAAATAACGTAAATACCGTATTTTTAAATTAATATTCGCGCATATTAATACAGAGATAAGTGAGAATATCATAAAAAGGTACAAATTCGAGCGAAGTGCGAGAAAAATTTGAAATCCAACTACAAAATTTATCAATAATGATTTGACGAATTTAGCTTAACGGTTAAGTGGCATTGTTGAGGAAAAGAAGTTTGCTTTTATCCTCTACTGATTAAGGATTAATGAATTTCCATCGAAATTGACAGAGTTTTTTGACAGCTAAACTGGATCGATCAACAAAGAAAAAAATTTCGAAATTTTAACTTATTTGAACGCTAACAAATTGTGTTCTAATACTTAAGGATGAAATTATTCCATTATTACCGATTTTAGCTCATTTAAGAATATTTAAGTATAATCCAAGTATTTTAAAATACTTGCCAGTATATTAAGTATAGGGTCTAATTTAAGTATACTTGCCATTTAAGTATACCTGGTAACACTGTTTATCATGGACAGTAAGCTATTGTTTAAGTAAGCTAATATTATTGAAGCAAATTTATTAAATAAATTTAAGCTAATTATTATTAAAACCTACAGCAAGCCGTAACAGAATCTCGCCTGAGTGAAGGGACCCTGCTCACATTTTTGGTAAGATAATAATGGAAATAGATTTATTTTCAATACTAAATTTTTTAAAATCAACAGAAATTCTAAATAGATTAAAGTTGGCTATTAAAGTCAATAGAAAATAAAAATTTAAAATTGGTTAATATTGGGTGTCAAAATCAACAGAAAATCAAAATAGATTAATCTTGAATATCAAAAACAATAGAAAATCAAAATTGATCAATTCCGTGTATCAAAAACTAAATCTAACAATTTATAGAAAATACAATCGAAATTTTTAAGCCCCATTTTCTGCTGTGACTATCAAAATAACGACAAAGTGAGCGCGCGGTATCTCAGCAACTTATAGACCGATTTGAAAAAAATCAACAGGATTCGCCACCAGTCCATAGAAATTGCTTATGCCTGGTTTGGTCAACTTCGGCCGATGCGTTCGAAGGTTATTGTAAGTCCAGTCTGACAGAGGCGCGGGTAGACTGTGCGGTTCTGTAAGCTGCCTTATTCAGACGAGCTAAATCTAAGCTTCCAGCATTGTGGGACTAACGTTTGAAAAGTAGATATTCAATAAAAATTGGCAGATTTAGAATTATTAGTAATGAGTACGATAGCTCTTTGATAAAAAATTTTACAATAAAAAATAAAACATTTTTTGTAGTATTGCCTCAAATGCGTTTACTAACACATTTTCGCATCCCCTTCCACATTTTTAATGGTTTAGACCATATTCATAATTTGGGCCCCGGTCAAAGGGCTATGCCATACTGTGATATATATAGTGATATAACAGCCTCCAACATGCGCGACTTCGAATGGATTTCGAAAGTTAATAATATAGTAATAACACCACCTTGCACCAAGCGAACTGAAAACGCGCTAAAATTCAAATTTTTCCTTAATAGGTAATTTTATCCAAGGAGCTTTAACTGGTTTAGGTATCCATTGGTTTCTCTTCTGCTGTTTTTTCATTAGGAGGGTGAAGTTAGGCACTTTGCGTGAATATCTATAATGGACGTTTTTCGTCCCTTATCCGTTTGTTGCCAATGACAACTGGTAGGATTTGTCCCTTATAGATATTCACGCAAAGTGCCTAGCTGAACCCTCCTGTTAAAACTGTTGACACTCCTTGATTTTATCTATGCCTACTCTTGCATGAGAGCAATCGATGTATTGTTTACGTTTGGCCAGGATAGCCAATATTTTGTCGCGACGATAGTAGTGTGCATGCATGTATACGTATTTTTACTAGCGCTTAACATTAACCGTTGAATGTATTGGCTGCGGCTGAATATCAATAAAAGTATGGAATGGAAAGAAAGGCAAGCAATCATTATAGTAGTATGATGAGTGTTGGCAATCAGAGACCCAATAGTTTAAGGAGATCAGGGCCGCAGCGAGGGCAAGCACGTATCTAGAGGGGGCTCGGGCACCCTAAATTTCCAGCAAAAAGCGATTTTTTTGTCAAAAAAGGTTAAAAATCCAAACAATTTGCGCGCTTCGTGCGAATATGTCTTCGTTTTACCAATATATTTTCTTGGGCCCCCCCTTCCTCAAATTCCTGGATACGTGTTTGAGTGAGGGGTAATGTCCCTTTATGGAAAACAGCTCAAATTCACCTTTTATTGAAAAGTCCAACAATAAAGCAATTACTTACATACTTACATAGGGGGCACGGGGCAAGTGCCCCCCTCTAAATTCGAGAAAGAAATTTTTGTCTAAAAACAAAAAATATACCTAGGCAAATATTTTAACCACGAATCTACACTCTACACGGTTTGCTTTTTGATTTAGTCTTACATATTACTTGACTCCCAATGGTTGTGGCAAATGAATTTCCACAATATCTATCGTACGCTGCTGGCTTTCCTGTTTCTGAGACGACATTTTCCGCATCCGTCATTAAAAGAACGTAATCGGTCGTGCATTGGGTCTAGATTTCAAAACAGATATATATTTAAGATAATGCAGATAATTAATTTGTATTTAATTGAATTAGTAATTGTGGGTACAGTTGAGTTTTTATATTTCTTTTAACTTTTGAGTTACAGGGTTGTAAGAGAATTCTCTGTTTCTACATTTATTTAATAATTTGCGATTCTCAGAAATAATTTAGAAAATCTCAGTAGTTCAAAACATGCACGTATCCGTAAATTTGGCTAAGGGCGCAACCAAAAATAATGTCAATAATATGACATTTCCTTTGAAATTCTGCAATTTTTTTGCCTTCTTTGGGATAAACTTTCTCCTTTTCTATATTATGGCGGGCACTGTTCTCCCCTAACTGAATACTTGATTTTAAAATAGTATACTCAGTTTTACCATAAAAGAAACTAAAATTTAACTTTTTCAGAAATGTAAAATTAATTAAGAATTAAATGGGATTAGGAGAGGTCAAATTAATGGATATTAGTGCTGACTAAATGGACAATATATAGGCTATCAGCCTTATCTAATATTAGCTTATACTATTAGCTAATATTATAATGATAATATGGAACGACCAACGTGGACATAATTTTGGAACAAATCAAATGAGTTAGGATGATAATTTCTTCGAAATACAATTTTCAAATTTTAAATAAATAAAGGGAAACAAGCAGCAGAAGACTTACTCTATCGGGCTCTATCGGTTGATCAACATTTTCATCTTCGGCTTCCCCTGTTAATAGAAACGATTCGATCGTACCTTCATCTTCATTTCCACAAGCTTGCCACTAAATTTAAAAATACTTAAATTTATTATAAAAGAAGCATACTTTATTAAAATCGTGTACTCACTGATCCGCCCAAAATTTACACTACATTGTTTTGCTACTCATTGAATCATTATTTTCACATTTTATAGTACAAATATAAAAATATATAGTAAAATGTTATACCATATTGCCAGCCCAACCTTACAAACCCACCTCCAAAATTCTCATACGTGTTATCCAAAAGTTATTTCTATCAATCTTTCAGTCAGTTATCAGTTCAGTTCAGGCTGCCAGTGACGAAGCAACAAGTGAAGGGTCTCTCCCTTATCTTTACATTTGTAAAGGTTTTACCCAAGACAAGAAGTTACTTACTTTATACACTCTTACTCTGCATTAGCAATAATAAGTGAATATTTTCGTCAATATCTTTACTTTTAAAGTTTCTACAATTAACTAATTATTGATTTGTTACTATTGTGTGTATTATTAGGAGGTATCTATTTGTCCAACAATTATCTTACTTCAACCACGTATATAACGTTTTAAATTGAAATTTGGGCATCAGTAACTTACACCTGATACCTACCATGATCACGTGGCTTAGGGTTTACAGTACTCTGAACCACCACTATACATATTACCCGTTCAAAGTTTCCCAGAAGACAAAGGAAACAATGGAAACAATAAAGAACCATCACTAATTGGACATTTTGTATTGTGTTGCTAATTGCTTTTTAGTTGTTCTTTCCTCGACGCTCAGTGCTGGTCGACTTTTTCTTGCTCTGCACGAAACTTTTTTGACAAAGGACTTTTTTGTCTCTAAACAGCAAAAAATTTCTACCATTTCGCGGAATGTTATTGGTTATTCTTATTAATTTTCCCCTTCTGAATGCCAAAAACTTTTTGCGCTTTGTGAAATTGTATATTTTTATTCGTACCTTAAAACCGGGAAAAAAATTTTCCCGAAAACTGGAACAAATTTTTGTAGTTTGGATAGCGGGAAAAACATAATTTCCACCAGCGCTTGTTCCTATCAGCGGGTTGCACAGTTTTTAATTAATTTCAAACTCCAAAGGTTTATGTGTCACTCAGCCCAATTATTATATATTTTGATGATGAAGTCGACTGGTGACATCTTGGTGACTTTTACCCATTACAATATAAGTTAGCAATTTCAGGTCTGAATGAAAATGAATAATTTTAAAACGTTTCATACCAGCTAAAATCACGACGTTTTCATTACCACACCACACAGTAATCAAGACTTCCTGTATTCTATCCTTATTATTTCATAATAAGAGAATCAAGAGTCGGAGTCAAATGTTTTTAATCATCTTAGATTCGACGTACTTTAATTTAAAAATAACTTCTCTTATCTTCAGAATAAATTGGCGCAAAACTGTATACCTACAGTGGTTCATAGTTATAATCATTATCTTGAAGTTCTTCTGGTTCGGACATGTAGGGATTTGCCGCTATAAAGGCGCTATTGTGGTTCGTGCTTGGCGTTTTAGAATTGCGGCAAATCAACACACAGGAGTACAAACATACAAACGGAATTATCACGTGACTAACTTTTGCCGCTTTATCTAATAGTAAAGATGATAATGATGTGAAAACGTCTATAAGAGCAAACATCTCACCAAGCAATCACATCTCACAGCATTGAACAGACCACACATTTAGTGTGATGAAAGCGAGAAAGGAACTGCACACAGAACGCGTGCACAATACATTATGAAATACCTAATTAATTAGTTGCCATCTCTATATAATAAAATTATTTATTCCTATGTTGCAGGTATCTATCTATCTATCTATCTATCTATCTATGTATCTATCTATGCCATGGACAATGCGGCATTTTGTTGCAATGCACATGCGCGTATACAAGGAAGTCCAATATGGGTAAACATTGGGTTATTTCAAAATTAGACAATGATAACATGCATAATCATTTTGAAATTCAGCAATGGTAATGGGAGCCTATACATTATTATAACACCAAAACAAAAATAGATATTTACATAAGATGATTTTGTGATGGAAATGATTGGCGAAAGGGAACATTTCGTAATGTGCGTATTAATTAGCATTTCAAAACTCATAATCCAAATTGGTTCTGTTAAATCGACTAACTTATTAGCATTTTTTAGTATAGCTGGTTTTAGTTTTTATTACCCCCTGGACCCCCTTCATTCTTTTTTTGCCAGCTTGCACACCTTTTTGCACAATTAAATAACAGTACCGGGGGCCACTATTTATCCTTTAAAAATATTCATCCGTAAGTTGTACTCATGGGATTTATACGTTTTTCCAAAATCCCAGGGGGAATCTTATTTTTCTGATTTTAAATGGGAGCTTTTTGGTAACTTTTTGAGCTGGTTATTAAAAATGGAGTCTTTCACTGTCCCCTATATTGATGCTACGATCTACAGTTGTTGTTGTAGTTTAGTAAATTACTTTTTATCAGGAAGTTGGAACTGTAACTAATTTTTCCAACCGCTGTAGAAAACAAAAGTATATTTTTGGTATATTTAAATTATTGAAATTACAAATTCAATATAATACCTATGGGAAATACCGATGATTTTTTCGGAATTGTTTTTACTACTGTGATTGGTGGCGGGCTGAATTTCTCTTGAGTGCTAGGTTCGCCCCTTAGCTGGGTTCACTAGTGTAATAATAATAATAATAATAATATTGCTTTATTAAAGTGTCAAATGTGTACAATCAATACAAAAGATCAATATCAGTAGGCACAGTCGGAGCTGGTCACAGTGCTGTGCGCATGCATAATAATAATTAACGGTATTCAATAACATGCCCCAACGCATACCTTCGTGTGTTAAATTTAGTACATGCAGGTATGCGTTGGGGTACATTATTGAAAACATTAATTTCATGCACGATAGTACATACATACTGACATACATACCGACATACCGAACTCGAACAAGACGATTATATTTAGTAGTGATATACATTGTGACTAAGTGTATAATTAACAATATTAAGTCTTATTATGTTACTACTTTCTATGGACTGTGAAATATTTAAATTAGCCTAGTTATTTCAGATTGTAATATTTGATTGTGATACACATAATAATATCTACTGTGGTATAATATTAATTAAGTGATGGACTGTTGAACTTTATACATTTATTATTAAGTGCAAATCCTAGTTATTAATTTACTGACTTCATCTGTACTGCAATGGGCATAACAAGTAATGGTGGAGTTCAATGTGGATATTGTGGTAACCTAAACCACCATAGCTGTGCACAAGGGTTCGTAAAAGAATTTTCTAATTATATTTGGGTATGCAATGCTTGTAAAAAGTTCGCTAATCGCTTCACCACTTATTCGCCTCGCTCGTTAATCGCTTCGCCCCTGATTTGCCTCGCTCTAATCGCTTCGCTTCTTATTCGCCCAAGCGACTTATTATCATATCATATCATATCATATCAAGGTTTTATTGTCATACTTTGTTCAGCCGGATACAAGTCTTGCTGTTTTCCAACAAGGGACATACATAGATTTGAACTATAATTAAGGATTTAGTATTATAGTCCTAATGAACATAGCATAATTACAAATAGTACAGTTTACAATTTTCGGAGGCTCATTTCGAAAACTCCTGGATTTAGGCTACAATTTTTTTGGAAAAAAAAACTAAATAAAACAACTACAAACGTAAAGCTAATTAATAATACACAATACAGATTACTCACGCTTATATTTGATGTAACAATTTAGATCTTTTTTGAATATATGTATATTTTCAGCACATTTCAATTTATTAGGTAGTTTATTCCATTCCTCAATAGCTCTATATTTAAAGGATTTTTTGAAGAATGTATTATTGAATGAGTTACTTATACAACCATTTTGTCTAGTTGCCCTTACGTTGTTATTTGTTGGAAAAAGCGAAGACAATTCATCATGAAAGATATGAGGTGTCTTAATCAAGGGGTACGCAATAGTTAAGATTGCATACTTTATATGTTCCTCTACAGAGAGTATACCAAATGAATCATATAATGAGAACATATTTGGGGTTCCTAAGTTACCCACTCTTATTCGATTTACAGTCTTTCTACTAAAAAAGTAATTTAGCAGAAAATTATCAATAATTCCCTGAATTTTATTTAGATTATCAACTGATGTTGACGAATAAATGGCAAGGCCATACGCAAAAATAAAATAAACCATTGCCCGAAAAATGATAATCATAGTATCGGTAGGATGTCTTTTTTGTTTTAGAAGCTTATTGCATCGAAATGACATTTTTTGACATATATACGAAACATGTAAGTTAAATGTTAATGACTGATCGACATGGACCCCTAGGTATTTAAATGAGGTTACATTTTTGATGCTATTATTCTCATAGCTTATATCTTCCCAATCTGGCAAGGGGAGTCTTCCTTTTGGATTTTTGTATAGTACAAAAAAAGATTTATTCCAGTTTGGGGTAGAAAGGTTGTCTGAACACCATTTACCCAATTTGCCCATAGAATTTGATAGTTCATCCTTTAATATTGGATAATTTTCTTCTGATAAGGAATTTGCAACATCGTCAGCAAATAGGGTAACTGGCCTATCAATATAGTTTACTATATCACTAATATAGAAGCAGTAGCATAATGGTCCTAGAATACTACCTTCTGGGCTGCCTCCTAATACATCAAAATTCTCAGAATGATAATTATTGAGTTTTATGCATATCTTTCGGTCTAGGAAGTAGCTAGCTAGCAATCTGAGAAGTAGATGAGGAATATTAAAATCTGTTTTCATTTTTGTAAGCAGAATCATGTAGTTCACACTTGGGAAGGCTTTCTGGACGTCATAGTAAGAAACACCAACCACTTTGTTTGAGTCTAGACCTGTATGGATTTGCATTGTCAGTGATACAAGTGCATAAGTAGTATTCAGTGACCTGCTGAATCCATACTGGCTTTTAAATTTTATGCCTTTACGGTTTAATGAGATACGTAGTTCATCTGCTATTAATGACTCAAATATTTTCCCCAAGAATGGTATAATGGAAATTAAACGATAACATCCTGGGTCAGTTTTTACTCCCCCGGCTTTAAGTATGGGTGTGGCAGTTGCCATTTTCCATTTTGCTGGAAAATAACCCTGTTTTATAGCTTGATTGAAGATCTTAACAAGTTGGGGTGCTAAAATTTCCGCCAAAAGTTTTATCAGTTTAGCTGGTAGTGGGGAACTAGCTGTATCTGAGGCATTAATGGATTTAAGTTTCTTAACCACATCCTTTTCCGTGACAGTGAAAGAGATGTCTGACTCGGTGTTTAGTGAGTTTACAAAGTCTTGAATACGTTCACTATCATCAACATGAGACAGGGAAAAGGTATCAACAAAGCATTCTGATATTTGTTCATCATTATTTAAAGTATTACCAGATACAATTAATTCACTACAAGAACTAGCAATTACATCACAATTGGTCAGTTGCTTGTAGATCTTCCATTTCTGGGCACTATCTTTAGTGAGATTAAATTTATTTCTGTAGTAAGTTCTTTTTGCCGACCTAATAGCACCAATAACGGACAGTTTTAGCTTACGACTATAATTCCACAATTGTTCTGTGTCGTATGTCTTGGCAAGTTTGAAAATATGGTTTTTGTAATGAATTTGTTTTTTTAAATCTACCGTAATCCAAGGGTTAACAACAGACTTAATATTACGTTTACGCTTAGGTGCTACATTATCAACAACTTCCATAGTCAATTTTTCGAATGTATCTAACATATCATCTACATTTTCGCTTAGATCTAAAATATTCCAAGGAACACTACTAAAAGCATCATCCAACAATTCAGGTTTCAGATTATTATAATTTCTAATGAGTTTAATTTTACGCACAAGCTGTATTTTTGGTTTTTTTCTTACTATATAGACAAAATCATGATTCGTAATATTTATATTCAATATACCAGATTTTTTGACATAATCAATACTATTCGTATACGCGTGATCTAGTAGTGAAGTATAAACCCTGGTAGGTGTAACACTATTTCCCTTATAAATTCTTGTGAAAGTAGGTTCAGTTATGAGTTGCATAAAACCTAACGTTGCCATGCTATCAGTAAGAAATGTGTTGCATGGTTTAAGCAAATCATAGTTAAAATCTCCTAGTAGATAAACTTCATTTGAGAATGTATTAAGGTAAGAGCATAATATATTGAGTTCATAGGCAAAACCTAGAGTTACCGTCCCATCTCTATGGTGTACTGTGTTGATGGGCGAATTAGGGTGTTTGTATATACCTGCTACAACAAATGGTTTAGTATGTGGTAATGTTACCACTATAGATATGCACTCATTTTCATTTTTCAAATCAGGTACATTATTTAAATGCTTTACAGAAATATGATTTCTATAATAGACTGCTACCCCTCCTCCCGTTCTTTCTCTGTCTATTCTTATGAGCTCGTAACCATCAATAAATAATTCGTTAGTGAGTATAGATTCATTAACTTTGGTTTCACTAATTAGTACAACATCCAACTTATAATGGTTACAGATTACCGATAGCTGATTCAAATTACCTACTAATCCATCTATATTTATGTGACTCATTATGAAGCCCTTAGGCAATGCAGTACTACTTTCAGGAGCGGATTCAGAAATATTGAAGATATCTGATAGGATTGGGGTATATACAATAGGTGAATATAGTTCCTCAACTAAATTAAAATCATGTATAGAGTCAAACTCAGAATTTTCAAGCTCCGTGAAAGGAAATATACATTTCATGCAATAATAACTATTATAATTAGTATTATCTCGCTTGTTCCCGATATTTGGTAAATGGCAGCGGTGATAAGGCAATTCACAACCTTCACAGTACACTATAATGTAGTTTTTAACAGCCTTGAGACAGCACATGCCAGATACCAATTTAGGGTTCAAAGACCTCATCGTCGTCGGCTTGCTACACTCATTGCAATTGTCACAAACAAAATTTAATTCAAGCGATCTAATTTTTAGTTTTAAAAATGCACTTTCTGATAAGGCTGTACATAATCTATGATAATATAAATTACAAGACTTACAGTATAATCCAGTTAGTACATTATTAACCTTGTTACACTCGACACAAGTTGTATTCTTGCTATAATATTTAGGCACCATGTTTTCTAAGATGAGTGGAATGTCTTCATAAAATCACGATTTTCACCAGCTCATTTTTAGGCACTGGCTACCTAGCAGGCTACAGATGGGCCTTACCTCTTGAGGCCGTAACCAATTTTTAGGGGTTAGGAGCCCTGGCAGGAAAATTTCAGCAAATGAATAGCAGACTGAGGTCAGGCTAGGACAAGCAA
Organism: Tomocerus qinae; assembly: GCA_020055645.1. NCBI lineage: Eukaryota > Metazoa > Arthropoda > Collembola > Entomobryomorpha > Tomoceridae > Tomocerus > Tomocerus qinae. The sequence goes on along the minus strand of JAECZT010000014.1, from coordinate 84,960 downwards.
GGCAAAGCAGCGAGTTTTGCAGTGCAGTGTGCATACGACTGCATAGTGGACAGAGCAGCGAGCGACCCTTCCTCAGCCGAAGCTGGAGAAAGAATGAATAATGAAGAAGAATGAATATTTCTTATTCGCGGCACCCGTTCTTCGCCTCGCTCCCTAATCGCTTCGCCTCTTAGTCGCGTTGGCGAATAAAAAGCGATTAAGGTGGGAAGGAACTATGTCCAACACAAAAAAGAAAAATCAGTAAACCAGTATTACAACATTAACCAAGGAAGAATAATATTATCTTTGACGACTATCATAGTTAGCATCTTGCTAAATAGCGTGTCCAAATACAACTTGGCAATCCCGAAAATCCGAAAACATCCAAAACATCCTTTTGTAAAAACCAGAAATAAGAGGTAAATTACTTAATCATGCCAAAAATCCGAGAATTCGGTGAGAACCCCAAATTTTATCATTTCAACCAATTTGCATTGAGGTTTTTTTGTAAAATCAAAGAAATAAAAAGCAATTTAGGTGATCGAGCCAAATTTCAGAAAATTCGGTGAAATCACCGAATTATTGCTTTTTAACCGATTCACATCTAATTTATTTTGTAAAATCGAAGAAATAAAGGGTAAATTAGATAAACGTGCCCTCTCTCGATAAATTGAGTGCCCTCTATGTGTGTTGTGTATTTTGTGCGTGTGAGCGTTGTTGTGTGAGGCCATACTCACCTACACTATCCCCAGGATTTGTACCCCAAGTTACCTCGATGTTAATGAGGCATTGCTTGGTAGGGAGGGACTTTATGCAGGTAGCACATTAGGTAGATTTGAACCCATACAGGTCGATCTGAACCAGCTACTTTTTGCACAGCGGCACACAGAGCCAAGAGACTCTGCCATTTAACCACTTTGCCTCCCTCTTAACCTAAGTTTTGTTCAATAATGATCGAGAATTTCTCGAGACTGAGTCAGCAAGACTCGGGAAATTAGTCTCGAGACTCTCGGGAATTCTCTTGACTGGATTCCACAAACATAGGGAAACTTTTTGATTTAAATTTTTAGTCACAGTTAATTAATACAAAGAAAATTAAAAATTTTGTACCACAATAGAGTTTGATCCATCTTCAGGTCGAATACATACAGTATAATCTAAATTTGCCAAATGGGGGATGTTTGGATAACCAAGCGACATTACTGAACCAATTTCTCCCATGTAGTACTGTAAACATCCGACAGGTGCTATTAAATAAATAAATTAAACCGTTACAATAGGTAATACAAGCCATTTACCGCACATACCGTATTTACAAATCGATTTTGAAAGGAACAATGAAGTCATTGGTATATACGAATGAATGAATGAATGAATGAATGAATGGTATATATCATATCAGACATAGCTTGGCTCATTTTGTCCGAATTGATTCAAAAATAGCTTAAAACCGTATAAAATTTTCGGGGAGTAACGTATGGCATTGTTATCATCTCGATATAATAAACACATAAGGAAAAAGCTTACCAATCTATCTATGTATGTTTGGTAGGAGAGCCTAGGGAACTTGCATATATAGCGTAACGCAAAACCCACTCCCCCTTGTGTAACGCAAGTGACTGTAACATTTTTGAGTACCTCCTCCTCCCATCAACTGCACACGTAATATATGCTTGTACCTTAAAACCAGAGCTGAAAACGTTCAAGTTTAGAACCGAAAATAAGGTCGTTCGTTCAGTTCAATTGAGCTGATAGAACGAATTGTTGAAAACTTTCGGCCATGGGAGTTAAACGAACGAACGAACTGTAATATTCATTTGAACGATCGATCGAAATTAATAAGTAGCATCAAGTCACAAGTTCAGTTCAATTCATATACAACTAAATACTACTGGTATGACAGGTATATATACTTATTGTTCATCGCAGCTGCTTGATTGATAAATAAATATCTCATTTGAAATTGGCTTCAAAATATATGCCACCCTCTTGATTCTTTTGGCTGTTGGCTTTTGTGGAATTAAATATCAGTGCTGGGTAACTATTCTTTAAAAATATTTATTCGTAAGTTGTACTCATAGAATTTTTAGGTTTTTACAAAATCTTAGGGGGAATCTTATTTTTCTGATTTAAAAGGGAGCCTTTTGGTGACTTTACGGGATTTTTTTCAAAATTAGTCTTTCATTTTTCCCTGTATTTGAAGCTACGATCTACAAGTATTATTTTGGTTTAGGAAATTCGTTTAGGAAGTTGGGGCTGCAGCTAATTTATCTACCAATATATAGAGATTAAAGTATTTTAATTTAAATATACTTTGTATTTACAAAGTTATCATAATAACCTATTGGGATGTTTTCGAAATTGTTTTTATTACTGTGAAGGGTGCCCTACTGAATTTCTCTTGAGTGCTAGATTTGTCCCTTAACTGGGTTCGCTAGTAAGTTATAAATGCAGTATAACTAGCAGAACCCTTGTTATCAAAATAAGACTTTGGTTTACTTAGAGCCGTCAATATTGGAAAGACTTTTAAGGGCACCATTGACATTCAAGATGAAGTGACCCAAGGAGAAAATGAAATGAAGCTTATCAGCCATTACTATCTAGTGAAGAGGCCATAAAACGTCTGATTAAGCCTCGCCTCATTAAATGAACCCGTTTTTCTTTTTTGATCCAAAAAGAAGGATTGATTTGCCAAACTGCATGTTCAAATTCTGTAAGTCGTTTTTGCCAAATTGGAACTAAAAAATTCCTTGAACCGATCTGAATGAAACTTTCACAAAAATTTTAGCAACACTTTCGCCCAGATATAATTTTAAAATGGATACGACAGTTCGACTTCAGTTATTTAAAAAAAAGGCTTATGAAGTTTTGCAACCGTATTTTGAAAGGTTCTTTTATAAAATTCTACCAGACGCAAATCCTCCAAAAGATACGGAGTTTTTAATAATTTGTAATAATTTTCCACCTTTTACTTCCAAAATATATTTTACCAAACTTGAAGTAAGATTTAAAGTTTAGATAGTCCTACAAAAAGATTTTCAACAAACTGGTAGGAAATAATTTCTGATGGAGGGAGGTTGTGTAGTTGGGGGAATATGCAAGAGAGAGTGATGACCATGTACACGTTTATTATATGATGAATGACTAATATATAATATACCTCTTGACACGGATGCACACTCCACAAAAGTAATTTTGATATTCCATTTTTTCTTGGGATTTTCTCCACGACCGTCAGGCTTAGTCTCCTTCACGTTTCTGCCAATTCTTAACGTGATGTCATTTTGTTTTCCGTAATTCAAATATACTAAAATATTTAAGTGGCGGTCAGAATCAAGACACCAAACAGTTTATACTTAGAGTGATTTACATGTAAGCAAACACTATGATTACTATTGGCTGTATGTTTATAAATTTGTATTGCAATATTATTATCTGTAAGCCGGCTCCATGGTCAAAAATGACCCTAAAGTAGCGTAACCCCATTAAATTAAAAAAAAACTAAAATGAATCATTGGTTGTAAAAGTCTAAAATATTAGATGCACAATATCAATTTCTAGTGATTGCGTATTACATTTATTATTAGATTTTGGTTCGAAACCATTTTTAGAAAATTCTGTTTATTATTTTAGAATTAAATTAGAAAATTTAAATCCTTTTTACTAACCATGTTGCCCGCCAAGATTTCCACATAAATCAGGGACGGAATTTTCTGTATCCAAGCTATTGGTTTTAAGGTAGTCGTTATTGCACCTGCCATCATTATTAGGTTTACCTATCTGGAAATCGATGAAGTCGAGACGAACTTGGCATACATTTCTATTGGGCTGTAATTTAGTTAAGGATTGTATTATACCACCAATTGCTGAATTTCAAAATGATAAGCATATTACGATATATTAATATATCTACAGCGACACGCGACTCCGTCACGGTAGTAATTGTTCGAAAGGCTTTATTCACAAAAGAGAAATTCAGAATAAAATTAACAGAAAACCAAAAATGTAATATTTTCCATTAACTCCTAGCCAAACTTATCCTATTTCCTTATTCCCAAACATTAATTTCCCACAAAAATATTTTTTAACAGATTCATTTAATCTCCATACTTTCCAAAGACTAGACCTCTCCCAACAAAAAAATTAAATAATTCTTATTTGTTCATATGTTGACTCCACTACCGCACACGGTCGTCTCTCCCAACAATAAATTATTTTTACTATCTTCATCTAATCTCTGCTTTCCTACTGATTGACTTCCAACAACAGAAACTACTATTGTGTCAATGTACTCTCGTCTACAACCTTTTACCTCACACAATTAAATTCTTTTAATACGGTCCATATAGTCCAAGGTATCGAAAAACCCGGGTTTTTTAGGAAAAAACCCACGACCCCGGGTTTTTTGGGTTTATTAGGGTTTTTTGGGTTTTTTGAGTTTAAGGGTTTTTTATATAATTATAGGCATAAATACAAGCCTATACTATAGTATAAAATGGAAAACTACAGCTGACAATAACAACAACCATGTAATCCTAAAACTACCATTATTTACGTCTATAAAATCAAAAATTAAGGCATAAAATTTTAATTTTTAACATGTATTAGTACAGTTAGCAGGCAGTATTTTTCGTAAAAGCCTTATACTATGCATTATTATATATATTACTGATTACATTGACTTTAATAAATTCCTTCATTAATGTGGAGCTTAAAGCAGTACAGTAATAAATATGCAAATGATTAATTAAAACTCAGTATAATTAATGTTTCTACTTATGTACCCCAAAGCATTCATTGGGGATTCGTAAGTAAAAGTTAATTATATAAACCAATATCTTCACAGCGATTAAAATATACATAAAACAAATAATATATAGACATCATGATCGTCATTTCTATATATTCACGTGATTCACTATACAGAATTACTGCAAGTATTAAAGTTTAAAAAAGCTATATTATTTTGTTTCTACCTGATTATGCATTTGTTTACATTTTCGTATAGAAATATGACAAAGTTAGTATGTCTTGCTTACATAGATGGAGCTTTAGTGCAAATTATTGTATGTTTTGTAAAAAACCCAAAAAACCCAATAAACCCCGGGTTTTTTAAGTAAAGCGGGGTGGGTTTTTTGCCAAAAAACCCAAAAAACCCCAACCCATAAAAAACCCAACCCACAACCCTGATATAGTCTCAATTCTACGCCAAGCCCCTTCTCCATTTGATATCTGCCCCCCCATTCTCCCCTTCATACAAAAAATATTTTACAGATCCGTGTATCCTTCCCCACAGCTATTACTCACACTGAAAATGTATTTCAATCGGTTATAACAGAATTGCTTTTACTTCGGCCCAAGGACTGGTTTGTTGCGGACCCCAAGACCCAAGACCACACATTTTATGGTCTTTTTCATTGTTCGACTAAATGAATAAGGACGAATAAGACCAATTGTTTATTGTTTTACACAATATGTGTAAATTCTCTGTATTTTTATTTAAAAAGATCAGACTTATTCTAAAACCATTGAATTTTTTGGATATAAAAGGTGATTATAAATCTACCAGCCAGTCAAAGGGCCCAGGACATGTTATAAATAAAGCTAGTGTGTATTCCGGGGCAATATTGTAAGATGGATAGAAAGTAGAATTTATTTCAGAAACTTCTTCCCCTCACCCACCTGGTGCATGAGGGGAAGCAGTTTATTTGCTTGGTCGGATAAAACTGAATAAATTCGAGTAACTCCGAATAAATTCGAGTATCTCCGAATAAATTCCAGTATTTCCGAATAAATTCGAGTATCTCCGAATAAATTCCAGTATCTCCGAATAAATTCCAGTATCTCCGAATAAATTCCAGTATCTCCGAATAAATTCGAGTATCTCCGAATAAATTCGAGTATCTCCGAATAAATTCGAGTATCTCCGAATAAATTCGAGTATCTCCGAATAAATTCGAGTATCTCCGAATAAATTCGAGTATCTCCGAATAAATTCGAGTATCTCCGAATAAATTCGAGTATCTCCGAATAAATTCGAGTATCTCCGAATAAATTCGAGTATCTCCGAATAAATTCGAGTATCTCCGAATAAATTCGAGTATCTCCGAATAAATTCGAGTATCTCCGAATAAATTCAAGTATCTCCGAATAAATTCGAGTATCTCCGAATAAATTCGAGTATCTCCGAATAAATTCGAGTATCTCCGAATAAATTCGAGTATCTCCGAATAAATTCGAGTATCTCCGAATAAATTCGAGTATCTCCGAATAAATTCGAGTATCTCCGAATAAATTCGAGTATCTCCGAATAAATTCGAGTATCTCCGAATAAATTCGAGTATCTCCGAATAAATTCGAGTATCTCCGAATAAATTCGAGTATCTCCGAATAAATTCGAGTATATCCGAATAAATTCGAGTATCTCCGAATAAATTCGAATACCTCAGATAATATATTGACCAAATTTGGTAAAAACTGTGGCTATGGTTAAAGATTATTATTTCAACATTATTTCTATTGATTCTGGAATACATTAGTCCATTATATTGGTTTTGATATACCGATCCCCCACTTTGACATGGTTTTGATAGCCCAATTAGAAAATAGGCATTAAAAATTTAAATTGTTCCAAGAAAGTATTAAATATGTCACTTTGGTTCTTACAAACTTAATATTTTATAATTAACCATTGAAAAACGTAGATAAAACTTTTTAGCTCGCCTGAGGAAGCGAGCTTATAGAACCGTCTGTCGAGTCTGTCGTTTCCAAAGGTTAGCTTCAATATCTGATTAGATTCAAGGATTAGATTTAAAATTTTGAGCGAATAGATTCTGTGAAGCTTTAAAAGAAGTTCCATCCAACACATTGGGAGAAGCCCTGTCAAAAAGTCGTACGTATTTTTGCTAGATTGAAGCAGTCTGTCGTTTGTAAAGGTTAGCTTCTATATCTGATTAGATTCAAGGATTAGATTTAAAATCTAGAGCGAATAGATTTTGTGAAGCTTTAAAAGAAGACTGTGGTCTGGTCCGTTCGTCCGTACGTTCGCCGCCACGATAACTTTCGAAAGCAATGACCGATATTGACCAAACTTAACAAAAACAATGTTTATGAACCACTGACGATTCCTATTGAATTTGGGGTAAATCGGCCCATTGGTTACTGAGATACCGCGCGCTCACTTTGTCTTCATTTTAACAGTCAAAGTGAAAATTTGGCATTAAATGGACATTAATCCTAGAATGCACGCAGTGGTCCATCCATGGATTTTGGGTCTTTTTTCTATCCTAGCTTCGAGCAGATATGCCTTACAACCTCAACGATTTTTGTATTTGTCAAGAATGCGTTTCTCTCGTTATATAGAAAATTTCATTAAAATCAGTTGATATTTAAGGCAAAATAGAATTAAAAACTGAAAAGTGGGACCACTTTTCAACGCTAATATCAAAGCTGGTCCATCCATGGACAGTGATGGTTTCAAAATCCCTGACTCCATGGGTAACTCTTGTAAAAGTGTTGCTGGTGGGGCATATTATTTATGAATCCGTGCTCCGAACCCTGATAGTCAAAAATTCCCAAGCAATCCACGCGTGGACAACCAATCACAATACACAGCCATGCATGGACTTCTTGGGCATTAACGTTTTTTTACGTCCTGGGAAGACTAGGGTTAAAAAGTTCAATGGCGGCTCCTATAAATTGTTAGCAGGATACAGTGTACAAAATTTACCACTTTTTAACCTTTTTTACCATCACAGTGGTAAAAATGCACTTAATGGTATAAATGCATTTAATGGTAAAAATGGTAAATTTTAGCGATTGATTAGACAGATTAGTACAGATACACAAGATTTACTAAGATTTAAATTTTAAAACTTTATTTTCTATGAAAAATTTGCAATTATCTCCTTAATTAATCCAATTAATCCTATCCACTTGATTGTTCACCGAAAGCTATAAAAATGTTACTAAAACCAAGATTGCAATTGGTATCGCCAAATTAAAAGTGTTATGATGGCTATTTAATCGTAATTAATTTCTCAATTCTCAAATAAGGGTTATTAATGCCTACATTGGTTGAATCCAACTCTGATTGGCGAGAACTTATCAATTTGTAACAACAATCATCAGCTGCTAAGCTATTTCATACTTTGGCACCGAATTTTATTCAAAATCTAAACACGAAATTTAAAAAAAAACAATTTTTACCATTTTTTACCATTTTTACCACTACTTTTAAGGGAGTGGTATTTAACGTTAAATACCATTAAATACCACTTACCACTGGTAAATGGTATTTTGTACCCTGGCAGGATAGTATAAAATATTTCAATCCGCTTCTATCAAATTTGGGATTTTATAATCAAGCAAATTAGGCCGGGAAATAACTATTAGACGATGGAAAAAAATCTATTTTGGATTTATATTCAATTTTATAGTCAAATTTCCATTTTTTGATTTCCTTTAAATTTTGATAATCATTATTAACCGATTTTAATTTACTGTAGATTTTAATACTCATAATCAATTTTGATTTTCTGTTGATTTTCATAGTCAACATTAATCGATTTTGATTTTCTGTTGATTTTTATAGTCAACATTGATCAATTTTGATTTTCTGTTGATTTTCATAGTCAACATTAATTAATTTTGATTTTCTGTTGATTTTCATAGTCAACATTAATCAATATTGATTTTCTGTTAATTTTAATAGTCAGCATTAATCAATTTTGTTTTCATAGTCAACATTAATCCATTTTGATTTTCTGTTGATTTTCAGTCAACAATTATTAATTTTAATTGTATGTTGATTTTTCAAGTGATATAGCTTCGTTTCCTTATAATATCAATGTCTGAATTTAAGCTCGCCTGAGAAAGCGAGCTTATTTAATATGTCGTAGCTACATATATAAAGACCCTATTCCGAAAGTTTGATCAAAATCCGTACGCTCGGTTTTGTGTTACGTGCGAGTACTTTTCGTCTACCAAAGTGTGTACACGGCAACCTTTACTCAGGCGAGCTTCTGTCGTTACACTTTGCTGTAGGTTTTTAATTATCCAGTTATCATCGAACCAAACGGCCAGGGTGTATTGATGGGCTCGTTCTATTATGTCATCGACTATAAGCTTAAGGAATGCAAATTATTTCATCGTTGACTATAAGCTTAAGGAATGCAAATTATTTCATCGTTGACTATAAGCTTAAGGAATGCAAATTAATTTATCGTCGACTGTAAGCCGACAGAATGCAAATTAATTTATCATCGACTATAAGCCGACATAATGCAATGTAATCTGTAGACATCGATTGTTAACAGAATTAATGCTCAGGAATTCCAAATCATCTGAAAAATATTTCCAATTACCGATTATTAACCAACAGAAAGCAAGAATGTCATAGTAAACGTATGACTAAGAATCCCTGTGTGGTATAATTGCACCATGCCTGTACAAGCAAGAATAAATAGTTAAGTTAAGCATGGATTTGGCGTCAAGTATTAAAACATGAAACCTTGAGCGGTACAATTGGTCCACACCAGATAGTTAAGTTTGGATGTGGAAGTTTTAAAATAGAAGATTACACACCTTCAATCCCAATTTAAAAAACAAACTTTTTAAATACCTTTTTGATTTTAATGCTACATTCTCGGGATAAGGTCGATATTGTGCCTGGGTATCCATGACTTCTAAAATAAGTGTTATTTTGGGTTATATCCGCACCACATGTTACAAGAGCTGCAAGAAATTGAACAATTCTAATATATAACCACAGACTGTGATATAGCAATAAATTTACCTACCTATCTATCTATATATCTATCTATGTCTGGTAGGAGAGAATAGGGAACCTGCATATATTACGTAACGTAAAACCCCCTCCCTCATGTACAACGAAAGTGCTGACTGTAACACTTTTGGGCATCGCACCCTCCCATCAACTGCACACGTAATATGTGCACGTTCCTTGAAAGCAAAATGCGCATGCTCATTCTCTCTTAACCAACGAAATGGGTTGTTCATATTATTTAACATCAGAACAATTTACAAGAAATTTACATAAGTTGATTATTGGTGGTTGAATGGAAATGATTAGCGAAAAGGGAAATTTTGTAATGATCATGAAGGTATGCGTTGGGGTACATTATTGAAAACATTAATTGGGCTTGCGCATTTTGCTTTTAAGGAACATGCATATATTACGTGTGCAGTTGATGGGAGGAGGAGGTACTCAAATGTGTTGCAGTCAACACTTGGGTTACACATGGGGGAGTGGGTTTTGTGTTACGTAGTATATGTAGGTTTCCTAAGCTCTCCTACCAGACAAATATAGATAGATAGGTAATTTTTTCCAAGTCTGGGATTATATTATAGATTATTATGGATAGCCTACTGAAATTCTCTTGATTGCAAGATTCGCCCATTAGCTGGGTTCACTAGTGTATTATATTCCTCCATTAATTGTATTCACAAGTCATTTCAAGAAAAGGAATGTGCAAGCAGTGTAGAAAATACCATTTGCCATGTGTAAGTGGTTTTAATGATGTTTAACAGTAAATAATATCCCCTAAAATACTGCTAAATGGTAGTGCCACCTATCGGTGTTCTATGATGCATATATTACGAGTGTAGTTGGTGGGAGTAGGTTGGATCTAAAAGCATTAACACTTGCCTTAATTACATATGGCGGATATGCAGAGTTCTATTTTAGCCGGCTTTTTTACATTTTGCCCACCCACCCGGGCAAAAGGGGCAAATGGGGCAAAAGGGGTAAAAGGGGCAAAAAGTCTAAATGGTATTTCATCTACCAAAATAGATGTCGCATCGATGTCTCTTCGTTTATACGTACCTAAAAACAGGCTTATCTACTATAATATTATTAACTCCGATTTTCAATAACAAACAGTTAGTTTACTTGCGTGAGTTAGGTTTGCAATTTTTTGTGCTATTTTTAAAACCTTAATTTTACTTTTGCCCCTTTTGCCTACTAGCCACCTCACATTTTGCCCGCCCACTAGCCACTTTTACCTCCTAGCCACCCGCCCACTAGCCGGTGGCTAATAAAACTCTGCGGATATGGTTTTGCGTTACATAATATTGTGAAGGTAACCTAAGGCTCTCCTTACCAGAAATACATTGAAAGAATGGTAAAATTTTTGCTTCATCAGGTCTGCGATTATAATATAACATTTTGAGACAATTAAGCAGTCATATATACCATATTTTCCGAATTAATGCACCCTGTTCAAAATAACCCCCTCCAGGTCAACTATTATATTTTCAAGTTACCAAATATGCCTTTAAACATTAGTTGAATTGAACCTTATGAAAATTTTTCTCAGTCTACGATTATATATTGGAATTAATACTCATCTATTTCTGTAGACCCAACATGGCTTTTCTTTTGCAGGTTATGTGAAACACGAATTTCAATGTTGTTTTGAATTTGAATTTGTATCCCAGCAATGAGATAAGCTTAGATTTTGGTTTAGCATTGGAAATTATAAATTCAAAAGGGTTGGATTGGACATAACGGTAGCACCACTATATCTCGGAATATTTAGACGTGACCCCCCAATGTTTCATCGGATCTTTATCGGACATGACCTGAAAGTCACATTTCCACCCTCCCCACACCCAACGGGGGTATGGGGCAAAATGACATTCCACTGGTTTTACACCTGGAAGATTTATTACCTGCCAACCATAGTTATTATTACAATAATCTGCGGGTTTCGGCTGCCGGATTGCTCCCTTAACGTTAAAAAGGCAGTTTTTGACCACAGATATCTCGAAAACGGTAGCCCATATTGAATTTCGACAATAATGACTTTTGGTCAGAAAAAATAGGGCTACAACATATTTTAATCCTATTTAGATCTATCGGTGCATGAACTCCATAAGACTGGTGCGTACCCCTTGGTCATTATGTTTATTTCATTTAGGTTAGGTTAGGTTAGGTTAGGTTAAGTTAGGTTAAGGGGTGGGGAGGGTGGAAACGTGACCTTCAGGTCATGTCCGTTAAAGATTCGATGAAACATTGCATGGGGGGTCACGTCTAAATATTCCGAGATATAGTGGTGCTGTGGGACTTAGAAATTTGCGCACCGTTATGTCCAATCCCACCATTCAAAAATGACAGACATTATGCAGTTGTCAAGACATCGTAAATAAAATTTTGCAGATTTCAAAAAACCTTTCAATATTCGTTTATGGGAATACTGGTCTAACTTTAATTCCTTGTAATGTATACAGTAGCATTCTGGTAAAGTATTTTGGCTACAAGTTATTATACTAAATTCAATTAAAAATTATAATAAAGCTTTCAATATATCAAATCGATACAGTGTTTACTACTAATAACTATAACTTACCAAAATATTTTTAAAGTACTGAAACTGCGCTTCTCTTTTAAAGCGATAGTTTTATTTTAGTAAATCACTGTAACATATATAAAGATATGTATATAATGAAACTAATGCATGAGCTTTGTGTCGCTGATTACAAAAATGGTGGTCAAACCTGTTCCACATGTATTCTAACTCTTTCCAAAATGCACAAAAATCCACTGTGTAAAAATTCGTAAAAAATTCCATAGTTTTGAATATAATGTTACTACAGAAAAATGCTTGGCTATTGCACTTCATCAAAACAATTATAATATATTTAAGTCTATGCCATATTTAAAAATCTTAATGAATAATATATTCCACACTCTCTTTCGGGTTCCATTTAAGCTAAAAATAGTTTTGAATAGTCAGAAGTAACATATCTGAATTAACTGACGGGCCGAAAAACAGTTTCAATTTTCAACCTAACAAGTGATGACATTCTCAGTTCTAAAGCAGCTTTTATTTCTTATTTTGACAGTAGGCGTTTCACTTTTTTATTTTAAATAAGCATTCTTGTATTCTTAACAGATGGTTAGCAGGCTGGTTATACCAAACACAGACTTTCCTACTATTGCCTTTATTTAGTAATTGCATATTTGTGAGTTATTATTATAGGGCTTCATGCGAATATTTTGAACAATGGCCTCGCAAATCCTAGAGCTACTACTGTCTGTGGTTATAATATAAAGATTAGAAGTTTTGAGGACAATTTGTTTCTTAAAAATTTAACGTTTTAAAATTACCTTTACCTTTTCTCATTTAACTTTTTTGTACGTGGTATATATGTGTAATAATATAATAAGAAATTATCACGTTTCATAATTTAGTTGGTGAATAACTTACCAATACAGCAGACGCCAAATCCTGAAGCACAACTACCGTCTTCTATTCCATCAAAATGTCTACATTGTTTTCTAAAGTCAAAATTGCCATTAATTTATTAAGACCTTAATGAAACCAATATTTTATTCATATGGATACAAATAAATAACATTTCGAGTTCGACTTACTTTGTGTAGCAAATGCCAGAGGCTCCTGATAATTTAGGTACACAAGGAGAGTTCACAACTGTTACATAAACAGGTAGAAAGGGTAAGACTAAAAGCAACAAAATCATTGATGCCATTATACGTTTGGATTTGAATCTCTAATCTAGGAGAATTAGAAATCCTTATGGAATGGAATTTTTTAACGATATGAATCACAATCTATATGAATGGCTTGGTTGCAATGAAACATTATTTTAATAAATTTAGTAGATAATATAATAAAACTGCATTACGCTTCTGCGATTTGCTGTCTTCTGAGTATTTTTCAAAGATTGTTTTTTCAAATGATGGTGCATTTTGGCCAATGGAATTTCCGGTCATCAGAATTAAAAAAGCTAATATATAAATAAATTGGAAGGGAAAACAAAAGAGTCGCCTTTTAAGCATTTCAGAATGTGTGGCGTTCCCAACTGCAGTATTTTATTTACTTAAATCACAGTCTAACAATTTGGTTAATTTATGTCACTTAAATCACAGCCTTATAACAATTACTCTAAGCTCTTATCTTCCTCACTCTAAGTCTATTCAAATTCTGGATTACACTGAATTTGAAACGTGATGATTCTAAGGTATATATATGCTTTGAGGACCATGCCCCATCGACACCGACACCACACAATAGAGACTCTTGTATTTCCATTTCGGCTTAAGGTAAACTCGCATAAATGCACTAAAGATTTCATAACTCATTAGAATAGGTGGAAGGACATTATCGAATTTGCAACCAAGGATATTTAAATATAGTTAGCGCATGTGGGCGGGGGTGGTTGCTGCATGAGCTGAGCAGAGTTGCCTCGTATTTACTATTGACTTAGAATAATGATTATGGAAGCAAAATAGCAAATATTTTTGGCACATATGATATGAGTAGTGAGAAAGTGAAAATATAATTGTATAAATTTTGGATTTGGCGTAATGTAAGTAAGAAAATTAAATACATAATATCCTGCCATTTGCATGTAATATACAAAATCTCTGTTCTTGGTTGGATACAATAAGAACTCGTAGAAACGAAATCTCCGTGTACAAATTCTCCGGATTCCTTCCAACTCAAAGTTAAAAATGTCACAAGTTTCATGCATCATTTTATGCTCTTTCTGTCAATTTTTATTTTCTTGTTTATCACTCTCTGTCCTGCTTTATTTTCTACACTACAAATTACAAGTTGCATGACAAGTAAGTTTGAGATTTGTAATGCATTGGTGCCAGTAGTACCTCAATTCAATTATGCTTGTTAGACATTTATTACTGGTAGTAAAAATCAACAAAATTGCAAACTTGCTAGTACATGCAGTATATATAGTGTAAATCAGTAAACGATGGTTATAGCAAAACAGCCGGCTGAAGGAGCAATAGTTAGTCTTGTGTTATTTCTTTGTGACTCAATCCCAAAAACTGAACAGAGAGAAAACCAGGTATATTTTAAAGCGTAATAGAATAGAGAGAGGAATTAAAAATTGATTAAATGTGTAGGAAACAGTGTTAGCAAATAGTTAAATCAACATGTGGTCAAATTAGACAAAATGGACAAAATGGCCTGCTCAACATTGAGGCAAAAAAAGTGGTAAAAATGGCCGAAAAGACAAACTACTTCTTTGGGGCACGTTGAGACAATTACTTCAAAAATATAGTCTGCAACAAGTAAAAACGGCTGTTACTAAATTAATGTTTCATTGGTTTTAGGCAATAATCAAAATATTTAAATTTTGATTTCTCATGTCTAAAGTAACTTTTCAACACTGCACTGGTTGGAAAATGTGTACAATGACATTTTCCACAATTATTCCATCAAAACAGGGGAAATCAGGCTTCACACGTTCCAAAGCATTTTTTCAATTGCATGACAATGTGATTCAGCTAAGAACACACATCCTACTCCTAGTTAGGTCAGCGAGCCGAGCCGAGCCCAGCCACTCAAACGTATAGAGGGATGGGCATGGGCTTTACAAAAAAACGCACTCCGCGCAATTATTTGCCATTTTTAGGCCTGTTTTTACTCATTTTCCTCAAAAAATGCCAAAAAATCACGCGAATACATATAGTTAAAATTTATATTGGAAGTCTTAGCCCCCTCCGAAACTCAGTTCTGTATACGTGCTTGCAGCCACTGGCCTCCAATAACATTAAGAAACCGAACCGAGCCAGCTCTATCAAAAAATTTTGATCGAGCCGCGCCTAGTCCATGGTTCGGGTCGGCTCGCTGAAAAATGGAGCCACTAATGGTTAAAAAGCCTGCGTAGGTTTAAAATAAAAATGGCGGGAATATTTTTGGGTGTGAGGACCTATGGGCGAGCGACTCACACCATCAAATAGGGCTAGGAAGTCCTTTAAAAAAATTTCAGCGAGCCGAGTCGAAACGCTCAGCTCGCCAAACCAGAAACTAGCATGAGTGGCTAAAAGCAGTCTAATTTCTCTATAATATTTTCTTATTTTGTTTCCTACTGTTACACTATTATATGAGCAATGGATTTGTGAAACCATCAAATCGTTTAATCGGAAATGCTGCCAAATATCTTAACAAGCCTATTTAATTATTTACGTTTATGTGTAGTGACGGTAAAGTAAAGTAATTTCAAAAGATACACGGTCCGCTTCACCCATTTGCTATATGACTCAACACGGCATACATATACGTGGCGTGGCTCGTCCATTATAATGCAATGCTGGGGTCTAGTAAGATTGCAGAACATTAGTAACGCTATTCTTAACTACTTACCTTTCTACTTTTCAGCAATCTTACTAGACCACTGTATTGGATTTTAATGGACAGGCCACTTATATATTTGTTTTAAACGAGTTCTTTCAATAAATGGGTTTAGTATATGATCATCATATCATACTAGATGTACATTTTTTACTTTAAGCAATAAAACAAACATATAAAGTCTTTCCTTTCGGCAAAGAACACTCCCTAGAAAAGTTGAATTTTTCTTTGTTCTAAAATTGCACCGATTGCAGAACAGAATGCTTCATTACAAAAAACATTTACTTTTTACTTATCAAGGTAATCCTCAACCATGCATAGACTGGCATTTTAACTCTAAGGTAAATATATCTGTGCTATGTACACCAAATAAATTAGAAGTAGAACAGACGAGGTTACACGTTACTGATAAATTTGTCTGGGTAGTAAAGTTTTATGGGCCTGATATTTATGTGAAGACTTATATTCAAGAATGAGAACAGACAACTGGGAGTTTGTGAAATAAATTGATAAATTACCCATCGTTATTTACAGATGTTTATTAGTTATTCAATACAGCATTAAGGCAAAATGTGAAAAGACATTTGTGTCTGTATACATTTTGTATAGTATGTATGTGTAAGGGGAATATTCACATGAGAAGGATATCATCCATCAGGAACATTAATATTCGGGCAGCAACAAGTTCACAGGACTGAAACATTTTATGGTACACACAAGTATTACAAACATATCAATGTAAAAAAATTAAAGCTACACTATAAAAACGCCAGGTAGCTTACGTCGACTGTTGACTATAATACAATGTACTAGAAATAAGTTCATCATTCGGACGGCAAATTACATACAGATATTGAATATTCATAATTAAATAAGCAAATTATTTCAAACAACCCTGCTATTTTTAATGGCTATTGGCCATGTCACTTTAAATAACCACCGTTATTTTCTATAACCACCGTTATTTTCAATAACCACCGTTATTTTCAATAACCACCGTTATTTTCAATAACCACCGTTATTTTCAATAACCACCGTTATTTTCAATAACCACCGTTATTTTCAATAACCACCGTTATTTTCAATAACCACCGTTATTTTCAATAACCACCGTTATTTTTAATAACCACCGTTATTTTCAATAACCACCGTTATTTTCAATAACCACCGTTATTTTCAATAACCACCGTTATTTTCAATAACCACCGTAATTTGAAACGCTATTATTATAGAGATAAGCATATAACACAGCCACCCCAGCCAACCAATATACCCCTCGACCGCTACAATAGACGAGTTGCAAAATATTCCGCCTAATGAATCGCTGTTGGTAGACCACAGAAATCATATGTAAAGACAACCGACAGTAATAGCGATAAATGCAGTGTTGAATGCAGTACTCAGATAAAGTATTTAGAACGGTTTATAAAAACAATAATCATGGTTTCTGGAATCATTAAGAATATTAAGCATGCCTCAAACATCGCCACGACTGTCGGCTGTCTTTACATATAGGATTCCTTTGGTCCGCCAAAAGCGATTCAGTTGGCGGACTATTTTGCAACTCATCTCATAAAAGTATCCCATAAAAGTGAAGTCATAAAATAACTCTTTTCCATCATAGGTCTTGTACAGACTTATGACTTATTAACAGAAATACTTACAAGGAAGAGATTTTGCCTTCGGCAGCGGCCGGTTTATCTTGACAAGGGGCGCTCAAAGCTTCCGACCAGTATTTTTCATCGTAAGGCATTAGCTCACCAGACACATTGCGACAGTTGTCTTTATTAAAATCAAAAATTTTGCATAAAATTTAGTGTAAACCTTTAGGTTGAAATAAGAGACTGGCTGTGCATTTTAAAAATCGCGATATGAAATACACAACGTTTACTAGGACCCGCTTCTGAAGGACATAATTACAAATTAGGTAGGTAATATATATTTGTGCAGCCATTTTGCAATGGCTATAATTACAAAGTGTGCTAAATAAAATAAAAGGTAAAATTTTCTTTTTTGTAAAATTCTATAACTTTAAAACTAAAATTGGAGATAAATTCCAGTTTTAAATCTTACAATTGTGCCAGTCTCGTGCAACGTCATCTAAAAATGTATCACACAATATAAAGTTAAATTTATAAGTAATTTCTGGAAATGGTGCCAAGTTCAAATTGGGAACAAATATTTCATGGAATGCAAATTAACATTTATTTCTACATTCTGGTTATTTACTAACCTGTCTCACAAATGACGTAGTTGTACGAAAGCCTGTTGTCGCAAGGTATGGCTTTTAGGGTGCATTGGTTTGTGTTTTTATCAAAATATAACATTTGGCACATTCCTGGCTGAGCTGTGTTTCCTCCTTGGATGACATCATGTCCGGGATAGACTCCTTTCAGATTTCTCCATTGACGCTGGAAACCGTGGATGTCTGTCCAAGCAATTTGGTGAGGGTTATGTGAAGACTTATGATAGCCTAGGTGTAATTTTAAATTTATGTAAGCATCCAAGTCTGTCTTGTCGTTAATGTTCATCAAATACTGCCCACGGATTTTGCAACATTCTGCCGCTTCGTACCAAGTAAACTGTTTTTTTCAATATTAAAGAAAAAGATGAAAAATGTAGAAAATCCAATATGTTATCATTTAGTGGCTTTTTCGGGTTTATCGGTTTTTTTTATATAATTATAGGCATAGACACAGGCCTATACTATAGCATATAGAAAAAATATAGCTGACAATTAACAACAACCATGTCATCGAAAAACCACAATTACTTACGTCTATAAAAACAAAAATTATCATTCGGCAGGGTTTAAGAGAAAAGCTGTACCATATTTAGCTAGGATAAAATGAAAGAGGCAGTAGGGAAAGGCTCGATGCTGTAATTCAGTCTTTAATATACAAAATGGGCATTCGACATTGATGTTTCTTTTACTACTTTTTAAATAGTCGCAATAAAAAAATTAGCATTCGGCGTGAAACAATTTGATAATCTTCGTTTTAGTTGACACCAGGGATCATTCGGAGAATACAGAAGAATGGATATGCGGTTATGAAATACTACGCGGTCACAGGGCCCAGACCCTGTTAGAAATAAAGCTAGTGTGTATTCCGGGGCAGTATTGTACGATTTAAGTAGAATGTAATTCAGATGCATAGATGTTTTATATTAATTCCAATTGACATTTTCACGGTTTCTCATTTAGTGGGCAGAGGTCGTATTTAACATGGATAGAGATTCAAAAATTATTCAAAAACTTCGTCTTACTAAGACTGAATCAACTTTTTGGGTTGAAGTAAGAGAGTGGTTGTGATAAGTACTTGTGCAACCACTGCCTTACTTCAACCTACTTTTGTTTTTACATTGAAATGTGGGCATTGGAAACTTACTCCCGTCGCCCACCATGATCACTTGGCTAAGGATCTACGGTACTCTGAACCACCATTATACATACTGCCATTAATTGACAATAGCCATTTTTGATGTCAAGTTAGCCTTAATTGTCAATAGAGCGATCAATTAGAAAATTGAATGTTTTTTATTGTAATTTATGTCCCATAAGAGAGTTTGAGCTTTTATATGGGACTTATTTTTCGAATTGACCTTATTATTCCTGAGTACCATTCCTGTCTCAGTGGTCTGTTAATACTGGGACCAAGATTCAAGTAGTCATGGGTTTTCAGCCTTTGGAGTTACTTAATTACAAGACCCAATGAGTGAGGGGAAGCAGTTTATTTGTCTCCGTCGGATAAAAGAGAATAACACTTGATAGTATGCATAATGGTGAGTCAGAGTAACTCACCACACAGTAATCAAGACTTCTAGTAGTATATTATTATTATTTCATAATAGACAGAAATTATTTGATATAGGAAAATAAAAAACCCGAGGTGTTCAAAAAACATTGGTAACTATATTTTTATGTCCGCTTTAGGAGATTGAACTAACATCTTTGGTCAAAAAAATTGATTTTTCTGTACTTCAGGGGCTATGTAAAAAAACACCTCCAAATCGGAATATGAAATAGCTCCGAAACTACCGAGCCGATTTGGATGAAACTTGGACCAGATGTCGACCATTACCATATCTCCAGCAGCTGTTTCTTGAATTTGTAAAAATTTCGCATTTCTTCCTTTTCAAAACTACGAAATAAATTTTGAAATGGGCAGTTTTTCATACAAGGAATTTTTTTATCAAAATTCTAATGGATTAAAATGAAAGCCCTTCATAAATAATTGTTAATGGACAGAAATAGATTTTCGAAATTGTTGACCTCTACGAGATGTCAGGGGTCAAATTTCATTTTCCGTCAAAAAATGCTCATGTAAGGTGTCGTTCGCAAGCTAAAGATATGTTAAAGGCCAAATAATTACATATTTTGGCAAACGTGGACTTCATATAGAGGTCAAACGTCATGTTTGTCAAAATTGGATTATCTGACGCACGAGCAATGCCGCTAAGTAGTACATCCAGCATTTGGCTACATACTAGCTATAACCCATTATTAACATAGGCTTGTGTCTAAGGCAGTGCCTACCTAATACATAGCAAAATGCTTTTAGCTTTCCTGCCAATTTACACACTGGTCTATATCTGTTTGCTTCTTTGCCACCATTATTAATGAAATAGAGATATTAATGAGTGTTATTAATTCTAAACTGGCAATGTTTTGAAGCCCAACGAGTAGTTTTTGAAGCACAAAGTATTAATGTCGGCTTGTGACAAAAATTCTTTTTGAGTCCAGGAACAAGTGTCATAATGCAGTTAAATGTTTAGAAAGAGCCGTGATTTTTATTACATGATCTAATGAGCGAATCCATTTATAGACAACCAATGAATAAAATCGATATTTTAAATTAGAATAAGTATAGTCTCAAAAAATCAGAAATGTCAAAAACTATAAGAATAATTGGTTTAAAAATTTTCTAGAACTCTCTGAACCCCTACCAAGGGGGGTAAAGGTAAACAGAAAATACCGAAATTCATGTATGACTAAATAATGAGATGATTATATCTCAGTAACGGTGCAATGTATCAGTATGAAATATTTTTTAAAAATACAAATGGGTATTGTAGATTAGTATGGAAATAAATTTTATTTCTCATTGTTCGCATTTTTTGAAACAAATCAAAATTTCCAAATTTTTTTCAACTGTAAATAACTAACGTGCCCCAAAATCGCCCACGGAAGTTTGACTTGAGTCGGAATAACGGGAATCTGACGAAATAGATGCAATTTATTCCGCCGTGGGCGATTTTGGGGCGGCCGAGATATTGACATTCAAAGTTTGGCAAAAAGTGACTATTTTTGAACAAAATTAGTCCAGGGTTTGATACACAGGCATAAAAGTGAACTGGTTAATTAAAATATTAAATTTATTTCCTCCTAACTGCTAATATTACAACGATTAGATAAACACCGGATGCCTATATTAGGCATATATACTTATATATTAAACATATATAGCTATTTTTTGGGCATATATGATCATATATTGGGCTTATATGGCTATTTACTAGGCATATATGATTATATATTGGGCATATATGGCTATTTACTAGGCATATATGATTATATATTGGGCATATATGGCTATATATTGGGCATATATGGCTATATATTGGGCATATATGGCTATATATTGGGCATATATGGCTATATATTGGGCATATATGGCTATATATTGGGCATATATGGCTATATATTGGGCATATATGGCTATATATTGGGCATATATGGCTATATATTGGGAATATATGGCAATATATTGGGCATATTGGGCATATATGGCTATATATTGGGCATATATGGCTATATATTGGGCATATATGGCTATATATTGGGCATATGTGGCTATATATTGGACACATATGGCTATATATTAGACATATATGGCTATATATTAGACATATATGGCTATATATTGGACATATATGGCTATATATTAGACATATATGGCTATATATTGGACATATATGGCTATATATTAGACATATATGGCTATATATTGGACATATATGGCTATATATTGGACATATATGGCTATATATTGGACATATATGGCTATATATTGGACATATATGGCTATATATTGGGCGTATACATAATATTATGCATAATTGGCTAAACTCACGCATCTCATATGACTATCAGCGTGGTACGTGTGTGGTTGCACTTTTAAACTGCTTGGATCCAAACCCTGGAACTTTTCCAGCCAGTATATAGCGTGCAGTGCAAGGCGCGCAAGCAAAATGCTGGGAGGCTGGTGGTTGTCTATAAATGGATTCGCTCTAATCTTCTTTACTACGATGTAATAAAGTTTCTTATCCTCAGCCTTCTATTTTGACAATACAAATAACATTACGATGCTATAGATCAACTGTATTACATTGGGCACGCAAACAGATGTGAGTAAATTGGCAGGAAAGCTAAAAAGATTTTGCTATGTATTAGGTAGGCACTGCCTTAGACACAAGCCTATGTTAATAATGGGTTATAGCTAGTATGTAGCCAAATGCTGGATGTACTACTTAGCGGCATTGCTCGTGCGTCAGATAATCCAATTTTGACAAACATGACGTTTGACCTCTATATGAAGTCCACGTTTACCAAAATATGTAATTATTTGGCCTTTAACATATCTTTAGCTTGCGAACGACACCTTACATGGGCATTTTTTGACGGAAAATGAAATTTGACCTCTGACATCTCGTAGAGGTCAACAATTTCGAAAATCTATTTCTGTCCATTAACAATTATTTATGAAGGGCTTTCATTTTAATCCATTAGAATTTTGATAAAAAAATTCCTTGTATGAAAAACTGCCCATTTCAAAATTTATTTCGTAGTTTTGAAAAGGAAGAAATGCGAAATTTTTACAAATTCAAAAAACAGCTGCTGGAGATATGGTAATGGTCGACATCTGGTCCAAGTTTCATCCAAATCGGCTCGGTAGTTTCGGAGCTATTTCATATTCCGATTTGGAGGTGTTTTTTTACATAGCCCCTGAAGTACAGAAAAATCAATTTTTTTGACCAAAGATGTTAGTTCAATCTCCTAAAGCGGACATAAAAATATAGTTACCAATGTTTTTTGAACACCTCGGGTTTTTTATTTTCCTATATCAAATAATTTCTGTCAATAAGTGAATTGTGCGGATTTGATAGTTTGACCTTTTACCTAGTTGTGTGATAGATGAATTTTTCTCTATATTACTAGCCGGTACATCAGTCCATAGGTTGTAAGGCTATGCTGAATAACTAGGAGTATGCCTGAATGCGTGTATGTCAATGGTTAATGTGTTTTCCTATAATCCCTAAAAAGTACAACTTTTCTCAATTACCTTGACCTAATTTCAAATCAGTCAGAAATAATTGCAGCACTTGGATCAAAAATGTCCATTCACACAGTTGATTTATTCTTATTTTAGAAGATTAAGTGACACTATTAACTTTCAACTTCACACACACACAAATTCAATACTTCAGAACTGAGGACAAATTCGACCTTCTCAGACTGATTACAGATGCATACTGATCATTCTAGACTCTTGCACACACGCTTCTTTCATTCGTTCTTACAACGACAATATTCTCATTCAAAACGTTTTACAATATCATTTGCGCATGTGCTGCACTATATCTATTTCATTCATATTATTATACTATATTATATTTTCCACATAATTAGACTTGGACCTAAAGCATTATATAAATTCTACATTTATAATTCTACATTTTCTACAAACTCCAAACATGAATCAAAAGTCTGAGTCTAATTTTTTTAAATCATCTTATCTACAACGTGCTTTAATTTAAGATCCCTCCTCTTCTCTTCAGAATAAATTGGCAAAAAATTGTATACTCTACAGTCGTTCATAGTGATAATCAATCACTATTATACAGAAGAATGTTGTAGTTTTCCAATTTATTCTGAAAAGAACAGGAGGGGAAATTAAAAATGAGAGAAGAGTAGAATCCCTATACTAACCACACAGTAACAAAATTTCGGGGACCGAGAGCGCAAAAATTTATGCAATTTTTTACGATTTTAGACAAACATTTCTTTATTTTTCTCGATTTCGGGGGGAGAGCGGCCCCCAGTGCCCCCCCTCTCGCTGCGGCCTTGCTGACCATTTTTAGATTGCGTGATTTATTATGAAATTATTGATCGCAAAGTGGGAAGTTTTAATATATACACTGGCTTGAAGTTCTTCTGGTTCGGAAGTGTAGGGATTTGGCCAATTTAGTGCGCTATTATGCTTGGTATTTGGCGCTTAGCTGCGTTTTATGGGGAAAATTATCAGTATCACACAGAGAAGTACAAACATACAAACGGAATTGTCACGTGACTAACGTTTGCCGTTTATTTAATAGTAAATAATGATTGAATGAAGAAGTTTCAACTACCACGACGCACAACAGTGACTTTCATCATCGCGCAAGCGTGTATGCATTAAACCAAGTACAGTGGCCGAGTAATAACATTCATAACTTAGACCATTCTGTTTCGAAACTGCGAACACACAACATACAAACATCCGTACATACAAGAATTCCGATTATGTTTATACTAGGTGAAACCTAGCACATAAGATGTGCTAGAAAAATGTTGAAACATGTAATATTCTAGCGACTGCACATTAGCCCGAAATTTAATGACAGGCCGAAGATTTCAACCGCAGAAAATTTCATAAATTCTCTGCGCGGCGTACTAACACGAATTTCATTCATCCCTTTATTTATTTTGCAATTCTATCTCAGCTTCAAACTATTGGTATGATATAGATAGATAGGTTATTGATAAATATCTTTTGATAAACATCCAATCCAACCCATCATGACATCCGGATGGGAAGGTATTGGTTCTCAATCTCATCCAGCACACCAAACATACTCGATATCAAAGCTTAGAAGCTTAAAGAATATTTCGTAACAAGTATCTACGTACAGATTGCTTAATTCGAACATTTATTTGTATATAGTTTGAAGGCGAATTAAAAAAATAACATGTCATTTCTTACGGTCGGCTATTTCAAACCTTTTAGTCGTAAAAATAAGCTTCTTAGATAGTATGGGGTCTATTGTTTGCTATTAGAGTTGTTCGATTCACTTCAAAGGATGTGACAACCAACTTCTTTCCATCCAGCCTATGAGCCTATAATGACCATCCAGGGTACTGTACTATGACCGCCAAATAACTTTGGACAATAAGATTGAAGAACAATAAAACCGATAAGAAAATATAATAGGCAAGTTCGCGGTTCAGTGAGCATGAACGGGCTCACTGAAGCACGAACTCCTGTATTGTTCTTGCTCACTGAACCGCGAACTCGCCTATTATATTTTCTTATCGGTTTTATTGTTCTTCAATCTTATTGTCCAAAGTTATTTGGGGATCATAGTACCCATGCCATTCATTCCATCATCAACATTTAAGAAATTGCCTCCATCCAATCCAGCCCATTACCGACATCAAAGTAATTGTCCTTCCAGCCTATCCAAACATTCGGATGGGATGGTGAACTGGTGGATGGTTATGTTTATATCTATGGTGCATTGGTATATGCAACATACTTAAAAACATAAGGAATATTTCACTACACATGTCCAAACTTCGCGTTTATACTTTAAAGATAATATTTATCAGCCGCCGCCGGTAAACCTCGGCTAAGGTGGCTCAACCGATGAAAAATGGGGGATTAACCGCCGCCGCCACTAAATACCACGGCTGGGGACTCTGCTTATTTGTACATATAGACACATACAAACATACGTACATACAAAGGTATTTAATAATGTGCCCCAAAGCAGTTTACCCGACGTCCACCACACGCAACATGCTATTGTCGGGTGCCTTCCGAAGTTACCCGACAAAGACGCTTTGCTAATAGTGGGCTTCGGGTAAACTGCTTTGGGGTACATTATTAAAAACATTCATTATTCATTGCGCGTGCGCCAGATTACCTTTATACTTTAGTCATGATTAGTAGTGATCGAATAATCAATTACCACACATGCGTATTTTGATTCAGTGTTTACCGAAGATAGTCACTAGCATAGAGCATGTGCAAATCTATTAAAAGGGGAAACGAATCCTTATAAATGAAACACAATCTAGTGCCTGGCACTTGGATACCTCACGTTTTGCCATATGGGGTATTAAAAAATTGGGATTATTTTAATGGAATTTGTCATTACAATAATGTAAATTTTCTTTAATAACTTTGTCTTTGAAACAATAGAACATGTCTTTAAATTTAATATTCAGTCAGTAAATGATTAATGTAATTTTTCAGTAAAACAATCAAACTTATCAGTTTTCGTCAAATGTAATTTGTCGGTATATACTATATTAACAAGGCTTGGTCTGAAAATTAAAATTTTGAAGTTTTGTGTACAATGTGTTCTAAAAATTAAATGCACAATGGTAATATGCACAAAAGTTCGAAAAGGAGGATATGCAATAAGAAACAGGAGTAGAGGTCTTGTATCCCTTATAATTTCACCTATCCCTAAAATAAGACCCTAAGGCTGTAGGATTTTTTAAAGAAAATATAACACATGGCCAAATATAACACATATGAAAATTTTTTTTCAAAAATCGATTTGGAGGGGTTGACCTGGGTTTTTGACACTTTTAAGCATATCCCCTGAGAGAGGAAAAGTTCCAGCAACTTTTATGAACAAACTGCGTGTGTTATATTTTTTATTTGATTTTTAAATCAAGTGTGAAAACCACCAAAAACCGATGATTTTTGGCCTCATAACTTAGCCAACGCCGACGGCAGTTATGAGACATGCCCATTAACATTACTTATTAGCCTACAATTATTGGCGTATCCATAGGCCTGTTAGGGTCTATGGATACCCCAATTTTAATTTTTAGGCCACATTGTGCACAAAACTTTAAAATTTTAATTTTTAGGCCACATTGTGCACAAAACTTTAAAATTTTAATTTTTAAACCACAAAGTAAATCATGAAAAGAATACATTTTAATCTTTTCCAATAATACAAAGCAATAATGAGGGTGTATATTTCAAAAATTAAACCATTTGAAATGAATAAATGAAAACCACTATTGAGTTTTTGGTCAGAATTAGCGTTTTCATCGCATTTAATAATAATTCTAATACAAGCGATCAAAATA
This sequence comes from Tomocerus qinae, assembly GCA_020055645.1. Taxonomy (NCBI): domain Eukaryota; kingdom Metazoa; phylum Arthropoda; class Collembola; order Entomobryomorpha; family Tomoceridae; genus Tomocerus; species Tomocerus qinae. Next base: position 57,687 of record JAECZT010000014.1, on the reverse strand, counting down.
ATTTTTTCCGAACTTTTTCGAAATTGTTTTCAAAATTATATTCATATCACTATGTAGATTAGAATCTGAAAGTAACAACTTTGGCTGTGTCATTTTGTTCCCAGCCTGCGTGGTCTCTTATGTATTTACTCTCAGTCATGGAAACTGTCATTATTTTGTCAGTAGCCTTAAATATTGTACCTTATTTTACTACCAACTTTCATTTATTTACTGCCATTTTGCTTTAATTTTTAAAGACAATTTCATTTAAAGATAATGACAACATTTTAAAACTAATGACGTCTACTTTTTACTGACAAATTACATTAAAATAAAGACGGGTTAATTGGCAGCCTTTGCCATATAGGTATGATCGATGTACCTATTGTAGTAGTAGATTAGACGAGTTGAATGGTATGTGGAATAGAATTTAGCTTACTCTATAGGCACTGGTGTAATAAATGTTAATGACGCTGCCAGTGCCCTTTCGTATTGTTGCAGGGAGCAAATGCATTCGGAAGGATCTTCCATCTTGTAGACACTCAGATAGGGAGACATTGGAAAAGTGGTACAGTTCATTAAAATAACCTCTCCTTCCAGTCGTTCCTGAATAAAAATTAGACAGAATTCATTAAGATGCATATATAAACCATACTCTGGACATAAATATTATCGTAATCATGCCGACAATACATTATAATTTGCGCATTCATTTACATTAATATAGATAGTGTTGAGGTTGGCACAGAAAGTGACATTTTGTAGTTGGTTGAAACCTTCACAGGGTTGCTGGAATATGTTGGACATGTCCCATGCTTGCTGATTGGCGGATCTCCTACCAGATTTTAGTATAAATAGAACCCTGAGAGCAGTAAATAACTGATAGCTTTCATTCATGGTTTAGAGTGGGAAATGAAAAAGTGGTGGGAAAAGTGGGAAATGAAAGAACATTTCCCAGTGGGAAAAGTGGGAAACAAAAAGGCCAAGTGGGTGGGAAAATGAGAATTAGAAAAATCTAGTGGGAAGAAGACGCAAGCTAATTCCGCAAGATGGCGACAATCATTTCCCACTATTTTCCAAATTGGTGTTCCTGGTGTCCAACAAAATTTGCTGGGAAATATGAATTTCCGAAACTATGCTTTCATTACTTGAAGTGGTCAAGCTTTCTCTCTGAGAATTGACATTTTTTTAGCAGTGGCATTCTTCGATTTCATAACTTTTTATAAGTCCAACTATATGATAGCCGTACATTTTCTATCTGATTAAATTGTCAAAAGTTGTGAAATCGAGAAGTGCTTTGCCATTACGGCGGCACGATTTTTAAAACGATTTAAAAAATTAAATCTACAAATTTTTCAAAATTGTTTTATAGGTAAAAATGTTGACTTATACACTTAAAAATTTTATTAAGCAATAAAAACATTAATTTTCCTTGGGAGTAATTTTATAATTTAAAAAATCCGAATTTCTTTATAGCGGGATTTCCATTGTCTGGGTGCTTTCAAAACTGAAATATCTTGTCAATGTTACTAGCTATATAGTAGCATTAAGTACCTTCATTTTTATTTATGTCTGCGACATGCGACAGTTCGCCCCGTCCCTATTAGCGGTGGACTTACTCATAAGCATAAATAGAGAATAAATACATCGATAATCAAACAATATTCAGCCAAAAGGAACCCGAATAAATCCGCATTTATTATATTGGATCCGGTCTGATTTGGTCACTATACTATTTCATCATTATAATTTACTTAAATGAATTCAGTATTGTATAGGCTCTATTAGCCCAAGTCCAATGAATGGAAGGTGAACGCGAACGGCTTCAGAAATACTCTGTGTTTGCAAAGCATGATGAACGGTGAAGCAAGTCCCTGGTGGCAGGAGGTTGGACAAAATGAAATAAAGGATGCTTTCCAAGACAACCTGCCCTCCCCGCGAAAATCCAAAATGTAAGGTATATATTTTCACTTATCATTTATCGGGTCACATATAATTACAGGGCTGTAGCGAGTGTCGCGTAGTATGTATAATGTGAGCAGACATGGCATAAATTTCTAATTTCAAGGAACTTTTTCTTGAAAGATGAAATATTTGAAATAAATGAATTTTTTGAAATTAATGAAATAAATACAATGAGCTTGTGTACACGCATGCGCAATTCATTTATTTCGCGCGAAATTTATTGAAATAAATGCCATGTACCCTATTTATTTAATTATTTCAAATATTTCATTTTTCAAGAAAGTTGGGAGTGAAATATTTCGCGAAATATTTCAAAAATTTCGCCTATTTATTTCCGAGAAATATTTCAAGTGCCATGTCTGAATGTGAGATTTGGAAGTCTCGAGGATAGGTTAGGCTTGTTGATTGTGTAAGGAGGTAATAAGCTCGTGCCTAGCTCAGTTGGAAGAGCATCGGTCGTGTTTACCTGAAGGGTGGAGGTTCGAGTCCCTCAGCCGGGCTTTACTTTTTACACAACCACTCGACATGGTGGAGATGGGTTATCGGTCCCCGTATTTTTTCATATGAGGAGCGGGTGAGTGCGTGGAAGCACTCTGAATAAAAATGGGAAGTTGTCGCGTAGTATGTATAATGTGAGACTTGGAAGTCTCGAGGATAGGGATAGGTTAGGCTTGTTGATCGTTTAAGAAGGTAATAAGCTCGTGCTTAGCTCAGCTGGGAGAGCATCGGTCGCGTTTACCTGAAGGGCGGGGGTTCGAGTCCCTCAGCCGGGCTTTACTTTTCACACAACAACTCGACACGAATGATAAGTGACATATCAGGGATTTCCTCCCAAAGTATCGAAAAACCCTCGACACCGGGTTTTTTGGGTTTCCATACAATTATATGCATAAATGCAAGCCTATACTATACCATATAGGAGAACTACATCTGATAACATCTGTGAATAGTATTATTTACACAGAAACAAAAATTAAGGCTTAAAAGGTTTTATTGTTAACATTTTTTAGCACTAACACTATTTGCTAGCAATTAGTGAATTCTCGTGCATTATCCTGTCCCCGTGGACTTTCTAGCATCTACTACAGAAATTATCAGGGGTGCTAGAAAGTCTCCGGGGACATTATAGCACCTGGAAATGCTAGATGATTAAATCGACTTTATGAAATTCTTTCATTAATGTGCATAGACTAAGTATTCATAGCAGAAAAAAGCTTTTTTTCTGCTATAAGACACACAAAGACTATTTACCAATCTGAAGGAAAATTTGAATGCCTATACTGCCAAACTATTGCACCACGAATTGGCGCCTGTTCTCAAACGCCAATCCACCTGAGGTGGTCATAATTTAGTCTTTGTCATTGGCTGTCAACTAGCCAATAGTAATGATTAAATTATGAGAGATGGCATCAAACATAACAATGACTTTGGGCATATTAAGCTGTTTCAGGCTTAATCTTAGTATATGATTAATGTGGAGATAAAATTGTGATACAGTACAGCAATGAACTCCAAAAGTAAGTAGTTAATTAAAATTGAACATAATAATCTTCACAAAGATTAAAATTTGCTTAAAATTAATACACAATCTATACAACACGATACATTTATTGGACGTAAAAGCGTAGTAGAAAATGGAGTTTGTTTCCACTTGATTGGAGTTTTTGAATAGAAATATGATGAGTATGCCTTGCTTATCTAGATGGAGCTTTTGTGCATACCGTAATAATCGATATAATTCCCCGTATCGAAATAGTTTCCCGGTAAGGGAACTATTTCGATTTTTCCCCGTAAATGTCAGCCTTTGAAACTATAATTCCCCGTATCGAAATAATTCCCCATCCGGGGAACTATATCGACTTTTCTTGGCCAAAAAATGACTATGAAACTATAATTCCCCCGAGGTATTAATTCGATTATTACGGTATGTATTACACGTGCATGTTTTGTAAAAACCCAATAGACCCAGGGTTTTTTTTAGATAAATTGGGTGTGGATTTTTCCAAAATACCCATAAAAATCCATTGGGCCCAACTCTCAAAATCAAAGTAAAAATGAAATATTTGTTTCAAAACGCAAAACTTTTTGTCACTTGGTCGGGCTACACCAAAATGTTTTTTGGATGCGATCCTAATTAATACACTTAGTAAAACTAAACTTACCGAATATGTTTGCAGCACTAGGCATAGTTTCTGACATAGCTAATGCCGTAAAGGCCAAAATTATCAGCAAGTGTATGACTATCATGATTTTTGTGGATTACTTTGAAATTGTGTACAGATTGTTCACAGTAGATATTGAAACTGCAAGTGAGTTGTTTAAAACTGCATGTGAAAAGGCACTGAAGACACTAGTCAAAGGACAATAGCTAAGACTACAATGGAAATATTAAAACATCATTTAACAGCTTCTCAATTAAAATACATACACGTGTTAATTGCATATAATTAATACTTTTTTTGCAATTCGCTTCGCATTGTTTTGGTAAAGTTTGCCGTCATCAGGATTACATTTTATTTCACAATACAAGGAATTCTCCTTGAAGAAAGAAGTCATAATATAAAATTATTTTTTCAATATTTTTTTGCAAAAAAGTGAAATTTTCACTTTCGCAACAAAAAATAAAGTAAAATTTTTTATTTTTTTTCGCAACAAAAAATAAAATTTTTAATTTTATTTTCGCAACAAAAAACAAAGTAAAATTTTATTTTATTTTCGCAACAAATGGTCGTCATGATCTAAAAAACTGTAACTGGGGTTCAGTGAAAAACTTCCTGTACTTGTCACCTTGTCAGTCAATCAAATAAGCTGAAGCGCTAGAATATAATCTTTATGATATTCTCCTGGTATTTGTTTTGAATGACGGTGTCGACAGGTCTAGATGACCCAATAGATTAATTTAAAATCCCTTAGGTAGGGCCAAACTCTCTGTCAACTTAAAGTGGGGCCGCGAATGACTTCTCTCTCTTCCCTACTTAATTTATGTAAAACTGATTTTTCAAAAGAGTAAATACATAAGAGACCATGCAGGCTCGGAACAAAATGTCACAGCCAAAGTTGTTACTTTCAGATTCTAATCTACTTAGTGATATGAAAAAAATTATTTCAGGATTTTTTTTTGAAAACCCGCCGTTTCAAAGTTATGGCGGTTTTCCGCCTTATGTCGTTCATCTATGATTCATTTCTGAACTACTTGACCGATTTTCATGAAACCGGCGCTATTCTGCTCGCAAACGCTTTCATCACATGGCCCCCTTTTTAATTTTTCAAATTTTTTTCAAAATTTTGAAAACAATTTCGAAACATTTCGAAAAAAAACGTTTTGAACGTTTTTATTAGAACTATTATTAAATGCGATAAAAACGCTAATTCTTACAAAAAACTCAATAGTGATTTTCATTCATTCATTTTAATGGCTTTATTTTTGATATATACACCCTAATTATTGAGTTTTTGGTCGTTTTTATCGCATTTAATAATAGTTCAAATAAAAACGTTCAAAAAAAAATTTTTCGAATTTTTTCGAATAGTTTTTCAAAATTTTGAAAAAAAATTGAAAAATGAAAAGGGGGGCCATGTGATTTGCGAGCAGAATGGCGCCGGTTTCATGAAAATCGGTCAAGTAGTTTAAAAATGAATCATAGATGAACGACATAAGGCGCCATAACTTAACCGCCATAACTTAAAAACGGCGGGTTTTCAAAAAAAATCCTGAAATTGTTGTTTTCATATCACTAAGTAGATTAGAATCTGAAAGCAACAACTTTGGCTGTGACAATTTGTTCCGAGCCTGCATGGTCTCTTATGTATTTACTCAAAAATCGATTTCAATCTTACACAAACTAGTTTGAATAATGTGCAAAAAAAATATCTTGAAAACATGACAGCTGGGAATGCATGCTATATGAAAATCATAAAATTTTGAAATGAAATGCTGTGCTCTGATTGGTCAATTTCAAAAATGTACTTTGGGTAAGAGTAGCGATGTCGTGGTATTTAACTTTTTTTGGAAAAAGTCCTCTAAAATGGCTAAAAAAGTTTAATGCATATTTTTTAGTTTCATTTAGAGTCGATTTGGTGGTGGTCATTTTTAGGGTGGTGAGACCCGCCCCCTTTTGAACCCATGTTAACAGTAATTGTTACTAAAAATTACCACGAGACTTTCGGATCACTTTCAAACAACACTAAACACAACCCCCACAAAGGGGTAAACATGAATCCAACAAGGAGACTTAAACACCTGAAGACAAGAGCACAGTGTAACGCACAAAACACAACATTCAACTCCAACAAACCCACAATAGGCTTGTTTGTGGTCGTGGTTGCCTGTTGTATTCATATGTTTTTCCCTTTATGGGGGTTGTGTTTACTGTTAAAAGTGATCCGATGCCCGAAAGTCTCTTGGTAAGTTTTAGTAGCAATTAGTATTAACTGGTATTAACATGAGCCCGCCGCCAAAAGGGGGCTGGTCTCACTATCCATAAAATAACCACCCCAAATGATCTGAAATGAAATTTTTTAGCCTTTTTAGAAAACTTTTTCCTAAAAAAAGTTAAATACCACTTCGCTACTCTTACCTCACTTTGATATTAGTAATAAAAATTGATGGGCCAGAGTTCAAAATATGGCGTAACTTAAGTCACATTTCCAACCCTAGTCACATTGTTGAAAAGTGTGAGCCAGGATGAGGAACAACAATAATAATAAAATATAATAATTTCTTGTTGTCCCACTAACAAATACTCACAATCTCATGTGACTGTAACGGTTGCACTAGTGCGGCACCTAAGTAAGGATGGCAGAACTTACAGGAGTTGTTATTTGTACCAAATTACATGCAATTCATTTTCGAAATTTATTTACAGTGTTTCTCCAGTTCTACGAAAGCTACGAGGACAAGTAATAGCTCAAAAAAAGAGAATTTTGTAACTTGGTTCCGGGCGCGGACGATTTTTCGAAATTTGCCCTGTGGCAGCCGTACTGATGTCTATTTCAAATGCCTTAAAAATTTGTTATCGAAGTAAAATTTCGAAATTTTTTTTCTGCCCGGAACCAAGTTACAAAATTGTCTTTTTTTGAGCTATTACTTATCCTTGTAGCTATCGTAGAACTTGACTTGTAGCGACACAAAGTTAGTTGAAATTCAACCCAATATTTACATTGTATGGATCATTCTTAAGGGATTGGAATAACGGATGTTTTAAAATAGAGTTCTTATATTTTGTTCTAATCTTATCATTAGGTTTTCAAATTGCCCCATTTCATAGCAAAAACCCAAAAACCCGGGTTTTTGGGTTTTTCATGTCTTGCTTAAATTGCTTGCGGTTCACTTAAAATTTATCTTTTAATGTTAATGAAATTTCCATATTTATTTACATGGACAATCGTCCACTGCGAAAATGCATACCAATATTAATGTTTATGCAATTATGCAAAATAAAGAAGCAAATTGAAGTATTGTGGTTGACTGACGTAAGGATATAAACATTTATCGTTTAATTGTTATAACTATCTTTTGTTTTCATGAATTATAGTGTTACAAATATTTTTCACAGTCAAAGTTTGTGTCATTTGCTGTGCGGTAGATGAAGAAGAAGTTTTCTTCAAACTTACTAAAATTAAATATGAACGTTTTGAACATAATTGTGTTATTTGTGTCTTTCCAAAATATTAATGCTGAATTTAACGGAGATGGTAAGTCTGTTTTGATTATATGGCTAACATTATACATTATTTGTTATATCCAGGTAAGATTTACTTCCAATTAAAAACACCTAGTTAATTAGGCTAAGAATATCTCCAATTTGACTACGGGCCATCGTACATTGCTGATTCGGAGGGCTAATATGGTACCAGTATTATAAGTGAGAAAATTGCAAAATGTCATATTCAGAATCAACATAACTTTCTTTCTAAGGCAAATGATAAGGACAAAAAATGTTTTGAAATAATTTGTACCGCAGTTTAGGAATTTATAAGTAAAACAAAAAAAATTCTACTTCCAGTCAATATATTACAAAAAATGCAAACATAGTAGCCTCAATAATGTCTCCTTTCGAATAAGCTGTGCCACGTCTCTGTCCGACTTTGAATTTTCTCAAATCGTTTATGGGAGTTTCTTTTTTTTCTTTTATTAAAAAAATGGGGGTAAATTACCTACAAATTTAACCACAATTACTACCACTGCTACACATTGCCGTATTTAGATTTAGAAGTCGATTTCGGAGGGGGCAATGACGTCATACATTTATATGCATTATGGAAAATTTTGGCTTATTTCGTATAAAATGAGTAAAAAATAGCCTAAAAATCGAGCAAAGCGCAAATTTTTTTGGTATTTTGAGAAAAAATTTCACCTTTTCTTGGATTTGCTGCTACACGATAAAGAGTACCCACAAAAAATTTCATTCCAAACAGAAAAGCCTTAAATTGAACAACAGAATACTGATATTTTTTTCAATTCCTAACGGGCAACAACTTGCAATACTGTACGCCAAAAACAGTAAATATTAGTAGAACTAGTGCCAAAATTCTATATTATAATCGTAGGCTTGATAAAGCAATAAATTTACCTACATTAATTTAATAAACAAAAATTTTCATTTTTACATACAAGAAATAATGACTATTTCTTGTATGCAAGGGCGTATCTAGAAATTGGATCTAGGGGGTGCTAACTTGTAAAAATGAGTAGTACATAATTCAAGCAATTAGAACCATCATTACAAGCACGTATACAGAACTGAGTTTCGGAAGGGGCTAATTCAAATAGATACTTTAATGGTATTTATTCGCGCGTAGCGCGAAAATTTTTGGATTTTTTTGACGGAAATGATGCAAAAAGGCCTATAAAAGGAAATAATCGCGCGGAGCGCGAAATTTTTTGTGATTGTGAGAAAAAATGCCCATTTTCTTTGATGTTGGTAAAGCCCATCTCTCAATACGTCCTTGCATCATTATATCAGTAAAAAAGAAGAAATATACGCGCAAAGCGCGAAAAAATGTTTTTTAAATTTTTAATCTTTGTCAAAAAAATCCATTTTATATCTAGATTAAGGTGCTGGGGGCAGTACCCTTCTAAATACGTGATTTATCTGTCATCATCCACCCAGTTCCACCGATTTAGTTTTAGATATTTTAAACAGAAAACCTGATTTCAGAAGCGGTCAATTGCTAAGCACATTTCCATTTTGTAGCAATATAATATAAGGTAATCTCAGATCCTAAGGTTCAATACAGGGAAAAAAGGATTCGAAAATGTTCAAACTTATTCGAAAATGCTCGAAAATAAAATATATGTTATTGTGTCATATGAAAACGAAAATATATGTTTCCTCCAATTTGGAATTAAATACTTAAATACACCCTAGCACCCCCCCCTAAATACGTCCTTGCTTGTATGTATATGTATATATCAAAAATAATTCCAAAACGGTACATCTTTAGTCGTTGCAAAACTAATAAATATTTGAATTGTTTCCTTCTGTAGGGGGCAAACGAATGACTTCTTTAATCTTTAGGGGTTTCGACAATAATTATACTGTGTGTACCCAAAATGGACAGCATTATGAATTTTTATTCTATCCTGGCTTCATCAAAAAAAGCAGTGGAAGCATTGTCCAAGTTTGGTACAGTTTTACTGGGAGAGAGGGTGTAAGTATCCGAATTATGATATCTATAGTTTTTGACAATCTATACATGCATACATATATAATACATTTATAATTTATTTATTGGCTCGTACAGATAACTTGGTTTGATAATGCCAACTGTTGTAAAATGAGAGGCCAGAGAATATTGAACATCAATGACAAGGAGGATCTCCACCTTTACTCAGAATTTCCATTCAGCAAAATTACAGCAAAATTCAAGGTTATCCACCCGGAACTGGCATGGACAGATGTGCATGGTTTTCAAGAACAATGGACTAGTTTAAGAGGATTCCGCCCAAGTCAAGAATTGTGGACAGAAAATCGGGATAAAGTGCCTTACAAACCTGGTCTCTGTAATTTATTAACCAATCAAATATCCTCTCTTGGAACATACACACTTGTTCCCACAGATTGCAATAAAGCAATTACAACTGGTTTTGTATTATGCGAAGACAGTAAGTATGCATTATATTATATGTATTATTATTAACTTCACAAATTCTAACGTGATGGAATTTATGATTATACGTGGCTTGTTTATATAAAGGTGCATGTATTAAATCATTTAGAGAGTACAAAAAAGTGGTTTGATCAGTGTTCAGTGACCAGCAGGCTGGTTGGCTAAAATGGCTGGCTAAATTGACCGGCTAGCTGGTTGAAATTATTTGTTAGCCAGTGGCTAAATTGGCCAAAATAGCCAAATGGGGCTATGTGAGCTGAGAAAATCATTCCTGGTTTGGCGCAAAATTTAAAAATCATGATTTTTTGCCATTTTGGCCACTAGCCATTTTAGCCGGCTGGCTGGTCAAAATCATTTTCAGCCGGCTGGCTGGTCAAAATCATTTTCAGCCGGCTGGCTGGTCAAAATCATTTTCAGCCGGCTGGCTGGTCAAAATCATTTTCAGCCGGCTGGCTGGTCAAAATCATTTTCAGCCGGCTGGCTGGTCAAAATCATTTTCAGCCGGCTGGCTGGTCAAAATCATTTTCAGCCGGCTAAAATGGAACACTGGTTTATGCGAAATGTCATGAAATCGATTACACAGATGGCGAGAGTCACGTAGTCTGGTGGAGTGGTTGTTGGACGTTGGAATGTGAGGCTACGTGAGTTGGGAATGGCAAAGTTGGATATAAATAATTCATGCAGGTGTCTCCTTTATTTATTTATTTATAGCCATGGCGACAGGCTGTCTGACCAAACAGCAAATATTAATATTTATTATTTAATATTCATCCTCCGTTGTCAACCGACGCTTTACGATGTCTTGTTGTTCTTCCTCCTACTCTTTCATTAGACATCTTGGCCGATCTTTTTATGACTCATCCACATCCGCTCTTCTTCGTATTCCACTTTTCCACCACGCACTCTTCTAAGAACGCATTATCTAACTACACAAGTTTAGTGCATTCAGTTTAGCGCCTAAAGCTTACAAAGAAACTGAGATGTTAGCTGGATGTTAGTGACTAAGATTGGGTCAAACTTTGACCCCTTTGACTTTGACCGTCAAAGTCATTTTCACTAAAACGTATATTAGTAGCGGGGCTTTATCATCAGTGTGCAAAATTTACCACTTTTTGCGCTTTTTACCATCACCTTTTTACTTTCTAAAATAAAAAGTCTAAGACTTATTTTCTATGAAATATTTGCAAAATCCCCTTAAGCAATCAAAATAATCCAATTTATTTGATTGTTCAACGAAAGTTATAAAAAATGCTACTAAAACAAAGGCTTGTAAAGTTTTTCGGTTTTCCAATTTAAATTTGGTGTGGATATGTTAATTTAATTGCAATTCATTTATCAAGCGACAAATAAAAGGGCGATTAGTTGCCCTAATTGTTGAATCCAACCCTGACTGATGAACACTCATTTGTGTCAACAATCATCAGCTGGTAAGCTGCTTAATACTTCGACACCGAATTTTATTCAAAATTTAAACACGAAATTTAAATGAAACTATTTTTTACCATTTATACATCTTACTACTACTATTTAGGTAGTGGTATTTAATGTTAAATATCATTAAAAACCACTTACCACTGGTGAGTGGTAATTGTGAGTTTGTACACTGCCTTGCTGTGAAAAAGTACAAAGTATGTGTTTAGCTCAAGGGTTTCCAGGGTTTAGTTTTTACACAACAACTCGACAGGATGCAATTAAAATGTTTAAACCGTCTAGAGTCTAGATTCGACTAACATGATTTTAAATGTCAACATCATCTTTCATAGAATAATTACGGTTAGACTCGTGTACCATTTAGCCTCATTTTAACAAAAGAATTTTTCATAAGTGAAATTTTGTAAATAAATTGAACTTCAATGTTTTCTAGTCACTCACGATTATATTATCATCTAGAGATGATAGATAGGTAACCATTTTGTTGTGAAGATATAATAAACAGAGGTGTGTGTTGTGTGACCCATTTATTCCTTTATTTTTTATCACAATTTAAAAAAATGTTTCTTCTACAGATGATTTTGCGAGGAGACCTTTCTACAATTGTAAGATATTCCCATGATATTATTATTTATGTATAATATATCAGACTGTAGACTTATATTAAAAAACTTAAAGTCCATCAAAAAATTTAAACGACAAACAGATAACTGTCAAAATGTGCTACCGGAGGTACCAAATGATAAACTAGGGTACGATGAAAACTATTGGAGAACTGTTTTGCAAACGCCGTGTGGGTCCACGTAAGTTTTCGATCTCTAAATATTATTATGTAAAAACTAGATTAAGATATCAATAATTAATTTTGAAATAATATATTTAATAGCAATATCAGGAATTTATTTATGCATGAACATGATTCATTTTAGGCTTCTTAATTCAAATTTCAACAACTATTCAAAAAAACTTTTTTTTAAAATAGCGAATACGATAACAGAACTATTGAGCATTTGCACTCTGCACGTGCTCAAAAGTTCCTTGGAACATTAAACACCCCACTTAAAGTTAACAGGTCTATATATTTAAACCACTTTCATCGTTTTAGGTTTCATACGGCTTGACAATGAAACTCATGCACAATACAAAATCCCTTTATTTGCCTAAAAGTATACCATACCAAAATCTTATGCCATACGAGTTTATATTAGGCATTTGTGAAAAAAATGTAATGCTGGAACAAATTACTTTTTAAAGTTTTCATTGCAATTGTTCAAAAATTTATTCGTACCTTTAAAAACCACAAAAAGGAAATTTACACTCAAAATTGTGACGTTTCCAAATGTGTGACATTTATATCTTCGGGTATTGTACTTTTAATGTCATTTAATTTGATTAAACTATTTCAGAACACAATCAACTAACGTTGAAATATCTGGAGAAGGTTTTTTTATCCCTGATGCTGATAGAACCCAATGGATTCCAGGACATTTAGAAATTAAAGATTCAATGACTCTATTCTTTTCAAAATTTCCAAACCAAGTAATTACTCGTCCAACTTTTGGAATTGTTCTGTCTGGTAACTCAAATGAAAAATATCCTTTCGGCATTATTCACGGTTTGTTAAGACCTTATGACAAACTTCCATTTTCTGCCGAATTCATTATTGACAAAACTGTGCCAGCGAAATTTATTCTAGACATGGACAATAGCGTTATCGAAGGAGTAATTAGCCAAAACTCTCCTACAATATTCACACCAAACAGTCCACCTTATATCAGTAGATCAACACCTGGAAATTTAAAGCCATCTCTCACAGTTTCCCCGATTTTCCCACTGCATGTGATACATGGGACAATGAATCCAATTGCGACATCTCCTAGAGACGCGGAATTTATTCTCGACCCATTTGTCTTTGGTAGTTTCACCCCTGATGACGATCCAATGAGCCCAATTCCAGGACAAATGACCCAATCATTACCTCCGGAATTTATCCCTACAAGAAATTTAGTTCCACCTGCAAATAACAAGCAAAGGGGAGTGTGGGTCCCACAGCAGACTACTAAACCCAATTCACCCGCTGTTGGATTTTTAAAATTTGGCGATATTCCAAATAAAATTATATTTAAGGGCCTATTCGAAGTAATTGGCCATTTTGTTCCCCTCAAAGGCCCTTCCCTACCTGGATACATGACTAAAAGCAGCCCTAAAATATTTTCCTTGAAGGAAGACAATGGAGATCTATCACAACCAATAAGCGGAACTTGGTACGAAGGAGACGATGAACGTGAAGGCACGCAGGGCACTCTTAAACCTGACAATTATTTGCCTCCAGATTCGGCATTTTTTGTAGGAAACAGCGGAAGCAATGGTTTAGGTTTAACAGATAAAGATTTCGCAATCAGCAAAACAAAGGTACAAATATTTGTGTGCATTATAATTTTATAATGTACAATTCTTGAAAAAAGAATTCTGTACTTAACCTTCAACGTAGCAAACATTCCAAATGTATTGCCAAAAACTTGTGCATTTTCGATTATTTGCGTAATATTAATAATTACAAACAAGGCTAAAGGTCTTGTTTACATTTAATTGCATTTTAATTAGACCATTGAATTTATAGACAAACCTTCCGCGTAAACTATCAAAGTAGTTGTAAATATTCTATTCAATATCTATATTTTCATAACTATGTGACATTGATCTTTATAGTTGTCTTGGAATGATGCAAAGAGAAAATGCGATGACGCTGGCTTATGGCTCTTGGTGATTGATTCTGAAGATGACAATAAATTTCTATCTTCTTCTCCTCGTCTAAAAACAAAACGTGGGTTGATATTAAGAATAATGTTTAACTCTTTGTAACTATTTAATCAATTTGTAATGATTGAAACTATAGCATATAATATGAAAACGAATTTCTGGAGTGCCGGAAGATTTACTTCTGCAGACTACAAAAAACTTAATTGGGAACCAATGAAGAAGGAGTTTAAAAACTTCCTGTCAAACAATGCGAATGGAATAGTCAAAATGTGGTCAGCAGGTGAGCCCACAGATGATGGACAAAGTGGGAAGGAAGTTTGCGTAGACATGGTATTCCCAGGCTCCACTCCCATATGGTACGCTTCTGACTGTGAAGTCAAAAACTACTTCATCTGCATCAGACCCGCGTAAGTAGTTCATTACAGACCAGAAAATGATTCATCAAATATCGCTACATTTACAATTCTAAATTAGAGAGGACCGGAGTGCCGACGGAGAGTTACCTCAAGTAAAAATAGACGAATCAGAATCACCGAATGTCCAATCACCTCAACCGTCAGTACCAACAGACACTGATCCGAGCGAATCCCTGACAAGACCTATGAACGAAAACGATTTTGTTTCTAGCAAAGGAAAGGTAAAATTTAATTAAAACAATTAATTCAGGGTTAATAATTGTCTAAATGTGACACGTGCGTTCAATTGTTTGTGTAAAAATTCAATTTTATGTCAAGAAGCGGCCTTGTCATTTTGATTTATAGCAATAATTCACAAGTATGGTTCTTTGTCCCTGGAATTTAATTGGAATCTAGAATTGCTCTATTGTGAACTATTTACACACAATAATTCAAAATTCAATAGAACAATTTTATTTAATGTGCTCTACACATTTGTCAACTATTTCAAGGATTAATTTGTTCATTGTTTTCTATTCTCCAAGTCATATTTCAACATTTTGTTGTTTTTAAAAATCTATAAAATTAGAAATGGAATGCGAAGTATTGAAGGTGGAATGTATAATGAGGTTTAGAAGGACATTTTATATGTGTACGACGTAATTCTGTCTGTTTTTTATGGCTAAATTTTATTTTTTGATTTTAGCTAAGTTGGCCTGCTGCCAAACGAGTTTGCGAATCGTCAGGTCTATGGCTTTTAACTATTGAGTCCGAAAATGATAATAACGTTTTGAGACGATCGAGGAAACTTAAAGACCCAAGTATGATGGATGAATTAATGATGCATTAACTTGGAATTGTTACAAATAGACAATAATTAATATATGGTTTTATGTAGGATATTTGCCGTCAAGCTTTTGGAGTGCAGCTAAATTCACTTCTACAGATTATTTAAAATTAAAATGGCAATCCAATGGCAAAGATATTATAAGTTTCCAGTCAAAAAGTGTTAACGGAATTGAAAAATGGTGGGGAGCAGGAGAGCCTTTTGACAACGATGGAATGGGACTAGAAATATGTGTAGACATACAATTTCCTGGAAATACACCTCCTATTTGGTCTGCTTCTGATTGCGATGACAAGAAATTTTACATTTGCGTTCGACCGACGTACGTCCAGTGTATTTATTGCATATTTTTATGTTACAATTTGTAACTAAGAATTTTATCACCGTCAGCTGTGCCTTTACTGGTACAAAATGTTATTCCCTCACCTTACTAATAACACTTAAATCAGATTGAAATCATATTATAATTGAAGGGATAAATGTTTACCTGCATTTGCTCATCTTTTTCATTCATAAAGATTTATTTAAGAAAGTGTTAAAAAAATTTTTTTATTTTACAGGCCTATTAGAAATGAAAATAATGCTAACCTACCTGTGGTGATTACCGAACCTAATGATTCGATTGGATCTGAAGGAAATGGTTATGGCAAACCCTCCGGATCTGATGCCGATTGTGAATCATCTATGATTGCTCTAAATTCAAAATACAGTGTAAGCTGTAACAAAGGTAGCGCCAAATAATAAAAGTCCAATGAATTTTGAAAACGGCAACTTAATATACACTTAATGTCTATAGTTTTAATTGGAGTAACCTAAAATAAATTTGTAGTTAATTGATAAATGTCATGTTTATCACCAATTCAAAATTACAATTTTGTAAATATTTAAATTTTTAATTTGTACTATTCCACATTTGATTAATATTACACGAATAAATAACGATTCCATTTATTTGACTATGACGTGGATTATTAAAGGTATTAAAAATTCACACAAATTTTAACTCTGAATGATAATTGAATATTCAACTTTCACATTGTTACAAATAATTATAGTCACTCTTTTTATACATTAACTCCTAAAGCAAAATTGACAATAGTGGCTATATTTTACACTCTCTACTAATTTTTCTCATTTTCAGTCTAAGATACCATAGTAGGTAATTATGCTCTAGTTAAGTGCAGATGATGAACAAGGGCTATTCATATAATTAAGTATTCTCCAATTGTCATCTACATTTTACATTAAACTGAATATATCGAACTACTAGTACTTGTAAATAATGCATTTTTTCATGTTGAATTTGAAAATTTTAAAACTTATTTAGTAGAAGGTAGCAGATATTAATAGTTCATTACTATCATTGCTATGTAGTTTTAATTGCACTTGTTTAAAGCAAAGCCAATGATTTTTTTCCTTTTGCCATTATAACTCAATTTTCTAATTTTTCTTAAAAACAGTAACACACTTTTGGAAGCATACAGTTGCAAGGAGTATTATTACTTTCTTCTTCAGGACGTTAAAGCTATATAGATATTTGGTTTTCCTTATTTAATGCTCAGATTTACAATTATTTTCCTCATTACAATTTTCTTTGATCTAAATTATTAAACATAACCCTAGAATGAATTACATAGTACCAACAGGGATTTTCTGTTTCTCATTTCCCATAGCTCAGAGCAGATATGCCATCTTCATTGACTTTTGTATTTGTCACAAATGCACTTCCCCGCTTGCATTTTTCCAATAAAATAGTAATTTGGGTGATATGTAAGGCCAGGAAGATGTACACAAATTAAAATAGAACCTAAAACCAGGGTTAAGCTATGCCTGACCCCCCACTGGGAGTTTCTTTATGGTTTCGTTGTATCCAAGTATCATAACTTAGTTTTCCAAGAAGTATAGATATGTGGTCAAAGGATATGGTCATTATAACACGGAAAATAAAAGTCAAAGTAGATCATGCAAATAGGTTTGTAGGATGTGATGGTTAAAAATTGGATCATGTTTATCTATAAGTACGGCAAGTACAACAGATAACTGAAATACAATTAGTGTTAATACACTGACAGTAAGATAACAATATCTCTGGAAAGGATAATTGTCTGCTGGAAGATGAAAACTTTAATTTTCCTGACGTTTCTTGCATTTCTTGGTGCAGTGGCTGGAACAAGAGTGAACGGGGGGAAACAAATATTTTGTGAGTATTATAAAACGCAAAAATCTATTTAATTTTTTAACTTAAATTTTTTGCCTTTCTGTAAATTTTAGGTGCCCGTGCCAGAATTACAGCTGTTCGAATCCAAAATTGCATGGCTGAACCTTGTACTATTAAGAAAGGTCAAAAATTACCTGTTGAAATTGATTTCAGTTTTCAAACACCCACAGAAGCCAAACAAATTAACTTCCAAGTCTTTAGTTACAACTGGGGAGGCACAGCTTTCGGTTCGAATTTGGCACAAGGATCTGATTGTAAACAGTTAGGTCTGAGAAGTTGTCCTGCACGAGCTGGTGTTAAACACACCCTCAAATCATCCATTTCCCTACCTGAAAATGCTGTGGGCAGAAACAAGGAGAAAACGGTAATTACCTAATTGAACATTTTTAATTGCATTCATATTATACATTACTATAGATTATATTCCAGCTATCATATAACAGGAAGTAAACGATCATTTAAATGCTAAAAATAGAAAACATTTTAATCCTTCTTTCCGGACTCTAATTTTGGACGTTACAGTATTTATTTGGCATTTTAGAAAAATCTGAAAATACATATCTGAAAGTTTATGTACATTATTATATTATTCTAACTTACTACAACGTTTATGTTATTTACAACAGGGTACTGAAACGACCCAATGGACGCTGAATCCTACACGACGAGAGAATAATCCGAATGCTTACTCGACCTGCAATTTCGACGTTAAATTTAAAATCGTTCAATGAAAATTCAACCTTAGCACAAAAACCAATCATCTTTTATGTTTACATAAATAATTAGCAGTCTAATTCTAAAAACGGTCAATTAATAAATTCAACAACGAGCATTTCAAAAGCGTATTTTCATTTGTTGTGTTTATAAAAATACTTTTCACAACTATTTCAATTCCATTTTATAATCCTTACTCTACATAAAGATAAAGTGGGGCATGCGCAAGGGATTCTTTCACATTCTTGAATAAATGTTTGTATCTATGTCCGTAATATTTTGTAATTAATGAGTAAAGGTAATATTTTGCAATTAATGAGCAAAGCCTAGACTACTGAGTCCAATCAACGGTCTATGAAATTCGGGCCAATGCGCAGTCGCTAGAAATTTACTGATTGCAACATTTTCTAGCACACTTTGTGTGCTAGGATTCAACTAGTGATACATAATAGTAATGTTCACTGACACCACCTTCATAAATATTATGCTATTAAGAAAAGAATAAATAAAAAATGTTCAAGCTATACAACAAAAAATATACAATTTAAAACTAAAACAATAGCTTTTTGAACAAGGTAGGTATTTAATTTTTTTTCTTATCATTAGTAATAAAATGGAAGCACTGTAGTTAGACTTGGACAGAATTGGGAATCTACGATTACTCTACCCCTGTTATTGATATTTAAAAAATGACAATGGTTATTATCGTGACCTCGTGACTTAATTTATTATAGGACATGGAAATCAGAATATTCATTCATGCCAATTTAAAAATAACAAATGCTAGCCAATTTACAATTTTCTGGCAAATATATTTTTTGACATTTTAATATAATAAGCGTCATTTCTTTGCTATTTGCCATCGTATTTATTGTCAGTAGTGTCAGTAGCAGGGCCGCAGCCAGAAAAAAATTTCGTGGGGGGCCCGACAAATAATAATTGAAAATATATACTATATTCGCGCGAGGCGCGGGGTTTTAAGGCAAAAATTCCTTTCTTTTCTTCGATTTCGGGGGGAGGGGGGTCGGCCTCCCCTCGCTGCGGCCCTGGTCAGTAGTATATAATTATGTCATTGTAAGTATCTACAAATGCCTTCATTAAATATTAAATAGGGTAGAGAAATCAAGGAGTGGATAACTAAAGGATTATGAACCAGGGAATAAAGCCGAAAATACTTTTATGTAAGAAATGTGTTTGAAAGTCTACGAAGAAAATAAATGGTAGTACAATCCAGAAAAATATTCTATTATTATTACTAATATATTTGTGACATCTCAGAACTAAATTGCATTTTCGAAATTGTGAACACTTTTGGTTCTTCAGATTTATTATATAGTTTAGTGGCAGCGGCAGAAGTAAACGAAGGAGGTCAAAATATAATTTGTGAGCAGGTGGTTTAAAATTGTCAATCCATATTATTCACATTTTTTAATTTACAATTTAATTTCTCTAATCAGTTTAGGTTTTAAAGCCACAATTACCGATGTCAGAATTGAAAATTGCAGTGCCGAATCTTGTACAATTAAGAAAGGGGAACAACGATGACCGGTTGAAATAGATTTCAACTTTGAGACACCTACAGTTTGGCCAAAGCAATCAATTTCCAAGTCATCCAGTACAAATGGTCTCAGGTTTCAACTATTAATTTAATATTTGGAATAATATGATAGTATAGGAAGTTACATAATATTTTAAAATATTACTTCAATCTACATCAAAACGGGAACAAAAAAGGTACTCCTTTTTTACAATAAAGTAAAATACGTACTACTAAAAACAGACCTGTTTTTACTTTTTTACCTGTTTTGCAATGCAGACTGGGAGTAAGGGGCAAATTGGTACATCAAAAAAGTAAAAATGTAAAAAAACACCTTTATAAAAAACTTACCATTACTTTTTTGTATAAAAGCCAATAATGGTAAAATTTCAAAAAGGTCCTTTTTTCCCTGGTTTTATTATTATCAAGCAATCTCAATGAATACTGACTGAAAGTTAAGTAATTTAGTTACATATATATAGTTAATTTTTGAGCTGTTACTACCAACTGGATTATATTTTAAATACTACTCGACATCGACACGGAAACATTCGGATGTCATTTCCACTTGTACTTTCCACGTGTAATTTTTTAGGTTTTAACTTAATGATCGTAAGTAATTGTATTAGTTGTAGTTGCCATAGGTTAATTATCCCTTGTTTAAATCCATCGATATAAATCATAAATTGAAAATACGTGAAATCATTCCTTGCTAGAAATATGATACATTTAAATATATGCATACAATAGCAAATGAAATACTTAAATGAAAAGGCTTTCTATATAGGTCACAAGTTCAATGTAGTGCTTTATCCGGTTTAATAGCTTTTATTGCATTCTTGGCTAACTGTGTGGGCGTCGTGGTAATTATCTAAACGCAGGCTGAGCTACTGACTGAACAAGGAAATATATTTGATTATATGTTAAAAGAACTTATTGATGGTAAAAAGTAAAAACATCATGTTCATGGTTTTGAGTGGGAAATGAAAGAAGTGGCGAATTTCTCAGCGGGAAAAGTGGGAAAACAAAAGGTTTAAGTGGGAAAATGGATGCAATTCTACCTGTCGAATTTTAATTTTTTTTAAACTACTACCCCATACAGTATACAGTGTACAAAATACCATTTACCACTTACCAGTGGTAAGTGGTTTTTAATGGTATTTAACGTTAAATACCACTACCGAAAAAGTAGTGGTAAGTGGTATAAATGGTATAAATGGTAAAAAATAGTTTCATTTAAATTTCGTGTTTGAATTTTGAATAAAATTCGGTGCCAAATATGAAATCGCTTAACAGATGATCATTGTTGTCACAAATTGACCAGTGTTCATCAATCAGAGTAGGATTCAACCAATGGGGGCGGTAACAACCCTTGCCGATTGAGAAATTAATTGCAATTAAATTAGCATCAATTTTAAATGTGCGATCCAAATACAATCTTTCTTTCTTCATTTTTATAACTTTTGGTGTACAATCAAATAAATATGATTAATTTAATTGATTAAGGTTTTACTTCATACCTGCATAGCAACCACAGGGGACTATCAAAATGCATGTTAAAAAATCTTTTACATCGACTATTATAACTTCCGGAGGATCAGTCTGATTTTTATGGGACCTACATTTTTGGAACCGTGGACTATCAAGGAACAAAAGTTAGCATTCGGAATTTTGATATAGTTACTTTAAATGGACCAAAAACATCAACGTTTTATAAAAAACTAAAAATGACTCATTTTTTTGGGAATTTGATTTTTTTAAATGCATTTAAAACAACTATATCAAAATTCCGAATGCTAACTTTTGTTCCTTGATAGTCCACGGTTCCAAAAATGTAGGTCCCATAAAAATCAGACTGATCCTCCGGAAGTTATAACAGTCGATGTAAAGATGTTACGATGAATTTTAAATGCATGGAGGTTGACCCGAATTGCTGTTGATGGAATACCGAGGGCATAAGTCAATGCAATTCCAAAAAATTAGTTTCTAGGAAACGGGGAAGTGTATTATATTATAAAGATTTCTATACTGACTTGTAGTAGCATTTCCACCTGTCGTCATTGGCAATGTTATTACTTTAGTACAAAATATTTTTTGTTTGCATCTTTCTCCAATGCATTCATACTTGTATAAGTTTAAGTTATAACCATGGTTGTTGTTGTTATAACTACTATCAAGGATGTCTATTTGTCCAAGGAAAATAGAATATAATATACTGAGAAGGAATGGTGTATTATTCGATTTATTGGGGGTTCGGAACAATTGAAAATGTGTGGAAAATTTACATGACTACAGCCGATCCCTAATTCCCCCCACTTGGGGATCTCTATGTAAATAAGCCTTCGCCAATGACGTCATTGGCGAGCTTTTCCCACCCACTTTTCATTTTTTAATTTCCCCATAGGGATGTGCCGTGGGTTGTATTTGTCCATGTGACATAAACGGCCGTCAAGTACAAGCATTGACGCCGTAGTCATAGTGATATAGTACTAACCAAAGTACTAACCAATAGATTTACAAATACTATACCATAAGACGGCCGTTTATGTCGCATGGAATTCATTTTTTTATTGACTTGATAGCATCTTGTTTATCAATATTGAACATCCAAAACTTTCCCTTGAGGTAGTGGAATGGCAGGGTAGGTTAACTATGGGGTTTCGGATGTGACAATTGACGGGATAAATTTTGGAAATTATATTTATTTCGTTAGCAACCAACGTAAACTGCGCCCTTAAGGGGCTAATTAGAAAAAATTTTACCATTAAATGCATTTTTACCATTAAGTGCATTTTTACCACTGTGATGGTAAAAAAGACTAAAAAGTGGTAAATTTTGTACACTGACAGTATAGTGTTACAGATTTTTCCAGCTGCATCAATGGCATAAGTCAATGTAGAATGAACCCAGAAAATTAGAACAGTAAACTTACTCAGTTGTGTGCTTGAAAGTTATCGTGCATGTATATAGATTTCCTGTCAAACTGACAGAGAGAATAAAACTATGCAGAGGAATAAACTCCTCTGAATATTAATGCCAATGACTATTTCTCTGACATACATTATATGGTAATACTTTCAGCTTTGTTTCCTCAGAAGCAAATACTACTCAAATTTCCTTATTTAACAAAACTTTGTAAAACTATCCGATATGATTATAGATTATTATATAGATAAAATATAAACACTAGCACGTATATATTTCATTCTTGTATCTATCTAATGATTATAGTATCCCTATTTAATATTAAAATACGATTGTCCTTATTAAAATACGACGGTACCATAATATAGTAATTAATATACACCTATATATAATACAAATACACTACAATAAATATAAACAATATTATAATACACAATTACACTCAGTAGTAATAAGAATTAATAAACCACTACATTTTGGACAAATGCGAGATAATGATAATGGAGAATATGAGATTATGACATATGAATAGAATAGACTGAAACAAGTAGATCAATAGCGTGTCCGACTAAATAAAGAATGGCAACTGCCAAAAAATAAACTGACACAGGAAAAACTAACGAAAGTCTTGTAATAACCTAGTTTTATAACAATTTTTTGAAAATATGCATAATCTGGACGTTGTTTAAAGGCTTCAGGAAAATATAAAATGTGTAATGTAAGTTTGAGCAGTAATTCAGTCTTCAATTGCTGCTAACAAAATCTTCTTATATAAATTCTAGCCGAATCCTAAAATGTAGACAAAAAACTGTTTTAAAATAAGTTTATTATATTATGAAAACGTAAAGGCGTCATTTTGATCCTTAATTTTAATAACCTATGTACAAAAATGCAAAAATAATATGCACAATTATCATTTCACTCTATTAAATAATGTAATATAATTTTTGTTTGGGTTTGGGTAGCTTCTACTATGTCAATTTGTACAATAATCTTGAAGTATGGTTTTATTTAGTAGTAAATGTGAATGTGGTTTATTTGTTTCGATTTGCGATACAGATTTTATTAGCTGACCCAATTTAGTAAACAATACTCGTAAAATCCAAACCCTGTCGTTAATATCCTATTGTATTTAGGTCCTGCCCGCAGATCAATTCCTATAATTAGTATGCTGTGACTGTTTTGTCATTCTACTAATATCGAAGCAATTTGTGTGTCAAAATATATGTACAGCAATTACTGTTAAAATACATG
Organism: Tomocerus qinae; assembly: GCA_020055645.1. NCBI lineage: Eukaryota > Metazoa > Arthropoda > Collembola > Entomobryomorpha > Tomoceridae > Tomocerus > Tomocerus qinae. Next base: position 33,550 of record JAECZT010000014.1, on the reverse strand, counting down.
TCACTTTGTTATTGAGATCATAGAGACGTTGGTGAGTTGATAGACATAAAATATAAAATAGCATGACGTGAGAAATGGTAGTTAATATAGAGGGGCGGATGTTATTCATGAAAGAAAGATTGGCATGCAAGGTTGAAATGTATAAGCTGAAAAAGTGGAAATTGTAAGACAAACAGAACTAAACGTAACCTAATAGCCGCGAACGAAACCCGGGCCGGGTAAGTTGCACGTAGGCAATTCGGAAGTGAACGACTATTGTCGTATAAACTTGCGAGAGAACGTAGAGTATATACTTATACATGTATAGGTATATTCTCCAGTATTTCATAGCATCTGCCAGCATGACGTCCGTCTGTAGTGTAAACTGGAACCGGACGGAATAAGAAGTAAATACTATAATGTAAAATTCTAAGTAGGGCACCTTTTTGCTGAAATGAACTTGAACTGCTCTAAAAAGAACCTTGGGAAGTACCTGCATAAGTAGAACATTTCTATACTACTTCGTAGTAGAAAGCACCCACTCTATTGATTTCTTCAAAGACAATAATAGTTTTCTTGTGCAGTGAATCCAGAAGTTTGCAAACATTCGCACAAAATACTTTACATACTAAGCACTACAATTTCCACTGCTTCTATATACAATACTCTCAAAAATTATTTCAATTGACTTTGTCAAATCTATTCTTTAAACTTTGCACTTTATACTATAGGTATAATATTATATAGAAAAGTAGCTTTGTGCTACTTACGTGAAATATAAATCATGCTTATAGATCCACTTTTAGATCCGCTGAAAAGTGTTTTAGTTTTCAACCGCAGAAAAATTTATATTGACAATTTAATATTTCGAATGCACTACACATGGACAGTAATTGTTCTAGTAGGATTCTCACTTCTTATCGGTGCTAAGTTATACATTGGAAAACCTATCAATTGTATGGGCAGTGAAGACGTGAAAGAAATCGCTAATGAATATTGCTTCATCCATTCAACTTTCACCAAGGGGAAATATGAAAAGGGCAAATGGACTTATGAACCAGGTAAGAAATTAATTATTATTTTAATTACATTATACTTTTATTGAAACTGAATATAATATATTTACGTATATGCAATTAAATGCGAACACATTATTTATTATTTAATGGGAGAATCGTAGTTAACTCTAATATTAACAATTGAACTACACAATCATTTATTTTAAATGTAATTAGCAATTGAATATTATTTATAAATAATTTTAATTTTAGTTAGTGATTGAACATTACAAACAATTGATTTTTATTTTAGTTAGCGATTGAAGATTAACAATAATTGATTTTAATTGTAGTTAGCAGTTGAATATTACCGATAATAATTGATTTTAATTGTAATTATAGTTTGCGATTAAATATTATTAATATTGATTTTAATTGTAGTTAGCAGTTGAATATTACCAATAATAATTGATTTTAATTGTAGTTTTATAGTTTGCGATTAAATATTATTAATAATTGATTTTAATTGTAGTTAGCAATTGAATATTGCCCATTATTTATTTTAATTGTAGTTAGCAATTGAATATTGCCCATTATTTATTTTAATTGTAGTTAGCAATTGAATATTATTAATAATTTATTTTAATTGTGGTTAGCAATTGAATACTATTAATAATTTATTTTAATTGTAGTTAGCAATTGAATCATATTAATAATTTATTTTAATTGCAGTTAGCAATTGAATATTATTAATAATTTATTTTAATTGTAGTTAGCAATTGAATATTATTAATAATTTATTTTAATTGTGGTTAGCAATTGAATATTATTAATAATTTATTTTAATTGTAGTTAGCAATTGAATATTATTAATAATTTATTTTAATTGTAGTTAGCAATTGAATATTATTAATAATTTATTTGAATTGTAGTTGGCAATTGAATATTATAAATAATAATTTTAATTGTAGCTAGCTATTACATATTACCAATAATTGATTTTAACTGTATTTAGTATTGGAATATCATTAATAATTGGTTAATTAATTTTAATTTAATCAGTCACAATTAAATATTATTAATAATCGATTTTAATGGTAGTTAGTAATGATATACTAATAATTGATTTAGGATTTAATTTGGAAATTGTAGCTTGTTGTATTTTTGTGTTGTAATTGTAGTTAGCAATGAAATATCCCCCGGGGTCAAGCCGAGTGTAAAAGGGGAAAAAATAATTATACATGCATACTACCAATGGGTCTGGTGTATCTTACTGCTGCAAGCAATTGCCTTTTATTTTCCTTACTGGTGTTGGGAGAAAATTGAAGCCGGACGAATAATGATGCTGGTTGGAAATTTAAATCTGCCGATGACTCCTGACGAATCTAAAGCGAAACAAAGACAAAAGATTTTGTGGTATTTCGATACAAATCGTGGATTCCACAATAAGTATGCATTCTACCACGCCATGCTGGAGATTCTGAACATGATTCACATCTGTGCGGAAATATTCATCACGGATTACATTCTCAACTATGAATTCTCAAGTTTTGGATTAAACCTGTTTAGTCTGACATTGACGATGCCTTATCTCAGAGACGACGCCTTGGCAAGAGTATTCCCTACTGTTACAGCCTGTAGGATTCAAACTGGGGGCGTCGCTTTTGGGAAAAATCAACATGACCTTCTTTGCGTCCTTCCTATTAATATAGTACACGAAAAAATTTATATATTCTTATGGTAAGTAATTTTCTTGTTTCCTAAATGCAATTTAAATTTAATTATATAAATTATACAATTTATTAGTATTAAGTAAATTATACAAATTAGTAATCTTAAATAAATTATTAATAATGAATAAACTTAAATTAAGTTAATTATTTTAAATTAATTAATACATTAGAATGAAATAAAATAATAAATAAATTAGAATTAAACAAAATAATAAATAAATTAGAATAAAATAAAATAATTAATTAAATAAAATAAAATAATTAAAATTATTTAATGACAGAAATTAAAATTAAATAAAATAATAAATAAATAAAAATAAAATAATTAAAATTAATTAATGGCATTAATTAAAATTAAATAAAATAATAAATAAACAAAATAAATTATGTTAGAGATTTTATTATTTTACCTAAAATGTCGTTTAAATTGTCTTTAAAGGTTTTGGTTCATCGTAGTAGCCATTTTCTCCCTGAGCGGCCTAGTCTACAGAGTTCTTACACTATTCTTTCCAAAGTTTCGTAAATGGTTACTTCTAAGAAGAGCAAGATTCATCGACGAAGACGTTGTGAATGTCGTATCCCACGATTCTCAATATGGAGATTGGTTCCTAATTTACAAATTAAGTCAAAATATGGATGAAGTCGCCTTCGGTGACCTCATTAGGGATATCTCAAGCACTTTTGCCAATGGTGGGACTCCAAGATTCTTAAGACGCAATAGTCACCGACCTTCAATTGTGATTGATTTTGCTTCCGATGAAACTCCAATGACGTTTGAGAAAATCATTCGGAAAATGATATGAATAATTGTCAGGTCATAAAATAGGTACATGTATAAATAGTAAGATGAACCCTATTTTTGTTCGGCCACTATTATGTCATGTTCAACATTAAACAGTGTCTGTTGCAATTCATGCCAAATATTTTCTATTTAGAATCATTTGTAATTATAACTATAATATTCCAAAAATATGTTATGCTTATACAATATATTATGTACAATTATACAGATCCTAGTATATTAAATATAGTATTATATCTATGCATAGAATATACTCAGATTTCTAAACGAGAATCCAAACAGTCATTCCATTTAAAGAATAGTATTATTGGGTGCTACATCTACATAAGCGAAAATGTTCGCAATTGTAGATTCTAATGTAAGAGTGTATGAGTAAAATTAGAAATTGTATTAATTATATCATATTTGTATTACAAGTCAGGTCATAGTTTAAGTTTTGTTTGGTAAAATTAATCGTTAATAATAATAAATAATAAGTACTTTCAGAATTCAGACGGAATAATAAGATTACAATACAATAATACTTGAATAACTTGAATGCTCAGTCTATACACTTAAAACTTATACCTCTAGCCACTTTGTAATAATATTAGCACATATCTTAAGTGTTATCGTTGTCTAAAGAGTACCAATGTCAATATAAAGAGCACCAATGTAAATAAATAGTATCACCTTTATCTCACGTAAAATAATTCATGTCGCAGTAATTGTACAGAATGGAATTAATCTGCAATATGCTCATTTTTATCAAATCAAAGCTATTTACTGTCATCTTTTATGTATTTTTATCCTTACACAATAAATATTCGATTCATGAAATACTTGGAAAGTGTTATTTTTTTATTGTTGATACTGCCGAAATGTCTCGTAAAAGCATGCATAAACTGAAGCTTGGTAGTTTGCAGTTTTAGAACATTTATTTGCAGTAAATAACAATAAACATAGTACATTAATCACTAATTTTCAGTACAATTCGACAGTGACTAACTTGTGCCACTATTCTGTCTGACTCTGTCTGATTCTGACTTCCGACTGACTAACTCTCATTTCTGACATTGTTTTGTAATAAGCAATAAAATGACAGATTAAGCATAAAACAATATTAACATGGTAACATTTCTCCAGCCCGTAAAGAGATCATATCTCGTTACAAACACTGGGCTTGATATCTAACACACACAATTTGGACACTGGTCTTCGAAATACTCCTAAGTTGGTCCGGACGTTGACAACTCGGACCTGGCCATCTGTTCCTGGGAAGATCTCCGACACGACTCCACGGGGCCAGCAGTTCCTTGGCTGATTTTCGTCAACAATGATGACCAAATCTCCAATTTTAATAGGATCTTGTTTTTCATGCCATTTATTTCTCTTGGTAAGAGTGGGTAGATATTCTTTAATCCATCTCTTCCAAAATAAATCAGCCAGTCTTTGTGCAATACGCCATTGCTTCCGAAGACATAGATCTTCATTTACAAAGATTCCTGGGATTGTTTTTCCATTAGAACTTCCTAACAGAAAATGATTGGGTGTTAAAGCTTCTTGATCAGCAGAATCCAGTGAGACTTTTGTTAAGGGTCGTCCATTAACTGTATTTTCAACTTCTGCGAAAAGTGTAGCTAAAACTTCATCTTTTGGTGCTCTTTCTTTGAGAATTACTCTCAATGCTGTCTTAACACATCGTATAAGACGCTCCCAACTCCCAGCCATATTTGGGGTACCAGGTGGCAGGAACTTCCATTCTATTCCCCTCGTTGTCATTTCTCTAAGAATTTCGTCTTTATTGAGTTCTTGTATTGATTTCTTCAATTCGTTATTGGCTCCTCTGAAATTCGTTCCGTTATCACTCATAATCTGTCGTGGGCTTCCCCTTCTACTAATGAAGCGACGGATACTCATAATACAGGAATCAGTAGTTAAAGATGAGGCAATTTCTAAGTGTATAGCACGTGTAGACAAACAGGTAAATAAAACACCATATCGTTTTTCCCGTCTGCGACCAATACTAACTTCATAAGGCCCAAAGTAATCCATACCACATTCTGTAAATGGTCTTACGAATGCTTGAAGTCTTTCGATTGGTAAAGCGCCCATCTCTGGAATCTTAGGGGTTGCTTTTTCATTTTTACACATTTGACACTCCTTCCAGCATTTCTGAACTGCGACTCTCGTTTTGATTATCCAGTACTTTTGTCGTATTTCGTTGAGTGTTCTTTCCTTCCCTTGATGTCCTCCAGTTCTATGATAATGGTGGATCAAGAGGCTAGTAAAACGGTGATTTTGTGACAGAATAATAGGGTACTTAACATCATGACAAACATCAGCTTTGGCTATTCGACTATTCATCCTCAAAATTCCATTATTATCCAAAAACGGGGATAATTTCAATAACTGACTTGATTTACTCAAAGGCTTTTTCTGTTTCAGCTGGGACACTTTGTTCGGAAATTTTTCCAGCTGTACTTTCTGGATCTACATCATTTCAGCGTTATTTATCTCCTCCAACGATAATTCAGTTGAACTCACGGTTTCCAATTTCTTCGCTTTAAATTGAAAATTATGAATGAAACGATACATCCAGGCTGTAGTTCGCAGTAACTTATGCCATTCAGAGTGGGAAAATCGTTCGATTTCAGGCAGATAAAATTGTTGTACAACGAATTTATTCGCAACAAAGTTTGACTTCTTCAATTCTAGAACATATTCGTCAATTTCACTAATCAATTTTTTATCTTCGGTGGGCCATTCATTTTCTTTCTTCTGTAGAAAATCAGGACCAATAAACCATCTACTATTGGGATGAAAGCTACTCTCACTATTGTCCCTCGTAGCTTCGTCTGCTACATTTTCAATGGTAGATACCCAATGCCAGCTTGAGACTTCCGTGAGTTCCAAAATTTCACTTACACGATGTCCTACAAACGGCTTATAACGTCTAGTATCTGAACGTAGCCAACATATAACCGTTTTTGAATCCGTCCAGAAATGGCATTCATCAATTTTAATTTCATGTTCTGAAATAATGGTACTAGCCATTCGACTGGCCATCACCGCTGCTTGCAGTTCCAGTCTAGGGATAGACATTTGACGGAGCGGAGCAACTCTGGTTTTTGCACACACCAAACTTGTTTCACATATATCTTCCATGCATACACGGAAATATGCTGCCGTTGCAAATGCCCTTTCGCTCGCGTCGCAAAATACGTGAAGCTGTATGGATGATGATTTGGGTATTTTTATACTGTAGCATCTTGGAATCGCAACTTGAGAAATATTATGCAACTCATCAATCCATGTACTCCACTTACGAAATAATCCTTCACTTATTTGGTCGTCCCATCCAATCTCAGTACGCCAAACCTCCTGCATTAATATTTTGGCTTTTATCATGAAATGTGACAGAAATCCTAAGGGATCATAGACAGACATGATGATTTTTAAGAATTCTCTTTTGGTGGGACGTCGTAGCTTTTTCAAAAGATCTTGGTCGATTTTTGAAAATTTAGTTTTGAATGTGAATGTGTCTTGTTTAGGACTCCAATGTAATCCAAGTACACGTTCTGTTTTACTTTCATCTAAAGTTATTTCTTTGATATCATTAGCTCTCATATCCGGTGGAATTTCTTCTAAAACTTCTTTTGAATTGCAGATCCAATTTCTAATATCAAATCCGCCTCTACCGTGAATATCAATGACACTTTTGATTAATTCAGTAGCATGCTGTTCTGTGTCACAGCTATCCAAGTAGTCATCGACAAAATGACGGTCCACTATTGCTTTTACAGCTTCAGGATTTTCATTGACAAATTCTAAGGCATTTTTATTTTTAACATATTGTGCAGAGCACGGAGAAGATGTAGCACCGAATGTCATTGCACACATGACATACACATCAGGTTCACGGTGGCGATCCTTCCCTCTCCAAAGAAAACGTTGTGAATCTTGATCCTCTTTCCTAATTTGTACCTGGTGAAACATTTCCCGAATGTCACCAGTAAAAGCAATTCTTCGTTGTCTGAACTTGAGCAGAACGGCGGGGAGAGATTTCAATAAATTCGGTCCTTTTAAAAGATGATCATTGAAACTCACTTCTTTTACCTTAGCAGCAGCATCGTAAACTAGGCGGAGTTTCCCTGGTTTGTTTGGTTTGAAAACCCCAAAATGAGGAAGATAAAAAGCACGTGGTAAAAGTTACTTCCAACACTTCCTCCTCCGACAGTTTTCTTGCATATCCTTGTGACACATAATGTTGTTGTAACTTGTAACTCAGGTTGTTTGTCCATTTTTCTTTCCATTATTCGTAAACGGTGGAAAGCATTTTGGTTACTTTCAGGAAATTGACTTAAATCATTTTTTCACAGTAACCCTGTCTCCCATCTTCCTGGTATTCTTTTAGTAGTGCCATCTAAAATTCTTTCAGCACAATCTTCTTCCTTCGACTGTAAAACCTTTTTAGGAACTTCTACACTAAAGGATTCTGTAGAAAAACTTTCCTTCACTAATCTGTGGATTTCGTCCATGTCATTGTCATTATAACAAGTGTGATACGAAAATTCCTTATCCACATGATGCTTGAATTGGCTAGCATTACCGTGAATCACCCATCCTATCTTCGTGCGAGACATAACAGGAGCATTTGGTGGTCCACTGACAATTTCCTCCGGGTCAATCAAAAATTGATAATTTTGACCGATTAATATTGTAGGTTTGGCATTTTGCAATGACTTGACATATTCAGGATTAATATGACTCCACTTTTGAGCAAGTTTTCTCACATCTACGGACTGTGCACGCAATTCCAGATTATCGGTCGTCCGTACATCATTTAAAATGTAAACTTCATCAGAATTTTCACCCTTGATTTCCAAAGTGACTCTTCTAGACATTTTGTCTTCGTTTTTCAGATTGTGAGTACCTTGAGTACATAATGGCTCAATGTTTCCTGAAAGACCTAATTTTCTTGCCACGTCTGCTTCTAACATTGTGCATGTAGATCCTCCATCCAAAAATGCATAAGTTCTCATTTTTCCCAGTGGACCTTGGAGAACTACTGGCAGCACCTTCAAAAGAATGGAGTTACTGTACACTGTCTGTACACAATTAGTAGATTCCAATGAATGAACATTTTCAGGATTAGATTTTTCCGTTATAAAATCTTGGTCATGTAGTAAAACGTGATGTTTTCTTGGACAATCATCAATCCCACAAGTCTTTTTCTTCTTACAGTCGACAATTTTGTGTGACGGGCTTAAACAGGAGAAACATAATCCTTTATCCCTAGCAAAATCTCTTCTTCTTTTTGAATTCAGTTTCAAAAATTTCTTGCAGGTTAAGATGGTGTGACCATCCAGTTGACAAAATACACATGCTTTGCGATCATCTTCACTTTTATCCTTCAGAGCGAAAATCATTTCTCGCTGAGGTTTCTTCCAATCATTCCGTTTTTCATTATTATTATTACTTTTGGGCTCAAAGGGTTGTGGAAGATTAACATTACTGATAGCATTAGCTAAATCATACATCCAATCAGAGAAATGAATTAGGCTTGCCTTTCCTTTGCATTCATAATGAACGCATTTTGCCCAGTCAATCTTCAAGTGACTAGGTAGCTTTCCCACAAGTTCGCTCAACAATTGAGGATTCCAGATGTGACCAGTGCTACCAAGAACTTCCATAGTCGTAACCAGATTCCTCACAGCATTAGCATAATCAATGATGCTGTGTAATTTATGCTCACTCGGTGACGGTGTTTTCTTGGCTTTGTCAATCAACACTTCAATAATATAATCCGGTTTTCCAAATCGGATTTCTAGAGTTTCAATTACATTTTGTACATTTTCAGGGACAATAAGTAAGGAATTTACAGTTTCTTTAGCTTTTCCCTTGAGACACTTTTGTAGTCTGTGCATATTTTCTACATTAGTGTATCCACAGGCTTTCGTTGATCTCCGAAATTCCGTTATAAAATTCGGCCAATCCTCGGGAGATCCAGAAAAAATTGGTAGATCCCGTCCCATTGCATTTCTAGCTAATATTTTGTGAGAGGTATCATCAGTTTTCTTGTTTGCCAGTGATGTGATTGCTTCGGTGAAACGACTCAACAGGTCAGTCATCCCTGACTGCGTATTCTTTGTTTCTTCAGACTTGCTATGACATTTGACAGACTTGACTGGGCTACATTTTGTTGGAGGAAGTTTTTCGGTAAAACCCGACTGCTCCTTTATCCAGTCATCTGTTTTCTGATAAGAACTGACTTCTTCAACGTCCAAATCATCAATAGCTTGACTGTTGTTCTCATTTTCTTCTTGTTCCCTAATTTCGGCAAGAAGAATTTCTTTTCGCTTGGCGGCCAATAATTTTTCGTGCTTTGCAACTATTTCCATTTCCTCCAGCTCCGCTTGCAGACGTCGACGCTCACTGATAGCTTTTGAGGCTGCTCCTGAGGATTTTTCTTTGGAAATTTTGCTATTCTTGGACAAACTTTTGCTGGTACTTTGCGACAGATGAGAAAAGATTTCTCCGAGTGGAAGTAAGAATGTCCCTTGTTTCGGCGATAGCACCTACGGGATCCTTCTGACGGCGGTGGCATTTTTGTAGAACACTTGCAGGATATTCAACATTTTTCCATACAGAGCCCTTTCCAGTTCCACCATTGTCAAGATTTTTCCCGCCCATTTTTCGGCAACTCCGACGGACATCAAGACCATGTTCCTCTTCCACCACTTGAGCTGTGCTTTTCATCTGTTCCATAGTGCTTGTTAAGTTGAATTCGAAGGACCATATGATACTGCCGAAATGTCTCGTAAAAGCATGCATAAACTGAAGCTTGGTAGTTTGCAATTTTAGAACATTTATTTGCAGTAAATAACAATAAACATAGTACATTAATCACTAATTTTCAGTACAATTCGACAGTGACTAACTTGTGCCACTATTCTGTCTGACTCTGTCTGATTCTGACTTCCGACTGACTAACTCTCATTTCTGACATTGTTTTGTAATAAGCAATAAAATGACAGATTAAGCATAAAACAATATTAACATTGTAACAATTGTTATTGGGAAGTTGAATCATTCATTCATGTTTCAGTATATTTTTAGCACAAGAATGACGCAAATTCATAAATGGCAGGTTGAACCCTGGGTATAATAATATACAGCACAAATAGCTATTCGTTTCCAGAAACCAAGCGTAATTACATAGTCTAACGTCTGGAAATCGACTCTGCTTCTTACTATATACTACCTATAGATACATCCAAAGAAAAACAGGATAGACATTAGGATTATATCAAGGTATATAACACAATAAAGGTATACGATTTCATATATACGTAAGACAAAAAACTTTGCACACTAGCTCAGCATAAATAAATACATATATTATTATCTACCCTTAAAAAGCAACCATAAATCTTCAATTTTCTTGCATTTTGTACTTTAAATTAAATCAATTACCTCACTTATCTCAACAGCAGGAATCGTTAGCATTTTCACCACTACCCTGCTGAGACCTAAAATTGAATTTGGAATACTTTGAATGTGAGAACAAGAAAGGAACTTTTTTGCCTTTTAATTTTTTTGCCTTTTAACTTTTTTGCCTTTTTAATAAAAAAGGTAGGAGTAACATTTTTTAAAGCAGTCCTTTTTTGCCCTTTTACCTTTAAAAACAGTAAAAGGTAAAATGACTGGTTTTTTAGAAAAGGTAGTACTTTTTACCTTTTTTGTAAAAAAGGAGTACCTTTTTTGTTCCCTGCTTTGAATGATCACACCACTTACATAAACGATTACTTTTAGTTATAAAATTGTCATTCGTGCGTGTCAATAAATCTGTCAGATGATTTTTGGACACAATAATAATTAAATAATGTTGAATGCAATGTCGATACAGCCAGATTACAAAACTCATTGAACAAGTTCCCAAATGCTTTAAGATTATAATGTAGTGTTATTAAAGCTATAATTAATAATTAATAACGGGTATCCAAGCAAAAAATTGAAATGATCAATTGAATCCTTAAAACAGAAAAATCTCATCTTCCAAATCAACATAAGAAATGAGACTGTACATTGTACCTACATGTATTCTCATTTGAATACCAATAACAATACTAGCTGAGTCACTACTACAATAACAACATACAATCAAGTGAGTGCGATAACTCGCAGCTCAGTGAGAATTATTTTTGGATACATAGATAAGCCTACAAACCGTTTATCATTGTCAGTCAAATGCTGTACATTACCAGTTTTCTGTGAAATGGATGATGGAATTTTGTTCTACTAATTCAGCTGGACAGGCTTAAAACTCACTGTGCTATAGCTATAGCCCTTTATTCATGCGTATACCGATTCATTTTTGGACTAATTAAAATAAATGTATCAGGATAAAAATAATTGAAATGAAATAAATGTACTAAGTAAATCAGCATAAATGATGATCAATTATGTATATTATATATATCCAAGCCCAATAATTACTATACCTATTTTATGTATAAAATATTTAAAAATTTGGAAATACTAAATATAGAATATTGTGTACATTAGTAATGTATTTATAGCTTTATGAATCAGTATTGGTATACATAGCTACTTTCTGTATGACTCTTCGTGATATCATGATTCATCTTTTTCCACTTATTTCCAAATATTTTATGTGTACCTCTTTTTTAAAGTCGACCTTATTACGAAATCGGAATGCTTTCGTACTACAATTACCGAGAGTTATAATAATATGTTTGATATTTATACGTTTCTGATTTAAGTGGCTATTATTACAATTACAATATATATTTATTGTTTGTATTGTTTATGCATAGGATGCAAGTTATTACTACAGAATGGGTACAGCGCGAAACTCATGGGTTTTATCTTATCAAAAAAGATTAAAATGAACGTGAACTTTAATCTTTGTTTGGGGCATGAACCTTATTAAGCCATGCTATATATAAACGTACAAGGTATAAACAACGACCTATTTTCTTTTTTTCAATTTGGGAATCTTGGAGTTTGACAAAGACAGTATCCAATAATTGACCCACAAGGGAAGTCGTCTTCAGCTTGTCAACTATTTTTTATACAAAAATCCGCTTGCAAACCACAGAATTTATTATTTTGCTGAGTTAATTTAATATTATTACAAACGTAAAATTTCGAGGTAGCTGGAAGCGATGAAGCTATTTGTCATCTGCTGGAGTTTTTTCTTATTCTTCACAAAATACAATGGTATGGATTAATGTAATATTGTATCGTTAATATTATTGCATACACACCTATTGTGAATTTGATTTCATTGTATTTTATTTTCAGGGGCTCTTGCTGAATATGTAATAGAAAACAATTCTGAAGGTGACAAAGAGGTTAAAAGACCCATTAACAGTGAGTATTTTTAATCCCTCAATTAAAACTTAATGAACCAAACTATAAATATAAGCTACGAAAATATATTTTAATGAGGTGTTCTCGCCTAAAAATGTTAAGTATCCAAATGATAGTAGTTTAAATTAATTTAAATTGTAGATTGGTCAGCGCTTTTTGCTGGTCTAGTCTATTTAGTTATAGATTAACATGGAACTTCAATTTGGATTAGAATAATTTTCTCCGTCGGTACTGTATGCATGCCTTTAACAAAAAGGTTGAAATTGAATGAAGTCAAGAGTAAATTTTTGAACGATCAATAAGTTTAAATGGTTTTGCAGGTAATCCATATCAAAGCCATACTATTACTCCGTCAGTACATCCTCTGGATCCTCTAAATGCCCAAGAAATATCCCGGACATCAAAAATCATCAGTAGAAAGGCAAAATGCATTTACATCGTAATCACGCTGAAGGAGCCACCGAAGAGTGCTTTAATTGGATATTTTCTAAACAATAAGAATCCTGCATACGGAGCCATTCCCCGTCGTTCGTTTACAACATGCATTAACAAACACACTGGCAGAGTTGTGGAGTATGTGGTCGATCTCGGCAATAACACTATTTACAGTGAAACCACTCTTCAGATGGGAGTTCAACCTCTTTACACAGTAGACGATTGGACTATTTCAGCGGAGATTACAACAAAAGATCCTGAATTTATTAGACGATGTGAATACTATGGCTATCACAACCAAACTTTAGTTTTCAAAACGGATTGGTAAGACAATTACAAAATTTGGGACCCAGATCCAGCTCATATAAAAATTGTGGTCCGATATCTTCGATATTCAAAAATGCTTTAGATAACATAAATCTAATAAACTTTTGAGTTGAAGTAAGATAGAGGTTGCACATTTTAAAAATCGCGCCTTAAAATATACATGGTATACGAGAACCTACTTCGAGAGACCTAACCTAATTAAAACAATGACATTGATAGACTTTTGTGCAACCTCTGCCTTACTTCAACCAACTTTTGTTATAACTGTACCTTACAATGTATTTTAATACAAAACTAAATGTGCAGGACGATGGGATATGTGGGAGACAAGCCAGAATACCGAGGAAGGCGAGTACTTCAGATGCTAATTTTCGGCCAGCAGTTTCCTGAGGACAATGCTTATGCTCATCCTTTGCCTTTTACCGCAATTGTGGATATGGGGAAACAGAAAGTGATTGGCTTTTTAGAGTATCCAACTGGATACGGTTTGAGTACTGACAACAGAAATGTAACTGTGCCCACCGCCCAATACAATTATGATCAGGACATTTTGGGAAAAGATTTCCTCCGAAAGGATATCAAACCAATTGTTATCACTTCTCCTTACGGTCCTAGCTACACAATTACGGGGAATAAAATCGAATGGCAAAAATGGTCTTTCCGAGTCGGGTAAATATAAGACTGGCATTATACTATTTTCTTATAGTAGCTTAAGGCCTAAAAGGCTTTTTAAAATTAATCTTGTAAAATTGTTTGGTAGGTTTAATTCCAGAGAAGGTTTAGTTCTACATTGGATAAATTACAATGACAATGGGAAAGTGAGACCTTTGATCTACAGAGCTTCTGTTTCAGAGATGTGGATTCCTTACGGAGATCCAAGACCACCAACAGGTCCAATGAAAAATGTAATCATTTGTTTCATAAATAATTAATAAAAACAGGCTTCGGAAAATCTCACAAGGATTCTGATGACAAAATTAATTTTGTAATATAGGTATTTGACGCGGGTGAATTTGGATTGGGATTTGCACCAATGGAGTCAATAGCTCAGGAAGATTGTCTCGGGAGTGTTTATTTCTTCAATGGAACTATAAATAACAATGATGGAGAGCCAGTAGAGAAATCTCAGTGTATTTGTGTGTACGAAGAGGATGCAGGGCTCCTTTGGAAACATCAGGATGAAGTTTCTGCTAAAACAAGCACGGTCCGGTCACTCCGACTGGCCGTAACGTTCTCGATGCAAGCTGGAAACTACAATTATATATTCCACTGGTATTTCTATCAAGACGCGTCTATGGAATTAATGGTGAAGCTGTCTGGCCTTATGGTGACTACTCTTCTTGCAAAAGACGCCACTCCTCCGCCCTACGGAACTCTTGTCGCTGATCAAATATTTGCACCGATGCATCAGCATTTCTTTTGTGTTCGGATGGACACGGACATCGATGGCAGAAGAAATTCAGCTGAAACGGTGGATGTCGTTGCAGCTGATGACCTACCTGATACATTCAATCCATATGGAAACGGTATAATAGCCAAGCACACTCTCCTCAAAACTCAAGGTCAAGCTCGCACTAAGAATTCTCCAGATACTTCCAGGGGTTGGAAAATATTAAATCCCAGCGTCAATAACCCTGTCACAAAAAAACCTGGAGGATATGTGCTCAAATCTGAAAATAAGGGACCAGCCCTGTGGAAGATGGACAGTCCTGCAAGACAGAGAGGAAACTTTACTGCTTATGACGTCTGGGTAACAAAATATGATGACAGACAGATATTTGCAGGAGGAGACTACCTTAATGGCTATGGACTGCCTGAATGGGTTAGCCTATATGAAAATACGTCAATTGTAAACGAAGATATTGTTTTGTGGCACGTCTTTGGGATTACACATTATCCAAGACTTGAGGACTGGCCTATTATGCCCACTGAGTAAGTCATTTCGCATATTTATATCGATATTTTTTGACTTATTGAGTGAAATGCATTGCATTATGCAAAAATTTAATCATAAATAAATTCTAATTTTTGTTTAAAATTATATTAGATGGAAGATGGTTTAAAATGAAGTTTAACTGAAAATATATATTGTTCTTAATGTTTCTTTCAGGTCTACTGGATTCAAATTTATTCCAGTAAACTTTTTCACGTCTAACCCAGGACTCGACGTTCCAAATGTGCATCAAAATGCTTAATATATTTTTTAACTATACGAGAATATTGCACATTACAAGTCTCAGTCACCAGAGACATTATAATTTGTTGTCTGGGACTATTTTAGATTGTGTTTTTAAGTCGGAATGCAGTAATTGATATTGATAACGATAATTGAAATCTTTTTCTAATTCTATTGACTGAAATGTAATGTATTAACTTTTGTGGGTTGAATACGAGTAGATTTATTGTCTTGTGAGTCCTATTCTATTTCAATCGAAATGAATACGAAAGAAAAGCAATTTGGAATACAAAATGCCTGAAGTTATTAAAGCGTCGATTTATAAAAATATTTGGTTTTACATGTTATTTACTGAGATCTATAACTTGATTTTTTACACTTGTCAAGAACTTAATCATAAAATAATATTTATTGATTTCAATTACGTTTGAATTTACAACTAATTATTTCATCATTAGGTATTCAGTGATATAATTATATTATTAAGTTCTTTTCTTTTAGATTCTAGGTTAATAAATCTGTACATAAACTTTTTATTGTATTGTACATATATCGTATATTGTTTTCCTGCTTTGTGTAGTATATTGTATCGGGGGATGAATTTAATGAAGGTGACGAGATAAATTTTTATTGCAAAGATTTTGCACAAATAGAATTAGATTTGTTGTGCTTCACTTGCACTATGCACATATTGCATATTTGCAAATTGCACATGATGTCCAATCCAAGCTATGCATGTTAACACTGTTCTTTTTAGTAGAAAAGCTATTTGATGTATTAGAATGCTATTTGCGTGCATACTTTAGGAGTCTGGAGTTTGAGGAGAACAGGAAAAAGTAATACGGGCTAGAAAAGAAATACTACGGGGTACAAGGGATTACATTTCCTGTAAACTTACTTTTCTGCAGACTCAGAAAATTGTGTGAAGGACGAGAAGATGCAATTTCACAGGATTTAAAATGCATGAAAATGCCAATATTTATGAGATAGTGGAGTGAATGATTCTCACCTTTCTTAGCCCATATTTTAATGACTCGACTCTCACTCTCACGCACAGAGTTCAGTTTTAGCCGGCTAAAACCACATTTGCCCACCCACCCGGGTAAAATGGGCAAAGTGGGCAATGGGAAAAAGGGGCAAAAGTACCCAATATTCAAAATTTTGCGCCAATTTTTATATCCTTTAGTGTATTTTTTAGCCCCATTTTGACTTTAGCCCACCTTTGCCCACTAGCCACCTATCAATTTACCCGCCCAAGAGCCACTTTTACCCCCTAGCCACCTAGCCACTACCCACCGGCTAGTTGAACTCTGTCACGCACTTTTTACGCACTTTTTTGGACTGAAAGGAACCACATTACTTACCTTACACTCTCAAGAATGGAAATTAGAGTGCGCGTGTTTTATTAGAAATATGGGCCTTAGTCACCTGACCGAAAGTTGTGATTTTTGAGGAATGAGATACATGGAGATTTGGTAAAAGTTCGGTAAGCATTTGGTAAGCGAAGACCCATCATGCCCGTCTGAATATAGTAAACACACACCAGAAATCAATTTCCTGCTACACAGAGGAGCTAGGTCTAGGTATAATACCATTTACATTCACGTCCCTTCAATCGTCCTATGAATTTTTTAGCCTGATTTTGACTTTCTTACAGTTTATATTTCTGTTTTTACGCTTTGTATTTGACATACATTAACTTATAGGCCAATATTAGCATTATTACGATGGGGGATAAAGCTGAATAACAACATACATAATAAACTGGAACTATGCTTACCTGTACTTATTATATTTATTGATACACCTATAGCTATATATCAGTTACACACAGTCCAACATAATATAAATGCTTTTTATCTACTGATAACTGACGTGTCGGGGTCGGGTTTATCGTACGTACATAGGAAATGCTTAAATAAATCGACAAGGGGAAAATGACGATTGTCTTTTCCAGCCAATCATAATTCGCCAACCTCACCCAACTGCTCAAAGTTCAAGCCAGTTCACCAGAGACTCCGCGCCATTTTCCAATCCGCACATTAAAGTTCCGCGTGGATGAAATATATTCACATTTTTTGGGCTTATTTCAATTTTATACAATGGACGACGAAATTAGACGAAATCTTGTTTTCTTGGTGGAAAATCTGACGAATTTGACATTAGTGCTTGCGTATTTGGAGCAGTTCTACATCTTCACAGCAGCTGAAAGCGAGGAAATAGTAAGTTTACTTCAAATATTTATTAGTCATGTCATAAATAATCTACTTTAATAGATTCATTCTGTAATAAGTGGGATACAGTAAAATAGTGCAGAACAGATACAGGAACAAAATCGCAACTCTCCATAAACTTATTTAAGTTGTTAAAAATTGGAATAGGTTTTCATATCTATTTGAAGTTCTACTGCACTGAA
The DNA here is from genome assembly GCA_020055645.1 of Tomocerus qinae. Taxonomy (NCBI): domain Eukaryota; kingdom Metazoa; phylum Arthropoda; class Collembola; order Entomobryomorpha; family Tomoceridae; genus Tomocerus; species Tomocerus qinae. Next base: position 15,303 of record JAECZT010000014.1, on the reverse strand, counting down.
CACAGCAATTTTTGTAAATTAAAAAACACTTTACACAGTAAAGTGTAGGAAACTTTCGTATTTGTTAGAACACAACAAAATAAAATTAGTAGAAAATAATTTTACTACTAAATCATCAAACTATAATACAAAACCTAAGCTTAGTCCATTTCTCAACTGATCCGGGACTAGCACCGGTTTTAAAATCGAGCATGTCTTTCCATGATCAACTAAAATTGAGCCTGGAAAATTCTCAAAATTATGGATCCCTTCCACTTTCCACAGGCTGGATGGGGGCTTTCCGCTTTTATGATTTCAAAATTACAGCCTACCTCCGAGCTAGGAAGTAGGGTTTTTTCAAACTGTAGGAAATAATTACTCCTATATAACGCTGGTAATAAACCCATTTAACACTATGTGAAACTTTAAAATATGCACAATGTCTCTTAAAGCGGCAAACATCAAAATTTTGAAATATCAAAATTTCAAAAAACAGTACGATACAATTATTTCAAAAACTATTGGGCTAAGAGACTTGATACCAACGCCATTCGCCTGCACATTGTCTTTTACTTACAGACAATGTCTCTTAAATACAGACAGTTTCAATTTTGTGTCGAACTTTTGGTTTTTCGATTCTCGCAGAAAACTTTAACAAACAAATCCAAATTATATTAACAAATGTAAAATTTAAGCCACATGGTGCAATATCCTCGTCTAGGCAATTGGCATGAGATTGATATCGAAAAAAACTTTATACGTCAAATGAATGATGACGTTGCAGTATAATTTATTTATAGTTGAATACACTTGATGTTTTACAATTTCTAAACTTGGTTCAATAAAACATGGTCATGATATGCTACACATGCCTTCTGTGCAAAACATGCCACATTTGAGACGTAAAACATTTATTTATTTTATAAAACTTGTCTATACCCTTCCATTGCAAATACTGCGCATGAAAACGCTATACTAACCATGAAATTGATACTCCAGTCATGATAATGATAATGATAACATAAAATCAATTAAACGAAAACGCAAAAATCAGTTCCTGTCTTGTTATTTTTGTGAATAGATGAAAAGTAGGCCTGTAACATATTAATATGTGTTTATGTTAATATGCTTCACACTTTCAAATAAAATTGGTTAAATAAATCATTTATTCAGAGAAATCATTTTTTTCTGTATAGGTTTACTATTTCAATCTGTCTATCCAAAAATTTCTGTGCACGATAACTTTCGAACGGTTATATATATTCCCTAAAATTGTCTGGGTACAATCTATAGTTGGATAGGAAGGCCAAGTAGTTAAAAGGAAAGAATCGGTCATACAAGGGTTTAGAAAATTAGAAATAGCTAAAAATTAAACTTCGTTTCTATTTATCTACAAAATCGTCGAAAAAGCTGGCTCGAAAGCTGACACATATGTACAGACGTGGGAATTTTATTTATTTAAAAAGTCAAAAAGTTTACAATTTACTAAACGTTTGCCAAAAAAATTTAATAAATAAGCTTAAAATGAAAAAAGCGGTTAAAAATAATTTGTATCAAATTTTTGTCATGTTGAATTACAATGCTAATTACCTATGTGCATCTATTACAAATTGAAACCTGAGATATCTTAGTATATTAAATATGCAGGGAATTAAGGAATAAGAAAAACTATGAATATTGTCAAGTACAAAATTAAAACAGATTGTATGAGTGGGTAGTAAGAGAATGATAAATTTATGAATAAAGGTATACTATGTAGATAGCATTCACCTAATCTTCCATATTTTTTAAAACTGAGGTTCTATCTATTTATCGTAAAAATCGAATAATTAGTCTATTTAACAGCATATCAAGTCATGCTTCGCTAAATTGATTTCAACTGTAGTCACATCCTTTTTCTGTTGATCGTAGAAAGTCGTAAGATTATTTATTCTATTTGTAAAAGGTTCTGTGACATTTCGGCCTAAACCGGCCAATGTACGTTAGAGGTCATCGTTTTGTCATCGTTATTCTGTGTGAATAATATTTCAAGAGTTTATTTCATTTCTGCACAAAGATTCCCTTCGATCCAGGGCATGAAAAGGTTGCCTTTTTGTTAGCAAAATGGCAACTTTTTCCCCTTTTGTGCCCTTTTGGTATGTCATTCGCTACAAGCTGTATTATAATTCAAATTGAGATTGTTACAATTTTCATTTTCACATGAGACATTAATATTGCCATTTTTTATAAATTTTATATCATATAACATACAAATTGCAATTTATTTATTTAAATTATAAATTAACCAAAAAGGTTATCTTTTTGCTAATTGTGCTAGGCAAAAAGGCAGAAAGACACCTTTTTGCCCTTTTCATGCCTTGATTTCATCATCACAGATAATCAAGATAAGTCAAAAACCGTCAAGGAAAATTTCCACATTCTCTATTGACACATATTTTCAAACAAATTAACACTAATCATATTTTCAGTCAAAACCTGCCATACAAAGTACTACATTTCATCAACAAGTCTCACATACAAAAGTCAATTGTCAATGTAAACCATTCTTTACTATTATGTGGTTTTCGGGTAACTTTTTATCAATTTTTGGATCCTGTAACTGTAGACTGTAGACATGTCAAAAAATTTTAAAATTGTCATTAATTTGTAAAAAATCATTCTGAAGTGGCCAAAAAAATTTCTTAAAACTTTTTTACTCGAAAAAATTTGAGTAAATTTTAAAAGTTTTAGTATTTTTATTGGAAAAACTAGTTAATAAAAACTAAGATGTTTTAAAGCCAAAAAAGTTTCAACACATTTATGTTTTTGAAATCCTTGGGCGATGAAACGTCGAGATACAAAATCTCATGACTCTCACTCAGTTCAGTCTGAAAAAAGTTTATATAAATGAAATTCCGATGTCTGCTTATGTGACATTTCTAAAGCATATAAAGTTGACTTCTGTGAAATTCTATTTCCATTTTTTAATGGTTGATTAAATGTTGATTATTATTAAACTACACTTAATGTGAAACACACGAAAAACAATTTGCTAGCGTTATTTACTTTTAGATGTATTTCAAATAATGTTAAGCCTCTAGATACCTTTTCTAAAATCCGATTAGCTTGCAATATGATATTCTTATGAAAAGAATCATTCATACCCTTTCTCTTTCATTGTTATAGTTCATACCAAATTTGGAAACAAAAATCCTTGCAAAATAAAAAAGTCAATTTTATGTTGGAGGCAATCAGTAGTAACGAAAAATTGATTTTAAGCTTATGGTGTCTCAGTTATTTCGTCTACAGTTATGTAAGGTTTTTATTGTCGACTAACTGCCATTTCTTCTTAAAAAATAGAACGAATTAACCGAATACCCTTTTGTCTTTTTTCACCTATCTTTACCAAAATGCAGTAGTTTAGTGTTAAAACACATAAAACCCAAAATTTCTTTCTTAAATTCCTGATGTAAAATATTAATGTTATTAATGTATACTGTTGTCCAGTAGTAATTCCCACCGAACCAACATTTCGCAAATTTTGGATAGCTAATGTTAAAAGGAAGAAACATAATTAGTATTAACTAGTGCGCATATGTAGTGTAGTGTAACCAAAACATTATTTTTAATCGTTTATTTATTTAATATTTTCATTCTCACGCCTTTCAACCTGACTTGATTTAAGTACAGCTGGAAACCAATTTGATCTCAACAAGTCAACAATCTAAAAACAAAATGGGCTTTAACTGTTTCATTCAGGCAGGTTAGTAAATGCTTTTATTAAATATTTTACAGAAAGCTGAAAAAACTCCAAATGACAAAAATTATAAGCTATTGTCTACTCTACAAAAGAAGAATTGGCCAGAAATCAGAAATAGATTTTTTGAAATACTACACAAGACCAACAATGAACGTTGTGCACAAGAAATTGAAGGAAGAAAAGACAGTCTACGACTTCAAACCAGAAATAATATCTTCCACCCAAAAATCAATACAAAATGGTGGCCAGAGAAAAAGCTACTGATAAAATCCCTTCTTAGAAGGAAATCCGGAGACAAGCTTTTAATTGACGACTTACATTCCCGAATTTCAAGGGACGAGAACCGAATGCTCGTCGTCTGCGAATCCTCAGCTGCGTCCAAATATTCTGGGATGGGAGGAGTCGGAAAAACCCTCACCGCCAAATGGTATGCACATACATATCAACAAGAATATGATCATATAATCTGGATCGACTGCGGAGAGGGCAGTCTACTTAACTGTTTTAAGAAATTGACTAGTGATTTGGAGATACCAAACAGAAATGAATTAGTGGAAACTGTAGATTATTCGAGAAAATGTTTCAATGTTTTATGCCCATTTAAATGTCTCTGGATCTACGACAATGCAGAAAATTACAAAGGGAGAGACGGAATTAAAAATGTCCTTCCAAAAGACGAGAACAACTTTTATTGTATGATTACGTCACGAAGTCGTAAATGGGGGACGGAGACCGGATTTGGGAAAATTTCATATCTCGAACTGGACATTTTCAGTGGAGAAGAAAGTCTGGAATTCCTAAAAAACAATTTAAATGTGTCAATAGAACGAACTGATTCACAACTAAAAGAATTATGTCGATTGATGGGGAATCTCCCTTTGGCTATTCAATTGGCTGTTGCTGCTTTGAATGAGGGGAAAATAAGCTTTAAAAACTACATTGAGAAGAATAAATTTGAAAAAGTCATAAATGTTGAATTTGATGACTATGAACGGACAATAAATAAAAATGTAGAGATTGCTTTAGAATTGATATTAAAAAACAAGGGCGGAAAAGAAGCCCACGAAATGTTGTTAATATTTGGGTATATTAGACCAGATGACGTAGAAGTCGAATTCTTCATGAAAGTACTAAATATTGATAAAGAGGAAAAGTTGAAAGGATCAATCAAAATATTAAAGAAATATTCTCTTGTTGGGAAAACGCAAACGCCGATTGAAGATGAAATCAAAATTTCGTTGAGTGTCCATCGACTTCTTCAGCAAGTAATTCGTCACAATGGACGAGAGACTGAGAAGGAGACGTTGAGGAAAATTCTGGGCTGCGTGGGATTCATCGACTACAAATTAATTCCTTTTACCAAATACGCTGATGAAGAACTAAGAAAAGAATTTCCAAAAGTCAGAGCAGAGTTACTCGATCAACAACAATTGAAGAAATTAATAAGTGAAGGGAGAAAGGAAGAATCCGTAGAATTGGCCCTATTTATTCATCAGGAGTTGAAAACACAAACATCAAAATTTAATGTCGCAATATGCCTGGCTAGAAATGAGCAGTTGAAAGAAAGTTTGAATATTCTGAAAGAATTAAAGAAGGAAGAAATGAAAGAAACGAGAAATTATTCTAAAGATGCTGTTGAGATGGGGATGTTGGAATTGGAAGAAGAATTGTCCAGAGATCTGATTTGGGGTCATCAGTTGATTATTAATTGGAAAATGGACTACAGAAGAGACATAAAAGAACTTAAAGTCAGACGAAGATTCCAGGTCATTTATTTTACAGATTCACTTGAAACTTTGATTAGATTAGTCCATTCTGATCTCATAAAGTCCAATTATTCTCTAGTAAAGAATATTTTATCATCTACAATCGAATTGGAATTAGGAGGAGAAACAAGTAAAATTGAATTGAGGGGATGTTCATTGGATCTTCCATCTTTCGATCGACTGTCTACAGACGAATTGCATTTAGGTTGGGAAGTCTCATTCAATAGAAATGGACGGGAAGTGGAGGAGGTGAATCTCAACGATTTCTGTGACTTCCACAAAATCAATAAATTGACACTCGAGGGTGATTGGAGAGATAAAATGTCTATCGAGTTGAGTGACGAAATCTCCATGGAATATCTTGACTTAGAAAGAGTGACAGTGTTGAACTGGAAAGAGGCCAAATGGAATATTCAAAGATTAAAATTGAGATGGATTCCATTTGTGGAAAAGACGAAAATGAAAGTCAAAGAGATGCATTTTTTGTCTTCTTCATTAGACATTTCTTGTCTTCCTCCAACAATTGCAAAACTGCGTTTAGAAACATCAGAAGTTTTTTGTAACGAACCAATTGACCTTCCAATTCTGAAATATTTGACACTTTATTTGATGTCCGATTCTTCCTTGTTGTCTTCTTTCCGATCTCCCAACCTCACACACATACACTTCCGGTGGGTAGAGGAAGTGAATGTAGATCAAATTCTCAAAAGTGTCACCCAAATCAAGATGTATAACACGATAGTTGTTGGTGGAGTGAGGAGAGTGGCCAAACTCATTCTAGATGACTTTTCTTTCAAAGAAGTGGAGGAATTGTTGAGTCACTTTCAGACAGACGAACTCGTTCTTGACTCTGAGTCATTTACACCAAAAGAGTTGATTGAGTTGACGAAAAAAGAAATAAAGAGAATTGCAGTCGGAAGAATAAAGTGGAAGAAAGAAGATTTGTCGGTTCTCTCCAGCCACGTCGACAGAAAAGCAGATTATTATTTGTGGGAGGGAGAAAGGGGGAGGGGAATGGAGTGGAAAGAGTTTGAGGAGTTAGTGGAATTGTGTTAAACTCGAATAAAATGATTAGATGGTCGTGGAGATTTCTTTCCTTTTGTTGTTGCAGTAATTCTTCTCGTAGTTATTTTAATGGTCTGTTTATTTTGTCTTTTTTCATGTTCACATTTCAATTTTTCTAAATGTTAACCACAGAAATCTTAAAAGGCTACGAAATAAAGTTATATAAAATCATTTATATGACCTTTTCAAATAAAATCATCATTTTAATTAATTTTAATCATTATGAAAACTAAATAAGCCATAAACTCCTGTTCCCTCCAACTGGCGTCGCAACCGCATTTTCTCATTTCGATTGCTAGCAGACATTTTTTGGTCACATTCGAAAACCAGTAATCTATTCTATTGTCAACACCCACCGAAGACATAAAAGGTTACCTACATGGCCATGAAAGGTATATTTCATATTAACGCCTCGTTGGACAAACATTCTTCATCCGGAATCCAGAGACGTTGATGTAAAACTGTCTCAAATCCTTATTTGCATTTTTATCACTACTAATCTATAATATAATCGCACTAATACCTGACTATCTATGTCTTGGTAGGAGAGCCTAGGAAACCTGCATATATTACGTAACCTGAAACCCCCTCTCTCAAGTGTAGCGCAAGTGCTTGCTTTAACTCTTTTGGACATCGCCTCCTCCCTTCAATTATAAACGTAATATATGCACGTTCCTTGAAAGCACGAAAGTAAAATGGGCATGCCCCCTCCCTCTAAACCAAGAAAATGAGTTGTTTCATCTTCTATCTATCTAAATAAAAATGTTTATTCATGTCACAAGTATCTATCTATTGCATAAGAAATGATGCTTTTTGTTGCAATGCACATGTTCGCATATACAATGCATAATTCATAAAACAAGGTAGGCCAGTATGAATGATCATTAGCTTATTTCGAAATTAAACAGATAAAATTAAAATTAATTAAATTACTATTAATTAATTAATTTTGAAATTCAGCATTAGTACTGGGGGCCTAGTAAATCAATAAACTTCTAGTCGTGGCACAACTAGTATAAACATAATCGGAATTCTTGTATGTACGGATGTTTGTATGTTAGTAGTTTCTATATTGATTACAAATGATTAAAAATGGCAGATGGTGTCATGACCGAACTGTTAGTTCATGAGGGCGCTGCTAGGTGGCGTATGCTGCACCGTGTAAGGTACCTAACCTAACCAATATGCCCAGTAGCACGTCCACTACTAAAAATCGATAACCAATAATAAATCAATCGATTATCGATTGATTGATTTGCATTTGCATCTGTATTAATTCCAAAAGTTTATCATGCATAATATACTAATTATTATACTTTATTGGTTAAAAAATAGAAAAAATAAAAAATAGAAGATCCTCGAAAACTATTCCTGAAGTCATGGCATCTTTCAGTAACATATAAACTAGTAGTAGTGGAATTTGATCTGTTCACGACAGAATCTCTCCTAGTATTGACTACGTCACGTTCACTAACATGGCCAAGTTCTGCTTTAGTGGGCCTCTGTGTACATTTTAAATACATTGAATTAAATATAGCCATTCATACAATTTAAATACATGCAGTAAATACGTTCAAGTTCAAGATAATTAACTATAGGCTGGTATTAGTGCAAAACAATTAAAATCCAATTTTACAGTTTGTTACGCATTTGGAGAATGAATGTTAATGTTGCTATTTAAAGTAAGGATAAAATAAAAACAGTACTACCATTATACTGCACATAGAAAAAAATTGCAACTTGGGTTTTGATTGCATTGCTTCACCTACCAGCCTGTACCTTAATCTACTTATGTAGTACACTTCAAAACTTTTCCGTTGATGTTTTTATAAATACGGAAGTTGTAATAATAAAGCAATAAATAAACATACTCACCTCCCTTGATCTTATTCCTTTATCTTTATAGATAACAGATGAATTCTTCTTAGTTTCCATAATACTCGATTCGGATGACGTTGATGATATTGGGGAATAATAATCGAGATCTGGTCGCTGTTCCACGTTTGATTTTTCATTTGATTTCGCTTTAAATCTGAAAATAGGACGCAAATGTTTCGTAAACATTTTAAAAAGTATCAAAGCGTCTTTATAATAAAATAAAAATTATTTTATATATACAAGTGGTTGATGAACTTGTCTGATTGATGAACTCAGCTCCCTTCTGCTTCCTGAATTTAAGAGCCACTTTTTGACAACGTCAACAACTTTTTGACAACGACAACTCTTTGATTAAGGGATTGAATGTTTTGACCAGTGGTTAGATCGCTTTTCGATTTTCAATTTCATTTGGCGTAGTTTCTCTTCCTCGATTTCTTTTCAATCGCAGTCTTTCATTTTCCTCGCGTTGTTCCTCTAACTTCTTTCTTTCGAGACACTCACGTTTCCTACGTTGGAGCTCCATCTTTTCTTCCTCTAATTGTTCGCGTTCCAGACGAAGTTTTTCACGTTCAATACTAATAGCTCTAAAATGAAATATTATATGCATGCCATCGGTATACCGAATAAAATGAAATACTCACCTGTTTAGGAAATAGGAATAGTCCCGATTACTCTCAATTTGATGTTTCTTTTCCTCTTCCTGTCTATGACGATAATCTATGATAATAATTTCGTCTTTCGTACTCTCTTCTGCAAGTTAAAAATAATTATCTATATAAATTATTCTACGCGTTCATTATAATATGAAATCAGACTAGTATCTATTGACTATATTAATCTACTTACTTTTGTCGAAAGCTAGATTCTAGATCTGCATACGAGAATTATAAATAATGGGTAATTGCTGCATAAAGTAGATCAAGTAGGATGAGATTGAATACTTATATGACAAAGTGACAAATGTCTCTTATCTGTTGCCTTCCCAAACAGAGGCTTTGTAAAGTAAATCTTCAGTGAATCTGGCAACGCCGAATGTTGTCATTTTTAGGGCATGAAAAAGGTTGCTTTTTTTCTAAAAAGGCACCATTTTGTACATTTTTGCCTTTTCCCCATGACATTCACTACATGTGAAGCAGAATTATAAATAAATTTGAATTGTTACTAACGTCCTTTTGACATGACAAAATAATATTGTCATTTTCTATGATTTTTATACCGTAAAACATAAAAATTGTAAATTATTTCATCTAATTTAAAATAACCAAAAAGGCGAAAAGGTAACCATTTTGCTAATTTTGCGTTCTACATAAATGTTCGTTCTATCTCTCAAACGGTCATCTTTTATCTCGAAAATATTATCTTAATCTTTTCTACCTAAAATATTCATCATATGAGCTTGTAACTGGAAAAACGTCCTATAATTCGTTGCCAAAAATAAATATAAATGTAACTAAGGACTTTTATTGGAAATCTAAACAATTTTTAACCCTTACACTCGGATGTTAGGGCCAACATAGGCGCTTTGGGATTTGAGTACAATACACAATTTCAAACTTTGACTTCAGTAGTATGAAATCACCCGCGCCGCGTTGACATTCAATCCAAATGGTAAATAATTGAACAGTTCTAGCTAACACTTTCGAACAGTTCCGAAAGTCTTGGAATGTCTTCCGTAGACAAATTCCTAGGAATATACCCATCGTTCGTAGGGGATTGATTAATCCACAAATAGATACAAGACTATTAAAACACATACAGTTTCAAATACTTATGATATCTATATTATCAAATATTTTAAAACACTATTTTCGAATAGTTTTGCAAGTAATATTCAGCATTCTAATCCACAAATTTGTTAAAATAATGACTAAAAAATATTATAAATATTAATTTTAAAATATTGCATTAACAAATACGTTTAAAAAATTCCAAACAATTCAAAATTATTCCTTGATACCAAAAACTATTAGAAATTCCTAAAAAATATTTTACAGAATGTTTCAAGCAGAAAATTTTAAACCTTCGGAAAGGATTTGGGTAACTTGAGTATACACTTCGTGTGTATTACTCAGGATTAGAGTATAACCTGTATTTATTTACCAAAATTTCCAAAATGTGAAGAAGGCAGAAGTGAAGGTGTGTGGCAGAAGGGGAATAGCTCGGGCTTTCAGGAAAATTTCTAATTAGTTTTAAATTATAGCGTTGGCGAAAACTCATGTTTTACCGCTAACGCTACAATTCAAAACGTGTTACATTTTTTAATTTTTCGGAGCCACAAGTCCAATTATTTACCTTCCGTCACCTTGTGGAAATTTTGAAGAATTTTAGTAAATAAATACAGGCTAGGTTGCCCCGCTATTAGCCTCCCTTAATTAACTCAACATCCGTCAAAGTACTTCTAAAATGCTAAAATTATGCGTATGCGAAGGTATTGAAATCACCGGCAACGTAACAGAAATTATTTGGAAGTATTAAAAAATTTCAAAAAAAGCGTTAAAAAATCTCCGAAGAAAGGTCAGTAGCTGTTGGGTAAACCAATGACCAATAGAGAGCAATATTGGCTATTGGGCGGGTAAATTGATGGCTAGAGATCAAAAGGGGTAAAAGTCAAAAATTGATGCATAGTTTTGAAGTTTTAGTACTTTTGCTCGTTTAACTCACTACCTACCTTTACCGGTCCTTTTTTCCTTCTAAACTCCTTAGCTATTATTGAATCGAATGTCAATTAATTTATAATTTAACGATTTCATGTGTAAGTGTGTATGGTACACAACACAAATCCCTAAGGGCCTATGCTAACCCTAACATCCGAGTGTAAGGGTTAAAAATTGTTTAGATTTCTAATAAAAGTCCTTAGTTACATTTTTATTTATTTTTGGCAACAAATTATAGGACGTTTTTCGACTGACAAGCTCATATAACAAAGCTATGCATAGAACTTTCCATAGAGAGTCAAAGTCTAAGTAAAAAATACATGTATATGGGGAAACAAGAGAGCGAATATATTATTATAGTTATTAAATGCATTCAGCTATTTGCTATTACATAATTAGAAGTTGACCAAGAATTAAATATTGTGTACTGTGTTCTCAAATGTTTATGAGTAGGATTAAAAGAGGAACGAGAATCTCGGATGAAACTGAGGAAAGAAAAGAGTGGGAGTAGAAAGATAAATGGGGAAGACATTTTATAAGTACACTCATATAATTATGCCATTACATAAATCTGTTTTATAAATGTGATCACGGTAGAGATTGTGCAAGCAGAAAAATTTATAATTTGCGAAAGTTGATATTCCATGGCCATGTTGCTGATTACTTTTTATGTCTTCGACGGGTTTTGACAATAGAGTAGATTGCAGTCTTTCGAATACTGCTAATAATTATTGTCTGGTGGAAGAAATGAGAAAATGCCGTAGCGACCCCAATATTTAAAATCCAGACTTGGGGAAGTTTACTGTTTTGTAATGATTTTTATTTTCATTTCGAAAATTAATAAATCCAAATAACAGATTTATTTTATCTAAAACACAATAAATAAAATTAAAATGCAGACGGATGATTGGATTAGATAAAAATACTTATCTAGGATTCAAATTGAAGGTAATTAAATTGATTTCCATATTTCACTTAACTTATGACCAGAAATTTGTTTAGAAGTAATTAATTAAGTTGATTGCTAATTACCAATAACAATTAAATTGTCATATAGCCCTATCTAGTGGACATGAAGAGATCGTACCCTCCCATAACACATGAGATTTTCACGACCAAATGGCAATTTTTTATGTCTTCGGCAGGTTTTGACAATAGAATGGATTGCTGCCTTTCAAATGATGCCAATAATTATTGTCTGGTGTTTGAAATAATAAAATGCGGTTGCGACGCCAATCGGAGTGTAGTTTTAGTTTTTGGGCCAAAAATAAAGTAAAATTGTAAAATTTGAATAATAAAAATATTTCAGCTATTTTATTGCTATATAAAGATATTATTTGGGAAGACGGGGAGGGATGGAGATGAAGATGTGGAGGATTTAAAAACCATTGACCGATCTCTAGATGAAAACATTTTTTTTTGTTTTACACATTTGTATGAAATTTGTCATGTTGGCAGTGGAATTAATATTTCATGGTCATGTCGGAAACTTTTTATGTCTTCGGCGGGTTTTTACAATAGATTAGAATACGGTCTATCGATTAAGACTAATATTTGTTCGCTGGTGGTTGAAATGAGAAAATGCCGTAGCGACGCCAATCGAGAAAATTAGATCATGTGGCTTTTATTGTACAATTAATTGTCACATTGAAATGAATATCTTTTATTATAATTAAAAACGCAAAAATAATTTATGAATTCATTTTATTTCACAGTCATTTATAATTTGTGTGGATCAAATTTGACTTGAATGGAATAAACAGACCAAAGTAGCTACAAGAGGAAATACTACACCCACAACAGCATGGACAGGAATCTAAAACATCCTTTCAGCACTATTAACTGACTATTATTTGTATTTATTCGAACTGGGTTAATACAATATCATTTACTCCTTAAACTCGTAAAGCTAAAGTATCGTTTTTAATTGCGAACAACTTGTCAAAATACAGAGACGCTATCAAAAATGCAGAAGATCAACCGGACAGTTTCGAATTTAAAGAAGTGCAAGGAGAATTCACAATATTGAAAATATTTCTAATCGAAAACTAAATATCAATAAATTAATTGGTCCAAACTTTTTAGTACCTTCGCGTGAAAAGGGAACAAAATTCAAACTAGATTTAGATCAAATTCATTCTATTGCGATTTCGTATTTTGGTTTTATATAGAGAGTGCAGATTCAAAATAGTTTCAATAATGTTTGTGCGTGACAAAAAAAATGAAATTAATTTGCAAAATAAAATAATGTTCTTTTTAAACTGTCCTATAAAGACTTGTTTAAAAAGGATTAGGAGGGTTTAAATGAGACTTTCTTTGAAATTAACAGATTTTGGGCTGAAAATATGACATTTAATGATTAAGTTGGAAACAGGTTTAAGGTTAGGTTTCAGCTGAAAATTAAAAAAAAATGTTATTTAGTGAGTACGGCAAAAATTAATTTCATTTCTTTTATTACCATATATAAGGAATTGTTTTTAGAAGACGGAGTTATAGGGATGAGATGCACGGGTGGAGGATTTTACACAGTTTTACATTAATTTGGACTAATCTGGGAATGAAACTGTTAATTTATGGCAACATTTTCACGTAAATCAAGTTTTTTTATATTAGGTTAAATTTGCAAATATCTGAAAAGTTGGATTGCCTGCACTTGTATGAAAATTGCCTTAGGAGGAATTAAAATTTCATCAACTTGTCGGAAACTTTTTATGTCTTCGGCGAGTATTGACAATAGAGTAGGTTGCAGCCTATCCATTTTGGCCAATAATTGTTGGCTGGTGCTTGAAATAAGAAAATACGGTTGCGACGCTAATGGGAGTGTAGTTAGCTTTTAGGCTGAAAAATAAATTTCTAAAATACTAATTACGGCACAAAAAAAGAATTATTTGAGAAGACGGAGGTGGATAAATGGAGATAAACATGCAAATAAGAATTTCAGACAGGTTTACATCAACGTAGACCAAAATAAATTAAAAATTTTAAGAGCATGTGAAAAAAAATTTTAGGAGCATGTGAAAAAAAAATTTTAGGAGCATGTGAAAAAAATATTTTAGGAGCATGTGAAAAAATATTTTAGGAGGAGGTGAAAATATTTTAGGAGGGGGTGAAAAAATATTTTAGGAGTAGGTGAAGAAATATTTTAGAAGTAGGTGAAGAAATATTTTAGGAGGAGGTGAAAAAATAATTTAGGAGTAGGTGAAAAATATTTTAGGAGCATGTGAAAAAAAATATTTTGGAAGGAGGTGAAAAAATATTTTAGGAGTAGGTGAAGAAATATTTTAGAAGTAGGTGAAGAAATATTTTAGGAGGAGGTGAAAAATATTTTAGGAGGAGGTGAAAAATATTTTAGGAGCAGGGGAAAACATATTTTAAGAGTAGAATGTTTTAGGAGCATGTAAAGAAATGTTTTGGGGATGGTAGATGGCTGTTGGAGATGTTGTTCAAGAATTATTTAGAGAAGGAAATATGTTGTATTGAATTTGGTGGGGGGGATTTATAAATTGAGTTACCCCCCTAAAATTGTTTGTCCAACGCGGCATTTCTGTGAAATAGGCCTTTTTGGCACGAAAATTGGTATTTCATGGCCATGTAGGAAACTTTTTTTGTCTTCGGCGGGTGGTGACAATAGAATAGATTACTGGCTTTCGATTGCGACCAAAAAATGTCTGCTAGCCATCGAAATGAAAAAATGCGGTTGCGACGCCAGTGGAAAAAATATAGATTTTATATTTATTTTTGTTTTCAAATAATATAAATTCATTAAAATAAAGATTTTGTTTACAAAAGGTCATAAATGATTTTATCTAACTTTATTTCATAGCCATTTAAGATTTCTGTGGAAAACATTTAGGAGGGTCGAAATGTAAACATGAATAACGGCAACACAAACAGACCAATTAAGTAACTACAAGAAGATAGAAATCTCCACCATCCAATCCTCGATATCAACCGAAATCACAATTATTGGAATTTATTCGAACTAGTTTAATACAATTCCATTAACTCCTCAAACTCTTCCAACTCCATTCCCCTCCCCCTTCCTCCCTCCCACAAATAATAATTTGCTTTTCTGTCGACGTGGCGGGAGAGAACCGACAAATCTTCTTCCTCCCAATCTATTTCTCCAACTGCAATTCTCTTTATTTCTTTCTTCGTCAACTCAATCAACTCTTTTGATGTAAATGAAGAGTAAAGAACGAGTTCGTCTGTCTGAAAGTGG